>HG983346.1:208703-254985 GCA_900006255.1 Xeromyces bisporus
CAAACAAAMAMAAAAAAAAAAAAAAAAAAAAAAAAAAAAAAAAAAAMAAACAACAACATTCAAGAGAAATCTTTTTGCAGCAAAAATGATCAGGAGGCCCCGAGAAGTCGAACCTGACAACGTGTCTTCAGAATTCAGTGAAGTACTCAGTCCTCTACCGGTATTCGCCTGGGGACAGCTTGCGATGCACCACTTGGGTGTCCCGATTATACCAGGCGTAATAACTTCCTCTTTCATTGTATGATCTTGTTCCCACTGATTATCATCGCAGGTTCCCATGTTCGCGGTCCGAGACGAACATTATCAGACGGCGATCCAGAAACTTAAAGACTCGGGTTTCACTCAAGACCCTCCTGATCGCCGACCCGCTCCTGATATCCTGGAATCTCATCCAGATCCGCAGGGTGTCATTGATGGGATTAGCGAGGACTATCAGCGCCTAGACCGCTATTGCTCGTCTTTCCAATTCCCATCTAATTCTCATTTTTCATTTGCCGGATACCAAATGCATCTGGTCCCCAACTCCTTCGCGCGTTTACCACTTGACATGTTGATGTGACTTCAAACTCATCAAGCCAGAGGACGCAACAAGAGCAATATGACGTGTATGGCAATTTATTCTACCCGCTTGAAGCGGCATTGGTTGAGAGCTTTGTCAAAGGAGTCCTTGACGACATTGACGAGCTTGGATTCTCGGGTTGGATGTTGCTACTAAAGGCCTGGATAGAAATGATGCGGGGCTATCTCGAAGTCAACAATGATACTCTTGACAACTGTGCGGATGAGCGCACAGTGGAATGGTTCAGCACGCACTTTGGTCGAATACGCGAAGCCCGGCATGGTCCAATTGACCTCCGGGTTTCGAAACGTCTTGGGTCTGGGAGAGAAATGCCAGTGGACATGAGAGGGAATCCTTTACCGCCTGGTACTTATAACGCCTCAGGACGTCGATGACTCGATGTGAGGCGTATCAAGACTCGGATAGTTAAGTAAAAAGTTAAGTAAGGGTACGGAGTACGTATGTAATTAATGAAACGTTCAATGACTATTCAGTTATAACTTGTGCGGTATGTACATATCAATTATAGGTAGTGTCCGTAGAGTCTGGTGTACAGTACATACAAACGATCTGGTGAAAGGTGATTGAGGTCTTCTGTCCTTTCTTTCCTTGATTTTAATAGATGAATGAACACAGACAGCAAGAACTATGAGTAGGACCAAGGATCAACGACAATTCAGAACGCAACAGTATAGTAGTGTGAACAACTAGCCTACAGCATAGGCCTAATAGCTAAACAATTAAGTGGTTTCAAAAAGCCATGCCATACGTTGTTTCCATAGCATCTATATAAGCCCTAATTAGTACATACTTTATTCTGTCAAGATACATAGCAATGGGGCATACCAAGTTGTTCAAAGATTGCTGAAAAATTTGAAGCTGATCTTTCGCTTTAGGAAACCGTCACATGCCATGCGGTTTTCGATTCTTCATTTATTGATGGCTATACTCGACCTGCGGAGTGCCAGACACAGCGAAGCCCACTAGGCGTTGCACATCGCGGATATCAGAACTTTGAACCTGCTTTTGCGCCTCTTTGCTTACAGTGGCAAGATCTTCTCTCGCAGTATCCATTCGGGACTGTAACGTCTTCACCGAATATCCAATAATGGTCAATGTCCTCCGGGTATCCTAGCGGTCTGGAGGTTATATTGTGGCCGCTGTGGCCAACTTCGGTAGTCAAAGACCTCTATGTCTCTCTAGTTGCACCAGCTGCTCCGTGCCATCTGGCAAACGGGGTTTATAAATAGTTTGATGTGGCCAGATTGACTGACCGGACTGAAGTCAGATGAAAACGATGCGAGACAGGGTGGTTAGCCCGGTCCGCTGTAATCTGTCGGTGATCCACACGGATCACTAGGTCCATATCCTTCCGTGCTTCGGTTTCGTCACTCGTCAGAAGGTGGACGGTGGCTGCAGTGCAGCAGCTCTATCCATGATTGCATAGTCGATCTGCAATGTGTCCAGTCTCTGCGCCAGCGTCGAGGCTATGGGTTTTAGTTCCTCCAGGGGGAGGAGAAGAGACATCAATGTCGTGCTGAAAACATTGTATAGGTCAGTATGAGATGAGGTCTTTGACACATTGGAATAGAGCTTCTTCATGAGGTACAGACCGTGGCTTACCGTAAGTATGATGTTCAAAGCGTCTGGTCTTGAAGCATTGTATCTGAAAGGATGCCAGAGTGTCGGCTTTATATCCAACAGTCCAGAGTGAATTAGATCCCTCATTCATAGATATTGCCGCCCATATGCATCATCTATCTGTTAAAAGATGCTGTGAAATATCCAGAAATGGGCGTCTACAGACAGTGAAGGGAGCATGAACTGCATACATTCATGCAGTCCTCGTAATGTATCCTTGTCTCGATTGGTCGTAGATAGTCATGTCCGGGACTAGTTATCACCAATCAGTCACTTACGCCGTCGCCGCGCTCCTGGCGCCCGAGTTCCCGGCGCAGTGATTAGTGAAAGTCAAGGAACCGTCTCAAATGCTGTGCCTGTGAGGCCACAATCACCAGAGAAATATCGATTCACTTCATCGGCAAACCAGTGAATGTCACTGTGCGTGCCCGCTCAGCATGTACAGGCATGTAGAAACCGGGGTAGCTCTGCTCTAAGCACCTACATGTATCCTATCCTATCACAAGTCGCCAGTTCAACAAAGTTGTTTTACGCATCTTGATTTGCCAGTATCAGCAAAACTTAGATATCCAGAGCAAGCGCAGGCTCAATGTCCGTGTCAGGGTAACTGCAGAATAATAATATCGAGTGGTTGAATCTGTGACATTTGGTTAGGGCTGATAGAAGTTAGTGCTTATGTCCGTCCTTCAAGCTCTCGACTTCAGAAATAAGTTATTGATCTTTAGCCATGCCGCTCGACGATAATAGTCATAGACACGAAGTAGCATTATGGTGTACGATCAATGCTACACATCGGTATTGCTCAGTTGCTTGCCTAGAGCTTGATTCATCAATACTAAGCGCTGACCAGAAACCAACAGCACCATCACGATCCACCAGACCGCATCACTCAGTATGTTCTAGATCGTTATCCAGTGCCGAATTAGAACGAGACAGAACTCTAGATCTTCTACTTCGTATTTTTGACTTCCCTTTTATGTTTAGCTGTATCATACGGCTTAGCCGCTTTGTCTTGTCTTGTCTTCTTTCGATCTTGGTCACTACGCGCGATGCTTGTTGTCTTAGGCCATTGGGCTGCAGGGGTAGCTCTTTTAGTTTGTCACGGAGCTTAGAGCGATAGTATCAATAGCAATGGATTCGACGAGCTTCAACGTTGGCTTTGTGGACCTCAGGTTGCTAAATATGGACTTGATTTTTTGTCGTCGACAGACAGGATGGTTGGATCTCTGTGGTTAAATTTGGGGCGTGCCCTCATCAGAAATGACAATTAAGTTCCGTCGTTCCTGTCGAGATTTAGTTCCTTCAATCAATCTGTCGCTCTAGGTACCGTCATATCCTCCCGGACCTGGAAATCCAAACTTAGTGAACGAAACGATAGCAGCGTCTCCTGTCCGAGCCAGTCCTGTCCTAAGACTTGTTTGTCGCCCACATAGGTCCTCTTGAGACACTGACAAAAGAACGTGCACCTTGTCCGCGTAATCGAGATGCCCATCCAGCAATACGGTGCGCTAGGAGCGACCTTCCTGCTCGCTCGTGTTTTCCAGGGATGCTGTCTCATCCCCATCGTGGGCATGACGGCCAATTTCATCTCGAAAATCGTATCAAAGAGCGTGAGCCCACCAGGTGTATTAATTGGGACTATCGGGGTTGTAAGTTACATCCCCTGGGCCGAGCGTGTGTCATTGAGCAGAGCACAGTGCGAATGCTAACGACAAGACAATGACGACAGACAAGTGTGGCGGCAGTTTACTGCCTCATGACCTCGCTCCTCTTCTTTGATAACATCCTCCCTTTCCTAGCAATAGCAGTCATGGATGGGTTGTGCTTGATAGCCCTCGTGGTGATAGCAATCATCATCGGAAAGCCGCTCTCATCGCTTAAATGCAAAGGTATCGGGAGTGACTCAGCGAAGTCGGACGAATTCGCTTTCTCGAAGAGAGCGGATAACGTCTTGGACCAGTTATCCGGTACGGTGGTTAGGTATGTAAACTGGGTTGGGGCTTCGAAGTCAATCTGCTTGGAGGCCAAGGCGGTTTGGGGGTTGACTATTGCGCTGTGGTTAGTACCCTCCAACTCATGCTGTCCTTGTCTTTCATTTGACATATGTTGCTAATTGACTAGCAGCATCCTGGTTCTGTTCTCCTGCATTTGCTGTGTGTGTTTATGGAGACAGAAGAAGGCGACCAGGAGAGAGAAGCTGGAGGGTTGAGTGTTCGTGCACTATATCGAAACGTTGTCTGTCTCGGTCGTTTTATGGCAGGACGAGGCACTCTGGTTTGTTCTCGACATATATTATGTATAGTACAGACGAAGATGTCTGTCGTCGATATTTGGCTCTTTGTTAATCAGCTTTTGTCTTTGGTTTTATCCCAGCTGCTTGATTTCGTCTTATTTGAACAGGGAGGCATCGTGTCTTTTCGAATAACAAAAGCATTGCAGCATCTAATAACCAATCTTAGCATATGCAGCTATAGCATAACAAGCCAAAAACACTTACCACCAAAAAGCCCAAAA
The DNA here is from genome assembly GCA_900006255.1 of Xeromyces bisporus. Lineage (NCBI taxonomy): Eukaryota > Fungi > Ascomycota > Eurotiomycetes > Eurotiales > Aspergillaceae > Xeromyces > Xeromyces bisporus. The sequence goes on from HG983346.1 coordinate 213,418, forward strand.
CAAACCGTTACCCCGAACTAACAGGCGGAATAATCCCCACCTCATCACCATCCTTAATCACAACACTATTCTCCCCTCCCCCATCCGTCCCCTCAACATCAACATAGTCCATCCCCAAACTAACCCCGCAGCTGCTCAACACCTTCTCACGAATCCCGGGGTATTTGGTCTCCAGGACATGAAAGAGCTGCGACAATGGGAGAGGAGCCGGAAAAGTTTCGGCCGATTTTTGTGTGTAGGAGGATGCGGCTGCGAAGTAATAGACTTGGAAATGTCCTTGCCGGGGTTTTTGGTTGCTTGGTTGAGATTGGATGTGGGATGATGTTGGGGTCATTGTTCAATGACTGGATATGGGAGCGAAGGCAGAAATATAAGGCTGCTCCGTAGTGTCTTTGTTTTATATGACTGGATTGGGAACCTGGGATGATTGCAACGTTTGGAATCCTGGATACGGAGTTGGTCGAGAGTAACGGATGAAGTGCAGAGATAACAGATACGATAGAATAACCCTCCAATTTGCATAGAATAACCCTCCGCGGATACAATGTTGTACATATATGATGGTATAACCCCGCGATTTGATAGAATAACCTCCCTAGGTGTAATGATACGTATCGTATCCGTTACGTATTACGGTATTTTTCGACTCATATGATATACAAACAAACATAGCCAATGATCGAACTGAAGCAAAGTTTCGAATAATTTCTGGTGACAAGAAGACATCTGCCATCTCTTATTCATGAGCGGTTAGAAAGGCCGTAACATACATAGTAAAGCGGCCTGCCCCAACTTGTCACGTCCATACCCGAGCTCGCTGTTGAGGCGGTTGAGCGGTTGAACTTGCAGCTCACACTGAATCCGCTGAGGCTGCTGGCGCTGCTGGGACGCAGTCTCGTCTCCGCTTGGGACTCGGTTTGCTGTTTGCTATTCATCGTCTTCGTCTCGACGACTTTTACCACTCGCTGCCACCCGTCGGTCAAGCTCAGTGTTCTCCGAGGGAATGAGCCGTGCCATCTGATCATAAGCGTTCTTCACAACGTGCCAAAGGCAGAGCTAGGGCGTCGCATCAGGAAATGATTCTGATGCGCCCTGCAAAAAGCATTTGTCATAATCACTAACCACGACCGCGGGGGGAATAAATCTGCCAAGTGATAATACGCTTTTGACCCCCTCAGTGAATAGCCCTCTCAACATCGCCGGGGGGAAATGAAAGAGAAGAAAGCCAAAGATGGTATTTTGATCAATTGAGGATCATAATCGCACGGCATCTTCGTTTTCCTGCGGTCGTGATCAGCGATTTCGACGACGCTTTTCGCGAAGCGTCGTGAGATATCCCCAATGCGACACCGCAACTGTGCCTCTGGCACGTTATGAAGAACGTTCAAGATCAAATGGCACGGCTCACTCGAGAACACTGGACGACATGGCTGGATGAGAGTGGCAGAAGTCGATAGCGGAATGGGATAGTGGGAACCTGATGTGTGCTAAATATGTGAGAGCTCGGTAAGAGTGGCCAATGATAGGCTACACTAGTACTGTTAACTAGCCCTAGTGGTGTACCTTGCAGGGAGGGTGAAACTCGAGACGGACTATGGCAAAGGTGGATGTCGCCCTACTTTACCCTCTTTGTAGAACAGAAGCCATCAAGCTGAGATACTCCGTGAAAATATGCACGTCGAGAATTTTTCGATTCATAAATTGTCGTACAGAGTAGAGACAATAACTCGACCCCTGTCCCAGGCTCTCAGAACGCCAACGGCACCACGAACCAAATCAACACTCCCCAAATCTAGACGGCTGGACAACCTCACCCTCATCAAGCCTCGTCTTCGCAACAGTACCACACGACTTACAAGTCCTCCTCGCCTCATCGGCACCAAACCGCTCAACCACCTCCTTCACCTGCGTCCCCAGATCAGAACACACAAACCGCTCCTCCCACACAATCCCCCCACAGTTCCTACAGTACCACCTCAGAGCATCAACCACGTCCGGACCCCTAGGCATCTCCAAGACAACACCGACCGTGTCGCGGAATCGCACGGGACAATGCGGCGTATTCGCCGGTAGGAGGAATAGCGAACCCTCGTGGATCGGAATATCCTGGAAGGCTGGCGGGGTTGTCGAGCTGTCGACGGTCCGGAGGAGCATGGATCCTCGGTATTGGTAGAAGAACTCCGGGGTTTGGTTGATGTGGAAGTCTGTGCGTGCGTTCGGGCCGCCGACTATCATCACGGTGTAGCCGGCTGTTGCTGGGGAGGAGGGGTGGTAGACGCAGTAGTTGTTGACAGGGGGTTGGAGGAGGTGGGAGCTGTTTTCGAGCCTGTGATGAACGAATTAGGGTTTGTAGTTCTTTCCAATCCGTGCATAGTGCATGTCCATCTGTGATTTGCGGGAGAAATCGGTGATGCGTGATGCTGGTATGTGACAGAGCATAGCCTTTACCACTTGGGAATATTGAGTGCAGGAGGTAGCATCTTTGGTGAGTTTTCTCTGATATCAAGCGCTTGAAGTACGTAGTACGTATGTAGAATAATTGCAGTACGATAGTAGTATCTCCTACCAGTCTCCGACGAGAGAAACCGATGCGGCCGTTGGCTGGATAAGGTTTCCATATAAGCATGTGGGGCGGACCGACTTAAAGTTTATGCTCATTCGAAGTTATGCAGTTATGCCAGATTTCATAACTTCTGACTCAGCGTCTGGAAAAAAGCCGGAATTAAATTGACCCGTCCGGAACGGAAGAAGGCTTTTCCTGGAGATTTTTCTGATTTTGCTTCAACTTCAACTTCTTCGGACATGGAATCTTTTTCTCAATTTCTCTATATACCAGTAAATAAAATCCTAAAAATCGATCATGACCACCGCTCAGCCGCCGCTCCGGTTCACATCCCATAAGAACTTCGTGTATCGTCTGGTCCTCGCAACCCTAACGGGCCGTACGGTTCACATTTCCCAAATCCGCTCCTCCTCACCCACGAACCCAGGTCTCGCACCGCATGAAATCTCCTTCCTCCGACTCCTCGACTCAGTCACCAATGGCTCGCAGATGGAAATTTCCTACACGGGAACGATCGTGGTATACAAACCCGGTCTAATCACCGGAAGCACAGCTAGCGGCGGCGTCATCCACCACGAGCTCCCGGCAGGATGCACTCGCGGAGTCAGCTATTTCCTCCTCCCGCTTTGTCTTTTGGCGCCGTTCTCAAAGGCGCCGATGAAAGTCCTCTTTACGGGGCCTGGGGTCATTACCTCGGCGACTCCAACGGGTGATATGTCCGTCGACAGCGTGCGAACGGCGATACTTCCGCTTTACAACAATTTCGGAATCTTTAACAACATTGAGCTTCGTGTTTTGCGTCGGTCGAATCCAGGTCATAACGGTAAGGGAGGCGGAGGAGAAGTGATGCTGTCTTTCGGTCATCAAGTGCGACTGCCCAAGACTCTGCATTTGATGAATCCGGGCCGGATAAAGAGAGTGCGCGGAGTTGCATACTCGGTTGGCGTATCCGGTTCAAACAACGCGAGAATGATCGAAACCACCCGCGGGATTCTGAATCCCCTGGTTCCTGATACGTACATTTTCTCCGACGTCTCGTCCGCTCCGCTAATCCCGGCTCCCGAGAAGAATAACCCGTCTGCGAAGAAGAAGATTGGTCTCGGATTCGGTCTGTCTCTGGTCGCTGAGTCGTCTACTGGGTGCTTGTTTTCGGCGGATGTTACCTGTCCCCCGACAGGTGGTCAGCCACCCGAAGACATCGGGGTCCGGTGTGCCTACCAGTTGCTCGAAACGATATCCAAGGGTGGTTGTGTTGCGCCAGCCGCAGCGCCGACAATGTTTACCCTAATGACCATGGGATCGGAGGATGTTGGTCGACTACAGGTTGGTCGTGAGGTGATAGCAAACGAAAACTTGATACAATTGGCCAGGGACATGGCGAAATTCGGCGCCCCCGGTTGGGGTATTCGAGACGCAACGAGCGATACCGAAGATACCGACGTCATTGTCAGTGTTGTCGGGAGAGGAATTGGCAACGTTGGAAGAAAGGTTGCTTAAGGCCAAATCAAGCGCCATGGTTTCGTTTCCCGCCTGGTCCTTGACCTTGGCCAAACAAGCTGGGCAAGGTGGCTATCGTCGAGTATCGATTCCAGAAGCACGATACAGTCAACTGCGATCTGGTGGTTGCATAAGAAGACCTTCGGGCCTGATTCGATCGATACTTCCTGCCGCCCCCACTGGTCCTACTGGCGACTTAGCGGCCTGCAACCATCCAAGCTTGCGGACTTTGCTACGTCAGTACTTTGGCATATCGAACTACTCGAACTACGCTTTGAAGCAATAACGCTAAGAGGAAGTCTTTAGACCGAATAAGCTGGATTGTCCCGTCTGTAAATCAGCTTATTCATTCTCTCTTCTCGATGATACCCAGGATTTATTTTCCTATTCAACCCCAAAAAACGAATAATGTCAATACGTGAATGTGAAGTATCTCAATCTGAAAAGGAACTCGTACGTGTGCGGAGTGGCAGGATTAAAAGCCCTGTATATTATGCAAATACTTATGTTCATGTAGAGTATCATACTTATTGGGTTAAATATACGGTAAACTGGTTTTTACGAACTCATTTCCATCAAAGTTAAGAACGAGCCTCGCAGCGACCTGGCTGGATACCATCCTGTCTGGTCCCAATCAACGACTACATGTAGGTACGGCTACATGCATTCTTGACTCAACCAGGGGGGCCGCCTTCGTAAGATCTCCTTGCCTATGTATATGTAGAATGTCATGATATTAACTGACTGCAAAAAGCAAACCTACGTAAGACGTCGGACTCGGATCCTTGAACACACGACTGGCCTCTGGGGTTATTCGGCATGATGATGCAGCACTCGCTCTCAATGGCTACTCTACGGAACCCTCGTTTCGCTGCATATATATAGCACACTTCTCCTGTAGATAGTCCGAATACCATCCCGCTATTCCCTCTTTCAAGTACTCTCATCCTCCGTCCTCATCTCACTTTTCGTCTTCGCACAGGCCCATAGGTCTGTGGGATCGGTCCCGCGTGTTCGACCGGCGAGGACTATCGGGTGTGATCGGGGGCAGACGGGGCGGGGGTAGTACTCGAGGCGGGCTTGCGGGTGGACTGGTTCGGGCGTCGAGCACGCCTTTCGGAAAGCTGCACGAGCTCGACGTACTCATCGTAGGTAAGACTGAACAAGCTGTCACACGACAACTCGAGGGGTTGGCGGAGGGTGGGGGAAAGTCCTCGATGGAGGGTGGCGACGCGGGTAGGGGCGGGCCAGTCGGCAGCATTGGCCTCATACATTAGTCTCTCAAAACGAGCCAGGTAAGCGACGAGGGATTCGTCAGTCCGCTGAGATATGCCCGTGAAGCGTTGCATAGCTTCTTGCGCTTCACGTGGGTTGTGGCAGAGTCGCTGGAAAAATTGGAAAATCGAGTGAGGGTTCCAGGACTGATTTCGTTCAGCTGCGTAGCGAAGATGAAGAACCGAAGCTTGTTGGGGCTGTTCGAGTCGGTCCCACACGTAGTCGAACGCGTCGGCGCCGGAGAGCTGGTCCGAGCGTAGTTTGGCTTTTATCGAGGGCAGCCAGGTACGAAGGTGGAAAGGCTTCCCGGAGAAGCGAGGGGGGTCAGGCAGGAAAGAACGGGGACGGAGCTGGAGGTTTAGGAGCTCTTGGCGCGTGGAGGAAACATCTTGGCGTGCAGAAAAAGGATCTTGGCGCGTAGTGGTGAGCTCCTGACGGGTGGAAGTGAGCTCGGAGGTGAGACTCTGGAGTTGAGTCTGGTGGCTTTGAACCTCTTGCTGGAGCTGCCGAAAAAGAGTCTCGAACTGGTTTTGAGACATCGAAAAAAAAAAAAAAAAAAAAAAAAAAAAAAGTCAAGGTCGGGGAGACAAGACAGAGACAAGAGCCTGTGACATGTGACGCCGGTAACATGAGAAGTAGCCAATGTGCTGCTCGCCTCAGCTCGACCGAAATAAGCAGTCACTTTTGTGATGAACATACGTAGACCGGAAGAATCGGTGTGATGGGCGCACACCGAGCCGACGAATGTGAGCTTGGGATTGTAGGAGAGTGGAACGTGCAGGGCGTCCATTTTCATAGCAAACACGCGGTCCACCAGGTTTGGACGGTCCCAAACTGTTTCGTTGGGGCCTAACCTAGCAGAGACTTCCTCCCATTTGGAGTTCGCTGTTAGGGTTGGGAGCAAGATGTGACGTTAACCCTGATCCCTGGAAATGGTGCGTTTCACTCGCGGAGCGCTTCATAGCGAAGGTCAAATCGTTCAGTGCCTGAACTTTTCGCTCATATCTCGCAAAATCCTTTCTATATTCTTCTAGCCGCGAGCTCAATCGATCCCGAGCGATATGGAATCTTCTATCATCAGTAATCTGCAAAATTCTTTCGTTTTCCGCATCTTCGTCAATTGATGCAGGTTTTGTAGACCATTCTTCAGGCCCGAGCTCCGAAAATTCCGGAGGACTCTGGCCACTACTCCGGTGAAGAGACATCCCGTTGTTGTGGTGTGCCTCATTCGTGTGTGGTGGTTGAACCGGCAGTTCTGGGGGACTGGGGGCTTCGTGATGGTTCGCGTGTGGTGGTTGAACTGGCAGTTCTTGCAGGCCGATACCAGTATCTTCGGTTGTCCCCTTCTTGTCGAATGATATGTCCGAGGATCTGATCGCGGTTCGCAAAGCCGTGCACTTCTCGCACCCAAGCATCCCACTTCTTAAGCGAATCCAACTTTACAGACAGCTGGATGCCGTTTCCTCCAGTGCCAGCATTCATTTTCGTGTTTCGAGCAGCACAAGGTAAGCGAAGTGAGGAAAATCGAGCAAAGACTGACAAATAGATTCGAACTCCACAACATAACACATTATGCCTTGAAAAAGTTGATGTAGAAATCGATCGCCACCTACATGGGAAGAAGGGAGAATCATGGGTTGGCCCATATCTCTGCTGATGTCAGGGTGATCAAAGGGAAGGTGGGGATTGTCCGTATCGAGGGCATCGACAACACCTGATCGGATGTCGAGACAGAAGTGATGGTTGTGTCGGCGCAGCCAGTTGAGTCTGTTTGCGAGAATAAAAGCCCAAATATGGTCGAACAATTGATGTGTTAGACGGTGCCCATGTAAGAGAAAGTTGTCGTACGGCTCCCATCCATGGCGATCGTCGAATAGCGGAAAGCGCTCACGTACTTGAAGATGGTAAGACCAGAATGCTCGTTCAGTAAGACGTATCGTGATTCTTGGGGTGGAAGCGTGTTGGTTTGGATGGCCTGGAGGAATACCTAAGACACGGGCGAAGATTTCACGGGGATTGTGGAAACAGACAATCACTCGTGTTCTGTTGCATAGGCCTGCGGATATATTGATGTTTCGTAGAAGCATCATGAGCATCCCCGTACAGATCTGCAGAAGAGGAGGTTTAGGTTGGCGGGGGTGAGTTAAGGAGTATTTGGTTTGGATGCCACTCACACCACCATATTCTCGCCCATAATGTAAAGTTCTGTGGTCACGTTCCAAGGCGAAGAAAAAACCATCTTGACAACTTGATTCGCTTCGTAAGGCAAGGCAAGTTGACTGTAGTATGATACGTAGAACGGACATAATATCTTCGGGAACAGTCAGACGGTTTCCTCCAACATCTCATTGATGCTCGTCACATATTCAACGCGTAGTTCGGGTTCATGTACCCACGGAAGTTTGTGTTTAGGAAAAAGGATCCTTACTATAGCGAATATGTTATGTGCACGGTCGGATTTTGTGTTATGCTTTCGCAACTTATTGTCCGCTTCTTGAAGGGCTCGGAGTAGAGCTTTTCTGCAGGGTTTCCTCTTCTTTTCAGGTTTGGTAGCTGAAGAGTGTGAATGGGCAAAGACGGTGTCAGACCGGCGAGACCCTCCAAAGGAGAGCTGTCGGAGAACATGGTGAAGTGTAGTTTAGTTTGAACCAGGGTGGATGGAGAAGCCTCGTAGATTGACATGAGACCAACGAATGCACAGAGGGTTGTTTCGGTGTGCCTGTGGTGAGGATGGCAGAGTTATGTGAAGGGCTGATTCAAGTATTCAACCTATGGTAGCGATTGTAAAGACATGACTGCGCTTATGCCAATGAGTCCTCGACAAGTGATAGCACCTACCGACGAGCGAATAAATGAAACGAAATACCATAGCTTGTTGATGGAATCCATTTGACGTCGACGGCGATGAGGAAATGAACGCGATTCGGACAAGCAGATTATCCGAGGTGGAGGAAAATAGTAACTCCGATTCACCCACCGTCGGAGATACTCGGTCCGAGACTCCGAGCCACATCAGCAACGAGAGACCACGAACCACCAACACTCAAATATCACTGATGATCAGTACGGAGTATCATACCCTGTACGGAGTATTAATGGACGATTCCACGTCGAGTCGGTTTAAGCAGTACTTGAAGTCGTCCGTTAAGCATTTAATGGTTTGTGAATAGGTTGAAATCGTGGCTACTCGCAAACTCTTATGGACGACTTCAGGAACTGCTTAAACCGACTCCTAAGTTTAACAGACGACTGCCCATCACGAGCTTGCTTCTACGACCCGGAGGGCGATCGAGCATCACTCTCGGAATTGTTATTGCAGCACGTCGGCTGGTCAGATGTTAATTCCAACCCGGAATCTCTCCACGATCTCGACAGGAGTGCTAAATATGAGGCACGAATCGGCCACCAAAGGGACTCGTACCATTGTCGAGCCCTGGGAGCAAGGATAGCTTGTTCGTCCGACCGTCGTCGACATCTCCTTGAGATACCTGAGAACCTATGCACACAGAGGTATCATATCATCAGACATATCATACATGGTCAACAACGAGCTCCGTCGTATGTTCCGTTTTTGGAATACTCCGCGAGGGTCAACTGAACTCATAGAACTGTCAATAGCATCATAGCAATTTCCGCCAGTCTTGGCCAAGCTCGTAACGAGCAGACAAATCTACCGTATCGTACGGTACTGCAACAGATGCGCGCCACCTCGTTTCGAATTGAGAGGGTCCGCGGCTGAGTTTCCACTTCTATGGTTCTCTTCGAACTTACTCCGACCGTACGCATCATTATCAAATGTCAAAGTTTCTGAAACCTTTTTTGGCATGTCGATTGTTCGGAAACTTTTATACCTATCAGAATAAATAAAAAGTATCTACTCAGTGTGCTGACCGCTGAAAAACCTTTGCCCCTTGGATACACGATACAGCAGCGTTGGGACACTGAAGATTAGGGTTAAAAGGTGCTACCAATCTGGTCCATGGAACACTAACCAAAAATAAACCTAATTTTATATCTAGGCTCTAGAGTCTAGTAAAACAGAAACTGGTTTGCTTGGGGGAATTGTTGAGGATGTATAACGCGACATCATAACAAAAGGAAGAGCTGGCAGGTATGCCATTGAGAGAAAGAGAAACAGGAAAAGACAAACAGTATTAGTAAATAGCCCTCTATTGGCGGTCAATCAATAAAATTCAAAAATAAAGACAGAAATCCGACCTAATATGAACTCCAGGAAGCAATGCAAATGCACAGCACTTTTGAGAAGTGTATAAAAGAAACGGAAATTTAGAAGAACAAAGAAAGCGAGACACGATCAATGCTCATTCATTAACATCTTCATCCTTTCCAGGCCACATAATCTGCTTTCGGCAGACGGCGATAACATTGTTGATGGCCACAAAGAACCACATGCAAATAATGAGAATCGACATGCCTGCCGCAACGCCGCAAACGCCGTTACTTTTAAACGAAGTACCCAGTTTGATAGTAGCGAGCGTGAACCCAGTATTCGGAAAGACCATAGCCCACCAGTTAAGATGAAAGGCTTTCGGCGGGGATCGAACAACAGAAAGAACAGCGATACAGAAGAACCAAAAGCTCAGAGCCCAGAGAAAAGCACCAGCGGAGATGGCAAGAACCTTCAATGTATGCGTATCCTGGTTCGAGAAAAGCGGACCGCCCTCCTCCTCGCCATCCTGCAACAGACTGAACCCATTAGGCAAGCCCTTGGCCATGCCGATGATGGCCAATGCAGTGAAAGACGGGGGACCGACACAGATGAACATGCCGGGACGGTGCTCGCTTCCAGGTAGGCCGGATTCCATGAGCCGGCCAATGTAGTGGGCGTACATGAAGATGGAGATGGAGAAACCGAGGCCTTGGAAGGTGAGGCCGGCGGTTAGGATGGGGACGGCGGAGCGAAAAGGCTGGCTTTCGCCGATGACGGAGGCGATTGTTCCGCTGAGCATAATGGGGAAGGCCGGGAGGATCCACGAGGGCATCATGGTCTGCAAGCCGTACGACTTGTTGGCGAAGACGTAGAAGTATTGTACCACGGCGACGCAGAAGGTGCAAGCGCAGTAGAGCCAGAAGAGAACCTCGAGGACCAGCAAGAAGCCCTTGCCCGGATCGGTTGACTTGTCGTAGAGGTTGAAGACTGCATTTGATCCAAAGTACTTGTACAACCCCGTTATAATAGTAGCGACGGTCAGCCAGAAGGTTGGGAAGAAAAGACCTTCCCGTGCGTGTCCCAATGATTGAATAAACCCGCCGTGCATCACAAACCGAGCGGTCATGAAAGAGCAGAGCGTCAAGAAGAAGACTAGGTTGATAAAAAACACAACCACGCCAATGTGATTGATGCCCGGGAATTTGAAGGGCTGGCTACCAATGAGTAGGGCAAGACCACCCGTGCTCATGGTTAGGGTATACCATGCCCATGTGAAATGACGGATCCGCTCTCTGAAGGGAAGTCTTGACGGAGACAACGACGAATGATGAATCGATTTGTCGTCATTCTCTGCTTGTTCATCGGTTTCATAGGGGGACGTTGGGCGGGAGATGAAGCGGCTTTCGGGGTCGGAATCGGGCTCTTGGAGAGTGATAGAAGACCGGCGGGAATGGAGGTTGGACCTGGGGGAAGCGCTCAACATTATAAGTAGTATTCATATAATCCTAACTTCTAAGTCGTGGTTGAGAAAAGGTATAGAGGCGTTGAGGGAGGAATCCGTTGTGGTTGAACAGTGTAATGACACTGACAGCTGGAAAATCCGGGGAAAACTAATTTCAAAGAGTAAGGAAGAACGTTCGGATCTTAAGTATCAAATTGATTTATATTACCTCTGAGAGATCGACGGAATCCTCCTTTTTCTTGCCAATCGTTGCCAACCAACGATCCAAGCATAGGCAACTACTTTGTAGTTTGTACTGCTGTGCAGATCAGAAATCGAAGAACTCAAACAACCCCGAAAAGAAAACTCCAAAAAAGGATAAGAGTCACAAGAGCACAATCTTGAAATCACTGACTTTTCTACCGTGATTCGTGCATAAAAATCTACCAGTAAACCGAATGGCTGGCAACCTGGCATAGGAAAGTGATACAATGATGCATCAGAGACTCAGAGAAATCGACCAGACATGTTCGCTTGCAACACGACAAAGAGACAGGACATGAGAGACAGGCAACCAAGAATAGCAACGCCTCACGCACACTTGCTGCGGTTCGGATTAGGCAGAAGATATTCATGCAGTTGTGCCATGCCCGAAAGGATCAGGATTGGCGTCTGCCAAGAAGGAGGACAGGCCGTATGTACTGTTAGCGCGCAACGCCGCAACGGATAACTCAACTATCATTGACAGTCTCCGTACGGAATAATAATGCTGTTGGATTCCGAGTCTTCTATTCGTCTGGCTGTCAGGCGGTTCCCGTAGATGCCATGATCATGTACCCCATACTATGGAGATTCTCGTATAAGTAAGTTCGAAACCCCTGGAACCCGTTCCTTGGCTTTAACTTCCAAGATTGCAATAGGCTCCGAATGCATACATATTCTCTTGGCAGTGAGTGTTATCTTGGTGTCATTGCTAGCGGTTACTTGGCTGTATAGCCACACCATAGAATGCCAGCAGTGCGCTTGTGCGCTTATTAGGGCACTATAAATGCACGGTGACTGTGCACCTAAATATCCTCTAGCAAACAGTCTATTATACTCTTACGAGTCTTATCCCTGCATGATGATCCCAGGGCCTAGGCAGCATAATTTGCAACTACAGCCAAGAAGTTGCCCAGCAAGTAACTGTTTACGTTTGATTCCACGGTGGTCACCACGGCTTGCCGCCCGGCCCAGAGGTGGCGGTGTTCATATTGAGCGCCAGGCGTGTTCCGATGTATTACACTTGCCCGGTGGCTTGGCTCTTAGCTTTTCTGGCTGATTGTACTGTACATATTCCTTCAATTATCAGTGTCTTCTGCCATGTCACTCAAATGGCTCATGTAAGGGGAAGTATGACGGGTACGGAGCCCTACAAACTACGACAGCTTGTTCGATGCCAACAGATCGCCAACATAGTATGTACAAGATGGAGTACAGATAACCCGTCAACACATACTTGTGATACTGATCAGCTTCCAAAATAATAGTATTTCACCAGCTCATGTACTTTGCACAGCAAATTTAATTTATTGACAAGGCATCTTGAATCACCTTTTTTTCCTTGCCGACTGGAATATCAGAACACTTACCTGAATCCAATCTCCATGCGAGCAAGCCACACACCACCAACACTATTAGACAGCTAAACGCGGAATAGAAGAAAGCCTCCGGTCATAGTGTAGTAGCCTCAGCTGGCATCAGAATGCCCAGACTGGAATAGGGCTTGGTTTCTTGGACAGCAGAGGGCGAGGTGGTCTCGGTGTGGGTTCTGGGAATTAATTTGCGTGATATTGGTATCATAGCCACAGAATCTGTTGTCGCTAGCATGACTCAGTGGAGTAGGTATTGGCAAGGAGGATAGATCATAGAGGAAGAGAGGAAATGACTAGGTATAGGTATCATACTCTGTACGGGGACCAGGAGAGAAGTGGAACCAGCCCTCGACCCTTGCCCTGAGCCCTAAGTCTAATTTGATCGGCCAACTGGTCAATCCTTTTGAACTCGGGAAGGCCAAGTCAGGATGCATGTAGACGGCTTTGCAGAATGATGGAAAAGATTTTCTTTTCCTTTAATTTGAAGCAGGTACGACACGATATGACTGGCACAACGGTGAGCTTGTTCTGTAGTATGTACAGTACTACCAGTACTCTCATCTCATTTCATGTTTCCCCATTTGTCCTAATGCCATGCAGTTAGCATTGTATATGGTTAGAGAACCCAAAAAATAAAGAAGACAGACAAGGCTCGCCACCCATATATGATACATAACAATTCCTAACCTATGCATAAGCCCTAAGCCCTAGACCCTATTTTCCCCAAGGCAGTTTGTTCGTTTCCCGGCTTGCGCAAGCAAATCCAACTAATTTTTTCCTTGATTTAATTTTGGTCATTTTGTTGGTTTATGTCTTATCTACTTGACCAATCAGGGCCACATTGCGCAGGGTTGCGGAAGTAGTAGCACGGAGCCCTAACCCTAGCCCTAGCATTAAAACACGTGAATCCGGACTAGATTGTCAATGTCATGTCGAAGATTTGGATTTCAAACTGAATGCCAATAGAGAAGCGCTTCGAAGCAAGGCTTGCAAGCAGCAAATCCCTTCATTGACAGGCTTTTCACTGTTAGGGCTCGGGAGCTCGCCTCTGACGCCTCAAGTCTTGTTGGCTGCTCTACCGAGCCCTCGAATATTGTAGGCACTTAGACGCGATACTCATACGTACTACCTGTCTACGTTGGTGCATCTGGCTGTGAAAAACGGACGGGGCCCGGCCGCCGGGGATTCAGAAAAGACCTTTCATCTTCGTGCCCCAGTCTCATTTTCTTCCCCCCGCTCATGCAGGCAAATTTTCCGGTACCAAGCTGTATTCTATCATTGAGACTAAAGGAATGTCTGTTCCTATTTCGAGAGCTCGAACAATAAAAATGATTCGCAGTGTAATGATCGTCTAGTGACTCTAGTCATTCAGCAGGATCACCTTCCACTCTCTGAAGCAGAGCTCACACTCTCTAAGGCTTATAAGACCTAAGACACAGTGCTTATGTCGGTCTATCTTCGATGGTTTTTTGCCAGGAGGTACAGCATCAAGCAAACTTTACTGCATGCGTCGTGAAGTAGGTTTATATGAAGTCACATGTTGGCTCTCTTCCGAAACTTCCTTTCTCCGGAGTCAATCTCCTGCAACGAGTTGACAGCAACAGCATCATTCTTCAGCAAAGGCGCTTCATCAGCTAGTCAATAGCTTCACGGGCTCAGAAGCTGATCAGGTACTCCATAACTTAGATATTTCTGTGTATGCATACCCATTTCCCGCTCTTACAGCTCACTGCTTACCTATATAATCATCCCTACAGAGTAGTAATCAATAACATCACTCCACATTGAAAGACCGAAAAAAACATGAGAAACAAACGCCGAGTAACGGTAACAATCCACCATCGAGACAAACTCTCAATCCGGGAAAACAGAACCCGACTAGGCCTCTCAGCCTACCACTGGGGAATCCGGACCCAGCCAAAGAACCCCAAGAAAATCCAACATTCGAGAGCTTACGACGTATCCGACGGTGCAAGGCCCGGTCCCGATCCCCAAATTCAGCAGGATCCAAATCCCAACCACGACTGGCATTTCCGAGTCAGGTCGGATTCGGGTGACAGTCCCAGTCTTAGTTCTGGTGATCAAGGTCGTCTGCTTGGTAGAGTGATGATTGGGAAGGTACCTAATGATGTTAAGGATGCTGATGTCGAGGAGATTCTCAAGAATGTGCCTCTTCCGGCAAAGGATACGGAGCAGAACTGTGTGTCTTGGACTTCTGCTGCTATCCAGGCGTTGCAGAAAGAGAAATTAGCCGAGGAGTTTGACGTGGATCAGTTCATGGCGAAGGTCGTGGAGCTCGCTGATGAGTGGTTGCGAGACCCGGGTCCGGACAAATTCTACAACTACGTCGACCGTGCTGATTAGCTATTTTCACCATTAGCCGTCAGTGAGAGGATGCACCGTGACATACCGTAATAAATAATCCACTAATATTATGTTGAAATAGAATATTACAATAATGACTGTAGGCCCGGATGCCTACAATGCACAGCAATCTCAGATGCTAACAAGTGTAGCCCTAGTAATCCAATCCTCCACACCATCATCGTCTGATTAAGCCTACAACTAGCAACGCACTGCGCAGCACCATTAATATCGGCACGGAATACTAGGCATATTTCCTGGTACCGGTACTGGCATATGGGTCGTTGAAGTTGCAGAGAAAGTCTGTCTTGTTGTTGAATATAGATAACGAAATTTCCAACGACATACAGCGAGCATCCTGAAGCGGAATACATCGGTACTGTTACTTCTAGCTATTTCAAAGTTCGGAGCTGCCGACATGCCATAGTTGCCGGATGCTATGGCGAGTTAGCACGTAGATGACGAGTGAGAATGTTAGGTATGAAGCAAGCAAACTTACGGTACATACCAGTGAGAAGTGCTTGTTCTCTTAGTTAATTGATTTTCATCACTGATTCTCATCGAACAAATCTGTAGGCATGCTCGCATTTTCTGACACTTGCCCTATTTTCCGTCGGCCTCTGAGATTCATTCGGCACGAACGCGTAATATTGTATTACCCTCCCCTCGGTTTTCTTTTCTCGGACAAAGTGGTGCTGGAGACCAACGTGTTTCACGGGCTCATAACCTGTTGGAGGAACAAAGAAGAAAAATCGTCCGACCGACTGACATTTACACCTAAATATTTCGAGAAGGCGCCGACATCTTTGATGGCGAATCGATTGCCGAGGGTTTTCATAAACCAATTCCCGTCGGAATCGAATTCACTCACGACCCTGAAATCATCGACCTGAGAGGTGACATATAGATGTGGACGCGTGGTATGAATCCAGAGGCCGGAATCATAATTACAGCACTTAAATCCAACCTCCTTCATAAATGCTGCGTGTGTATCATACCAAATCCTCGCGGAAGGAGTCAAGCCGTATAAAGACTGTAGGACTTCACAAACTAATTCTCCTTTTTCACCCACTCCGTAGCCATGCGGTTGACACATATAAACGTGCTTGTTCTCGGGGATTTTTCCGTTTAAGAAGGCGAGAATTCCATCCCCTTGACGAATGTGCCATTTCTTCGGATAACGATACCCCCTCCTCCTACCGTGATGCTATTTCTCACCGCGATGCCGCCAAATGGTGTGGAGGGATGGACAAAGAGATTGATCAACTTCTGGACAAAAGGTGTTGGCGTCTGGTGCGAAGATCCGACCTCCCCCCAGGAACTCAAGCCGTACCCGGCCGATGGGTCTTCAAGAAGAAAGAGCTAGACGGTATACCAATTCAAGAAGATTACCAAGCCAAAGCCCGCTGGGTTATTCGCGGGAACCTTCTTGAAAAAGATTTCATGGAGTCATATGCGCCCGTGGTCAACGACGTGACCAATTGTTTATTGAAGGCCATCGCCGCTCCGTGATGTTGACGTAGATATGAACGTTCAAGAGGTCCGACCTGGGGAAAAGCTGTATGGTCGCGTGGTGGTCATCTGCCCGTTGATGGCATGTTGCAACGTTGGTGGTCTTTGCATGGAAGGAGCCTCTGCGGGACAATTAGAATAGGTACTGGCACCGGATAATGAAAGATGTTGAAACGCGGATAACGGCGTACCGTATGAGTGCTCTCTTCCTGCCAATCCAATCCGTGCTGTACATTCGTGCGTCAAGCGCATCGTTGTAGCCTTAAGTGTATCAATGTCCACATCGAGAGCATCTGCGTCTGTTGGCAAGCGCTGCCTTGCGCTTTCTTGCCATCTAATATGGATTCTGTCGACGTTTTTGTGCCATGGCTAGCTAGGTAGGGTTACTAGGATAACAGGCAGCTAATAGTCAGTCCCTGACCAGCTTGTCTTAACAGGGTTATGAACTTATGAACGAAGGGAGGGATAGTGAGGTAGGTAGGGATTGTGTGAGAGATGAATGATGGTTGAATGTTCAATCTGGCAATCCAGCAGTCATCTTATGTATGATACGAATGGCTGGAGGTCACGTGTATCATGTGACCAGTGTGGACACCTGAGCCGTCAGGCGATTGCGACGGGAAGTAACCTCCGGTAATCTGATTGGTCCACGGGTGCTTACGTACTTTTAGCGCATTTGGCCTCTATGCTGTACCATAGTCTAGGCACTCCCACGGTCCCACCAAGAACTCCCTCGGCAATCTTTTCTATCTCCTTCAGAAGTGTGCGCAGTCTCGTGTACTCGTCATTCTTCATCGGGGTAGGGATTGATATCATCCCACACTGAATATTTACTGGAACTATGTCAATCCCTACCCCGGTGACGATGAGGCTCCCCTCCATGTCCGATAGGCAGCCTCGAAGACCTAGACGAAAAGCCGCGTTGGGCCAACGGCTATTTCGTACAAAATGGGACAGTATAAGAAGGACATGAACGAATATCGCCCGAAGGCTCGGCAAGGGAGATGAAGACGTTGAGAACTCATCCATACCAATAATACCATACGGTACGATACGGAACTGTCAGTTCCGGCCGTTGAAACGTCCCCGGCCCCGAAAAGCCCCCGGTCTCTGGCCTCCTTGAATCCGTTGGCCCTTAAAGGTTTAGACCCTATCATCTCTACGTGAATACGACAAGATGAGAGTTTGTCACCTGGTGATTGAAGATCATGTACGCCACGGAAAATAATATGGTGGGAGACCAAGCGCACTTCACCTGTTTGGGAGAGTTACGACCAAGTAGCCCATTACATTACTGGGCGTCCCAGTGCTTTGTGTCGAAAGTGCAGCCATATGCTCCCCCATCCGCAATAAACGTCGAATGGGGTCATTTCCCTTCAGCAAATGCCTTTCCAGCGGGCTTTATATAGCGGAGCCATTTTACATGCACCACGTTAGTCTCCAAAACGAAATACGCCACAGTCCATAACGTATCTCAAGTTTGCGAGAGGCTATTTCGTCACATGCAGGATTCAATAAGAAAACTCGAGAATAAACGGGAGCCTTGGAAGAGAGCCTTTCTGCACGCCTTGCAAGAGGGCGAGCAATCAATGACGGTTTTCAGGACTCCCATCCCATGCCACTTGAATCCGACTTCGACCTGAATGCTGTTGCCCATGCCAACCTTATGGTCGTCAACCGCTCAGACTCGGCGCCCCCGAACAGGACTGTCCTTCCATCTACTCCTACATTCCCCGACGCCAAAGCTACGCTCGTTGACCCTTCGAAAGACGACGGCGTCGAAACATTTCTTGACTCGGGGTGTACTCAACAACTTACCAAGTCGTCCAACTGTGTCGTTCGCTACAGACGATTCCCTGGAAATCGACGACCTCGAGTGCGTGTTGGCAACGGCGCGTATATCTATGCCGTCGGTTATGGTTACCTGATTTGGTTTGATGAGAACCATCTCCGTCGCCTTGCTCCTGTTGTCAGAACGGCCCCGTTTTCAATGTATTCGCCATTGCGAGGATTTTATCTCCTCGACAAAAGTTGAGATGGGTTGGTGATGCTGGCCTACGACTGGAATATCGGAAGACCATCGAGGAATTATTGAAAGCCTACGAAAACGAACGCCCAGACGCCCAGCCTGTACCGAGAAGAGCACCCGAATGGGAGAGAGCGCCTTCGAGGCTATGCTCAATGAGGACATGTCTCAGGAAATAAGTTCTTTACATGCAAGCACCATGGTTACCTCAAGAAAGACCTCGCATCGTGAGCATTCTCGTGAAAAGGTAGCTGTTGTATATTTAAGCTTCATGAGCTGGGTTATTCTGCCTCTAAAATCGGTGTGGATGTCCTAGTCGACTACGTGATGCTGCTTCCTGCGACGGGGACAGCAAGATGACTGATGCGAGTGTACGCGCCGTCAGTGACCATTCTGGTCGAATTCGTGGTTCTGCTTCCTGGGACGGAAAGAGCGAGAAGATGGCATTTGCGAAACCACGCGCCATTATCGCGCAGAGCACCGAGGGTATTCCGACAGTACAAATGGAAAACACCCGAGTTCGTGAGAACTGTCAGCTCGAGGACCCCTATCAGAAAGACCCGTCCTTACGACTAAAGAACGATGCATTTCCGTGGCCGAGCCACAGGTCTGGGATGATTTGATAAGGGTGGGACGTGTCACAAACGAGCTTGCCACTGACAGCGAGGCGAGCCGGAAGGGGATTGGGTCAGGACCAGACCATGTTGAGTTTGCTCTCGAAAAGGTCCAGAAAGAAGTGTGCCTCAGCACCAAAAGGCAGGTGGTTATAATTACATGCGCCTGAGCTATCCTCTGGTCGCGAAGGCCTACCTGAGAATTGAGACGGAAGAAGCGCGAGTCGGTTGGCTTCAGGAGGGAGTACATGCTTTCGTGTCGGAAAAGGGTATCGAACCGGATGAGTTCTGGCAGTTCTTTATTATCCAGATGTATTGAATGTGATGATAGTCGGGGGAGAGGTATTAAGCGAGATGAGTTCTGGCAAATTTTTATGTGTTGAAGGTGCTACATGTACATATGTACCAGATCGGGCCTATTCCGCGAACTGTGTTTTCGACAAGTGCTCGGGGCTTTCAAAGCCACTCCTGTCTCCTCCCTCCATACCCTTGCTCATATTCCACCGCTCGACCTTCTACTCACTGAGCGCGCCGTCGCCGCTTCAGCTCGCGTCCGTCATCATCGTCATCTCATTCAATCCGCCTGCGATCGCGTGTCGAAAACATTCAAACAGACCGTCCCCTTCGACCAGGTAACCGCACCGAAACCACTTCCCGACAACTGGCCCCTGGAATGGGGACTGGCAACGACCAGCGGTGCAATCATCTGGGATTGCAAGAAGAAAGAGCTACGGAAAGTGACTGAGCACCATTGGCGTCGACGATGGGAGCATGACAGAAGAAGCCGGACAGCCGAAATCTCGTGGGAACCAGATGGCAAGTTCTTGTCATTGAACCGAGGGCTGCACAAGGCCCAGTCTTCGCTTGCCACCCAACTGTCAACGGGGAAGATTGGTCTGAATGGCTTCCTTTATCTGAGGAAAGTACCAGACCACCCCTCACCACGTTGTGAGGAGTGTAATGTCTGGGAATCCCCCCGGCATGTCACTGTATTTTGCCGGAGATACAGTGACCGCCGCTGGGAACTCAGAGAAGGAAGTCATTTAGACTTCAATGAACTGATGGCGACTCGAGGAGGAATGAACAGACTAACGAAATGGTGGTTAAGGATTGGGCGCCTGGGGATGTACTCTACTAAGCACATCGACATAAGATACCATTTCACACGCGAAAAAGTTCAAGACGGCGTGCTCGATGTGAAGTCCTGCCCGACCGCCGACATGGCCGCTGACGGTCTCACGAAGCTCCTTCGAACCGAACGATTCGAAACTTTCCTGTGGTTACTCGGTATGAAGAAGGATTAAGTTGCAAACGATTTGATTTCTGATTGAAACTGTGCTTGCTTTGTTTTGAGCTCATTTTAATATTTTGCTTTGTTTACGGTTTTACCGTGACTGTTGTTGTTTTTCTTTCTCTTGGTACTTGTTGACACTTCACTTTTGGATGCTGCTGTTGTTTATTATTATCAGTCTTGTACATATTTTGGATGGATCCGAAGGCCACTTCAGTGGCCAAATGGAGTAACTTGTTCTTCTTCTTCATATGTATGTACCAGTGGTTCATCCTTTGTACTTTAACAAGACGTTAAAACGAAAACAAGCAAGCAAGCAAACAATGTGTTGAAGGTGACGATGGTTTATTTCAGGTCGAAAGTAAAATATTTGGTGAAGTTGATATGTATATGTACATGTAGATCTATCCTCTCTCAAGGTAATGCTGCCACACATCCGCGGCGATTCGGTCCCTTTTATTTCAATTGCCCGCCCGTTGACTTTGAGCGCGGGATATGAAACAACCAGGTGCCCAGTTTGATGTATCAATCACAGAAAGGGTATCATCCTCCACCTCGTCCACTCCTCCGCCCGAGTCCCTCTCCCCTTCGACAGATGCGAGTACTGTCAAACAGAACACATAGGGCTGGCGCAAGCAGGTCCGGTATTGGCGAGTATGGCACTGCGTGACAGATTCACTGAATACCGGTACCGTACTTGTGTATGTACATATCTCCAATGCGACCTGACCACGGAGATACCTAATCGTGAAATTCTCCAACGTTGGAAAAGGGACCAAAAGCATCGTAGCCCACACGGTAATCAGGGCATTCCCCTATCATAAGTTAGTCCGGCTAAAGCGACAGCCCCTTTCATTTTCCGTGGCAGTTTTATAAAAGTCGGAGTTGATGGACGTATGATAGGCAGCAACTTCTTTGATAATCGCACGCTTCTCGATGGTTGACGATCTTGGAGGGTAAGCCCATCAACGTATCCCGTTCAATATAGAGGTCTCCGCAGACGCAGTAGGTTCGATCATTGTAGACCCTCGGAACAGATTGACGACATGATTTAGGCCTTCAACTTCAAGCTCCAGTCTGCCCACTCACTGGATATTCGGGTTTCGCTACTGTGAAGAGTGAGGCTGTAGGTCCGAGCGATGCAGTGGAGCAACGAGACTAAGCACAAACACAATGCATGAGATCTAATCTAGCTATCTGACATGATGATGTGAAGCATGATGAAAAGCATGAAGAATCGGAAATGAGAAATCTGCAAGCGAGTGCTGTGGGCCGAATGCTGACCCTAACCGAAGCAGACCCGAACCAGATCCGAGGCATCACCGAGGATGTTCGTTAGCTACTCTCACAACGCCCAATCCTAGGAGGCCAAAGCGCTTCTTGCCCAGCCAAAGCGACAAAGCCGAGATTGAAGGAGAAGAGATAGTATTTGGCAGGCACTGAARAAAAAAAAAAAAAAAAAAAAAAAAAAAAAAAAACCTGTCTCTGACCGGGAGCAACCTATTTGGCCCTGCACAGGGTCCTGCGATATGATTGGCCCATGCAATGCCAAGCTTCGCAAACCACTTTGGTCTCTATGCTGTACCGTAAAAGTCTACTCAGAGAGTCAGAGTCTTCCTTCGCAACGTCTTAGCCATATCTTCTTCAAATCCTAACCCGCAGCCTGTCAGAGCCCCAAGTCTCGCGCAAAGCCAGTTCCTTTGTACCGAGGAAGTGGTTTAGCAGCGCTGGAATTTTCTTCGAACCGTCAACCACGGATTTACATGGACAAAACGGCGAAGCTGAAAGAATGGGATGCGCCATTATGACGAAGGCACGAAACCACGCGATTCTCGGCAAATCTCCCTCATGAACTGTGACGCGAAATCGTTGAAGCTGCAACTTACCATAAGCTGGATGCACGAAAAAAGGCGTTGGCTGCGTCCAGTTCCCGCCTCCCGGCCTTGGTAAAGTACTGCGACTTGAAAAGACCTTATATGATTTACCTCGGTCACCACTCCCTTCCTTCCCGATAGGCGGCCCAACCAACGCCGGTGTTGAGCTTCTCATCCTGCGAGCCGTCGGAGCAGGCCCAGACGTCGTTCGGGCGGACCCGAGTTTCTTCGACGTGGGCTTGTTGAGGATTTTGGAGGGAGGTATTACGGCCGCTTGGTGAACAAGATGGATGGGCGTCGTTTTGTAAAGCGGCAGTGCTAGCTGAACCGCGAAACTTAAAGCGACATCAAATCTCTCCTCCCTAGTGACCGTTATCTTCCTACTATTCCTGTCACTTGAGCGTACAGGCCAGGCGCCGCGTACGACGCGTACGACGCTCCCGTGACAGGAATAATAGGAAGGTAACGGCACTAGGGCGAAGATCTGATGTCGCTCTACGTTCCGCGACTCGGGTGTTTCCGCGGCTCGGGTGGCGCTGCCGCTATACAAAACGACACCCATCCATCTTGTTCACCACGCGGCGGCAATAGGTGCCCCGCCAATGGAACTCATTTTGGATGATCTACACAGAAGCCAGGCAGTCCGGATTCAGACTGCAGACACAAACCACACCCTGACCGTTTCGTTCCAGGGCGGCAGCGTGGAGAGGGCTCCAACACCTAAGTGTTGTGGACGAGTTCTAGATAGCTGCACCGGGGGGTGGGGAAGATCTATCCGGCATTCACCTGATTGTTCAGTACCGGGAGGAAAACCTACGGTAGATGGATACTCTGCATGGGAGAGATTCGCGCAAAGTTGACCAGATGGGATTCGAATCCACGACCACCAGGTGATGTTCGCACCAGGGCGGAATGCCAAGTCTAGCGCCAATACCACTAGGCCACCAGGCCCCCTCGACCACCGCTTCTATCTCTGCATATCAGGCCTCGTCTTGAGGCCCTTAAAACCTTTATAAGGACAAAAAAAGCCAAAAACATACAACAGCAGGGATTCGCTTGTGGTCACCCACCAAACTACTAACCTGCCGGCGTGTGGCTTAAGTACGGCTGAGCGGACGGGAAGCCCTGTTTTCCACACCCTATGGTCGTATGTGTTTGAAAAAATTTTCCCTTTTGGAATATACGCTCAAGTGGATTTTGCGCAGGAACGCACCCAACTGTCTGAAGGTTGAAGTAAATTCAACGAAGTTCATGATGAATCGTTGACCATGGAGTGCTTATTGTGTGCTCGGATTAGGAATTGGCAGTAATGTCTATCAAATCGGCTGGTAAGACGAGAACGAAGATAGGCTACAAGACTTCCTCCTCCCTCGGTTTCCACTGCTGCGTGGGTAGCGATGTGAACTTGTACAGCTTGTCTGTTACCTGCCTCGCTTTTGTTGACGTTATGTCGTGGTGATCTCTTTTGATCGAACAGGCGGCGGGGAAACAGCAAGAAGGATTTGAGCTGCGTGATCTCGGCGAGCCTGACCTCTTCCCTGGTACTCAACTAATTATGCCATGTCGAAAAAGGACTGCTTCTGCACCAAGAGCGTTACACCAAGGAGGTATTGGACAAGTCTCATATGCCTGGCGCCAAGTCGATTCCATCTGCCCGTCGACCAAAGAGCGTTCTGAATGCAGAGACAAACGAGCAGCTCCTCCTTGATCCTGACCAGACGAGTCTCTATCCGAAGTTGTCCGCCAAGCTGACTGGGTAGTCGGGGGGAATAAGAGACGTGATATAGCAACCCGGCCCGTTTTCTACATATCATACGCGGTCGATCGACCCTTGATACGTATGACAGTTGAGACAAAGAGTCAGTTCCTATCGTGACCAGCAGACTTGGACACAAAGCCAAGCTACTTTATTTTTAGTATTCTACTAGTAGTGAGGGTGATATGATAGGTATTGATGTTCTGCATACGCTAGGCACTGCAACGGCTTCAATATTTACCGGGACGGGGTGGTGGTTTGTCTGAACCGTACTCGAAACTCGTCTACGAGTCAATCTTACCTGCATCGGACAGACAGACATACATTTCCAATCTGACAGGAAACGAATCTTTCTCTCTACGTTGTGGACCCTGACGTTTTGGTATAATGTATTCTTCCCCAAAGACGATTTGATTGATATGGCTTGGTTTCATGATGGGTGACTGGGCGTATTTCACCTATCTTCACGGCAGAGAGGGGCGGGTACAATGGAACGGTCAATCGAGAGGTATAATGTACGTCCCTGACGCTGACATTTAAGATTATTTCAATTCAACGGATACTAACTGACTATTGGAATGTTGATGTGGCACAGAATACTGTGTTACTGCCTAACATACCAGGGCACTCGATGCATGGGCTAATCGGATCATCGACTTTATCATAGTCCATCCCGTTTTATTTACAGTCAAACGCATGCATGGAAAAGCAATTATAATACACGTATGTACATGAACCAACACGAATGCACTCTTAATTGACCTGATTATATACCAGTGTAGTACAGCGTATATTGACATCCACCATGAAGAGCATTAATCAGTTCGACGCACAAGACCAGTTGCTATTATGCCACCGGTTTCCCTTTTACGGGATAGACGACCTTTCGATTAGCGGGGCAGTTGGAGGGAGCTAGAGAGGAGACAAGTCAGCAAAACCAAGCAAACCAGACGGAACAGAAAACATCAAACTCACGAGCATCAACCGGCACATAGTCCCCATTAATACCATTCCCCTTCAGCACGAAATAATAATAAACTTCGTTCATCGTTGACGTCCCAGCCTGGCAAATAACCTGCGGCGTCTTCCCGCCATGAATTGCCTTGAGAGCATCCTGCATCATCCCCAACTCATACCCTGTCCCCGGAGCACCGGCACCGGCACCAGGACTACCACCAGCTCCAGGATTACCACCAGCTCCAGGATTACCACCAGCTCCAGGATTACCACCAGCTCCAGGATTACCACCAGCTCCAGGGTTACCACCAGCTCCGGCACCCGCGCCAGCTCCAGCCCCAGCCCCAGCACCATTATCCCGAGCCGCCTTCCCCCCACTCCCACCAGGCGTAATGCCATTCTTCTTCAACGCACCATACGTATCCCGCTGCTTATACAAATCGACAACCCGCTGAAACCACTCGCCAACCTCCTGCTGCGGCGCATACGACGCCCCATAGCAAGCGGGCCGGATCGTGTTCATGCAGGTGCCATGCTTGGACCACTCGTGCGCCCACAGGCCGGTGATGTTGTTGTGCATGTCGGCCCAGTAGGTGTGCATGTAGTCCAGCAGCGGCTGCCGGTTCTGGGCCTGCAGGATCTGGGTTATGTTGTCGTAGATTCGTGTGTTGTCGCAGTCGGCGTGGCCGGCTTTGTTGCAGGAGTCGGTCCTGCGGTATCAATTGTCAGCAAATTGAGCATAACATTACAAAGCAAAGACATTTTGAAATAAATATGGTTCGAATAGGGTATATGGGTAATTGGGTATATACATACCACAACCCATGAATCGTAAACGCATCCTCAGGCCCAGTCGGCGGATCAGTCCACCAGAACTGCGTATGGAGGAGCAAACCGGGTTTGTTGACGCAGCAGGCATTGGCGCCGTTCGGGTCCGTCGTCGCCTGGTTCTCGCAGCTCAACGGCGTGTTCGGGGGACAGGTTGGCGGGCCGGCTGCTTGGGTTCCGTGGGTGAGGGTGGTGGTGGTGGTGAGGGCACCCAGGGCCAGGAGCCACATGGTTCGAGCCATGGTTTGGTTGATGCTGCGGATGAGTTTGGCCCAAGGTTTGTTATGGCTCGAATTACGGACTGAGGGGGTTGAAGTAGGGAGATGATTTATTTAGTAAGTTAATTAATATATATATATATATATATATAAAATATAGCCTTGAAAAATGAGATCTGGAACCCTTTTTTTTGGCCTTTTCTATTTATTATGCCAGCCCTAAGTGACTACATGCAACTAACCATGCTGATCAGCTAGTAGCTGCATAGCTCTGGGTGAGGTTATAAATATCTCGTCTCGGTACATATTAATATGGATCGATGGCTCCATTCTGTATTACAGACCAGCTCATTCATCCATTCATTCAATTTCAATTATTACCCCCGCCATACGGAGTATGATTGATATATGAGAATCACGGTTAGAGCTGACACGGCTATAAGGAACCCTGCAGCCATCATCATCATCATTTTGGCAAGTTGACTGACTGACTTTTGTCATTTGTGAAACTCGACGCTGTGCCAGCTACATACAAAAGATAAAACGGATTTGAAAGATGGAAGTGGAATTGACATGGAGCAAACTTGGCGACTTCGACAAAGAATTTTAGTACTTAGTTAGGGTTTGATTGTCCGCGGTTCCAAGTTCCAACATTGTTGGTGTTGGAACTTGGTGGTCAATCAACCGGCATACATGTCAATCATCAGTCGACGAACCAGAACCAACCAGCCTGGAGCCAATAATCCAAAGAACACCAACAACAACAGTAATAGATACATCACATAACATACTCAGACTAACAAACAAACCCCGAGTGCAATCCGAAACCAAAGACAAGAAAACAAAACCGAAACCTAGCGCCAATACTCCGTACAACTCACCAAGCTCAGGACAACTCCGCGACTAAACCACGATGATGAACCGAGCTAATGCATGCATCGTCCATGTCATACAGACGGACTGCAGACATGCTGCAGACTGCAGACTGCGTGTCAACGTTGGCGGTTGGCGCTGTCGTGTGCCGCTGTCTCAAGCTGCTGATTAGGGTTTGTTTTGGTCCTGGGTGAGGCTGAGTTATGAAATTAAACCCCGCAATTCAGGGGTCGGTTCGGAATGGGCTTTGATTCGTTCGCTTCGAGGCGTCCGGGTACATATATCCGAGCATCCATATTTAATGTACATCTGTATGTAGGACATAGCAAATCCATATCATATCGGATATCCATAGTTATTCACGCATGTAGGTAACCATGATTAATGAACCAACCGAATCTCTGCCATCCCCGGCTCCCACTCCTTCAACCCACCCCCAAGACTATACCAAAACCTTAGCCGAACAGTCTCCTTCCTAGCACCCTCAATATCATCCCTATCAAACGCATTCCCCAAATCCTTCACACAAATATCAACCCTCTCCGAATTCTCCCCCCTCAACCGCTCAACCGTCTTCACCACCTCCTCGCGCGGCTTCGAACTAACCTCCTCCACAGTCTCCTGAACGCTCATCACATCCATCAGCATCTCCGGATCCAACGACTGCTTCGCCCCGGTATCCTCCGAGGTGACGTCGATCTTATGAAACTCGCGCAGGAGGTACTGCGCGCGGGAAAGCGGGTCGAGGAGCGTGCGGTAGGCTTCGTTGATGCGCGCGGACAATGCCTCGGCGTGCGCCTTTGTGGTCTCGTTGGGGTATTTGTCCGGGTGGCAGAGGTTCTGGAGGTGGAGGAATTCGCGGCGGAGGTTGGACTGGGGGATCGCGAAGGGGGAGTGCGGGGGTGGGCCGTGGGGGATTGTTTGCGGGAAGACGGTGTAGTGGTTTGTTATGTCGGGGGTTTTGGAGTGTAGCGAGGCGTCTTCGGGGGTGTTTGTTTGGGGGGTTTCTTGGGTTGTGGATTTGGTTGTTGCGGTGCGGACTTGGTATGTTAGAGCACTATGCGGTGCGAGTGTTCTTCGGGGTTGGGTGCTATGTTGGCATCGTGGTAGACTTGTAGCGGGTTCGTTTCTGATGGTTGATATCGAGCGTAGTGTCGATGTTGACGGGAGGGATCGGTGAGTTGCGTTGCAGAGCTGACGCAGCGAAGAGCTTGCCCGTAGTGTCGCCATGGCTGCGGTTATTTTCTATACACGTTGTATTATAGACAGTGAAGCAACTTGTAAGTAGTAATACTAGGACGAGGAGAGCGTTGCGATGGTGGAAAATAACTTAAAGTTCCTCGCGCCATTACGTCATCATCCACTTGGCCGCTGCGGACACTGAAGTACGTATCTATCTAGGGCTTAGGGCTTAGGGCCTAGGGCTTTATGACAGACAGCTTCACCGCCTGACCGGAAACTTTTCCTTTCTTCCCTCCTTGCTTACTCTTCTATGATACCATCAAGAGAAAATGGTCTTAGATGGAGGTCTTCGACAATATCATCCTCATCAATTGTTGATGCTATTTCATTGAATTTTCTAAGTAAATCCCATCTCGTCTGCATCCCAAAGTTCTCTGTTTTCAGTATGATACATTCCCAAGTCCAACCAAATGGGTTGGCAGCATAGTGGAAATAATGGCATGACGAGATTCCCTACAAGTCAAGTGGCTTTGTTGCAGAAGGAAAAAGGAAGAAAATAGCATTTGAAGACGCAATTGATACTTACTCAGTGCTTGAAACACTTTAACACCGAAACAAAATGGGCTTCTCAAACCTCCCCTCCGACGTCATATACGAAATAGCCCACAGCTTCGACTCCGAAAACCACATCAACGCCCTGACCCGCACCAACAAATTTACCTACAGCGTTCTAAACCGCTACTTGTACCGCCACCATGTCAATCACTGGTACGCCGGCGCCCCGGGGTTCAAATTCGCATGCAAGCGCGGACTATCTACTTCCATGCGCATGTTCCTCGATGCAGGCATGCCGCCTGCTTCTCCAACACCCATGTTCTGTGATGAGGGGATGTCGGAAGCGCTCTTGAGGCCGCGCACAGGCGACCAGATCTACGATATAAACTGGACGCCTCTCAGCCTGGCGGCTATGTATGGGCTGGAGGAGGTTGTGAGATATCTCCTCGAAAGGGGCGTGGATCCTAACGCTCGACAAGCCCGGGATGCAAAGTTTTTGACTAAATTCCTTACCGGAGTTGTAGATACGTGGGGCGGGCCCTTCGACTTGGCCATTAGGAATGGGCACGAAGGGGTCGTGCGGTTGCTGGTCCCGCACATGAGGTGCGTGGATTACGTCGAGACCAGGACAGTAACAGGTAAGGTGGTTTCTGACGGCAGGACGCCGTTAACGCTGGCGGCTCAGAATGGGTATCTGAATTTGGTTAAAATGCTAGTCGAGGAGCTCAAATGCAGTGTCGAGCCTACTCGGTCCCAGAAAGCTCGTGGGAAAATAACGTGGAAGGAGAAGTCGCCTATGGGCCACGCGGCGAATATGGGTCATACCGATGTTGTACGGTACCTGATTAGCGTTGGGGCGGATGTGAATGCTATATTCAAGGAATCCTGGGAGACCGCTTTTGGATATGCCGTGCTCGGCAATCATCTCGAAACAGCGAAAGTTCTGATTGAGCATGGGTTTAATCCAGATCCTTTCCTTTGGATTCAGAAAGCGAGGACCTTTTTTCGGCCTGATAAGAATAAGGCGAAGAAGGATGCTTACAAGAAGGCCTATGAAGGGATTATACAGCCCCTGATCCATGCAGGTGCTTACGGCCACCAGGAAGTGGTGAAACTGGTGTTTCATCATATCGATCTGGACCGAATACTCAAATATGGCGTTGAAGATGTCAACGTTGAAGATATCAATTTCCTCGTCCCTATTGCCGCCGCTTGTGGCCTCGACGGCATCGTCCAGCGGCTTTTAGAGGAAGGAGGTTGTGACGTGGATGCAAGCCTTACCGTCCACATGCCAGAACAACAACATGCAGAATTTGATCAGCCGCTAAACATGTGTACCGCTCTTACTTTAGCTTCCAAATATGGTCACATTAGCGTCGTCCGAGTCCTGCTCAGCCATGGTGCTGATCCTAATGCAAAAGTGCGGCAAGCCCAAATCCGAGCCAACGAGTTTACAACTACAAAGCCGCTCGTAGCAGCGGTAAAGGCCGGCCATCAGGGAGTAACTGAGCTTTTACTCGACTCAAAAGCAGATCCGAATACCGCGTATGAAAGAGACTTATATAATTATTATTACACACCTCTACTCAAGCTAGCCGTCCAGTCCGAACCCATGTTCAACATGCTCCTCAGTCGCGGCGCTGATCTGTTCGCGCTTGACTATTACACGAGATGCATTCTTTTCGACAAGTTCATGGACGCCCGGGACACGATCATCTTGAGGGCGCTGCTGGAATCTCAACAATTCGACCTATCAGTCATCGAGAATCACCCCCGTCTCAAGGACTACATACAAAAGGCAACGAGAAAGGGTTGTAATTTTTCGAGTTACTTTCGGTTTCAGTATGGCCTGACTGACGATCCGCGGGAGGAAAATGAGCCACAGCGTGCTTTGCACCTTGCCATTAGACGTCAACACGCGGATGTCGTGGAGCCGTTGATACAACACTACGGTCTGAGGCTGGACAGTGGGGTCTGGAGTATGGCGGACTTACTAGCCCTGGCAGCGGGTGTGAGTGATCTTGCCAAAGCGGAGAAGATGCTCGACATATTGTTTCGATATGGTGCCGATATCAATGCCACCAGGGGCAAATACGACAGTCATACGTGCCTGTCGGTGCTTATCGGTAATAATAATCTCCAAGGAGCGAAGCTTGCTATCAAACACGGCGCTAAGTATCCGATGAATTGTATCGTCAATGCAGGGTATCCTTTGTGTGCTGTGGCAAATATTGAGTGCGTTGGAATGCTTGAACTATTGCTGGGATTGATTGAGGCCCAGGGAATCCCGTCTGAGGCCATTGAACCGCATCTCCGGCAGGCCGAGGTTAAAATGCCCAAGTACCGTATTGACCATTGGCGTTTGAAGCTCATACGGCCTCTGCAGGATTTTCGTTGGCGACGGAGGTACCCGGTGCCTCAATGAGAGATGACAGACATAGCCCTAAACAATGGACGTATTATTCATTATGTACAGTAATCTGTGCTATCAACATACAATAACATTAATGGCAGGCCGACTGCAAAGGTCGAGATGGCATAGCCGTGGCGTAGCGTACCTTTTGGACCTCTACTCAATCCCCCACAACTTTACCGTCCGATCATGCCCACAACTAGCAATCCACTGCGCATCACCACTGATATCCGCACTGAGCACATTCCCCGAATGCCCACTCAACGACTTCACCAGCGACCAATCGTCGGCACTAAACACATTCACATTCTTGTCAAATCCACTGGTGACGAAAAACGTTCCGGACTTTTTCGGCTGTGGGGGAGAAGGTCGCTGTTCACTACTAGCACTCGCACTATCAACATCCATGCGCGAGCTATCCGCAGACGTAGACGGCAAATACGACGACCCCCCGGACTCATTCCCCTTGTACCACCGCACATCCGACACAACGCTCTTATGCGCCCCGATCCCACCGGTGCTGCGCACCTGGCGCAGATCCCAGCATTTGGCCCACCCGTCGGCCGAGCTGGAGAGCACCCGGTATCCGTCAACGCCCCAGTCCAGTCCGTAGATCTCCCGGATGTGGCCCTCGAGGATCATCACGGTGCGGCCCGTGCGGAGGTCCCAGATGCGTCCGATGCTGTCCAATCCGCCGCTGGCTAGGAGCGAGCCGTCGTTGTTGAACGCTACCGTAAACACCTCCCGCGAGTGGCCTTCTTGGAGGAGTAGCTCTATCTGCTTCTCCACGTCCCATAGGCGCCACGTGGTGTCGAACGAGGCGGATGCCAGGTATCGACCGCTCGGGTGGAACTCCGCCCGACACGCACGACCCGAGTGGCCCGTTAGTGTCGCCAGCGGCGTATCCTGATCGAGCGACCACAGCGCGACGTTCCCGTCACCCCCCGCGGAGGCCAGATTCACCGACGACGCCGACACGTTGCTCTCCTGCAACGTCGCCCCGGGAAACCACGACAACCCGCCAACCCGGTCCGAGTGCGCCTTGACATCCGCCTTCTTCTGCTCCAGATCCGGCACCGACAGCAGCCGAATCCCGCCGGCCCAGTTCCCCGTCGCGATCGTCCGCCCGTCGGGCGAGAACCGGCAGATACTCACCGGCCGCTCGCCCGCGATCTGCGTCCCGTACAGGTCAAACCCATGCAGCTTCTCCCGAATCGCCTTCCGGTGCTTGATGTGCGTGCGTAGCGGGATCGTCGACTCCTCCCGCTGTCTGTTCACGCGCGCCCGCGCGCGCGGCAGTGAGTACCGCGCCATATCCTTGCGTGCTTCGAGCAGATCCTGCGTGCCCTCTGTGTAGAACTCTTCCTGCTGGCCTCCTTCTTCTTCTTCTTCTTCGGCCTGCGCTGCTGCTTCCTGCATTTCTACGTCGCCTTCACCCGCTGCTGCGGCTGCGTCTTGTTGCTCGGCTAGGTTTGTTAATAGCTCGCGCAGTCGGTCACGTCGGTCGGCTGGGCCTTCGCCGAAGAGGGTTATTGGTTCGCCGAATTCTCGTAGTCGGGCGCGCACGCGGGTGTCATCTGTCGGAACTGCCATGGCGGCTGCTCGGCGTTTGCGTTCGAATTGGGAGAGTATTGCGGAGGCCCGTTCGGGCGGGATGCCTGCCGCAGCGCTGGGGATGTCATAGTCGCGATCGACGGCTATGGTAGGTTAGCTCTAGGTATCAAGTGTTAGATATATAGGAATTGGACTTACGGATGTTCGCGAGATCAATGCCGGTGTCCTATGTTAGTCGAGCATAACCGTTAGTGAAAGACAAGGCGTAATGCGCGAAGGGGAATATTCTAACCTCCTGGTCTTCTTCGACGTAAGCTTGCCTAGATGGATGCATCATTTCGGCAACAATGAGTATGGACTTGGAGCTATTAAGAGGAGTTGAAGACTTGAAGTTGAGAAGTTTACATTTCCTTAGTGAAAATATTGCCCACCAAAGATGGGTCATACATATACCGCCTTCTATAGGCAGCAGGCGGTAAGCCAAGCCACGCAGATCCACGATAAGCGATAAAATTCCCTTATCGATCACGTGCCTATGATATAAATACCGTAAATAAAAAACACCCCCCAGAACCTCCCCCGAACACCCCCCAAATTCCCCCCGAAAGACCTGCCAAACAATGCCAAAACTCGCCCCAGAACACCTCCTCCTCCTCCTCCCCAGAAGAACAGCAGTAACCCTAACCCCCCGAACCCCCCTAACCCGCCCGAAACGCGCAAAACACGCCCAAACACGACGACTACACACACAACCACAACCAACAGGACAACCACAACCACAACCACGACGAATAACATATCACATCGCAACCTCCTACACCGACAAAACCAATCCGTATTTCAACCCATCCCGCAACAGTTCCGTCTTCGATCCCACAAAACATCACACCCTAGGCGCTTCGTACCCGGCAGAGCGGAATCCGGTCGTCAGACGCCGGAAACGGCCTGAGAGCGGTGAGGATGCGTTTTTTGTTAGTCGGGTTGGGTCGTTGGCTAAGCCTGGGTCTGGATCTGGATCTGTGTCAGAGTCTACATCTGCGTCTGAGTCGGGGTCAGTGTCGAAGTCGGGGTCGGGGTTGAGGTCTAAGTCTGAGTCTAAGCCTGGGTCTCAGTCTGAGTCTGCCGGGCTAGAAGAAGGCATCGCATTCGGTATCGCCGATGGCGTAGGCGGATGGGCACAGTCACGAATCGACGCGGGCGATTTCTCGCACGGCCTGTGCGGGTACATGGCGCAGACGGCGGGTACCTGGGCGCAGAAGCCGTCGTTGCTGAGGCCGCGAGAGTTGATGCAAACCGGGTACGAGCGGGTTGTGCAGGATAACACCATACTGGCGGGCGGGTCGACGGCGACGGTTGCAGTGGGTTTGGGGGATGGGAGGGTTGAGATAGCTAAGTATGTTTGTATCCTTCTTTACCTGACCTGACCTCCCTATTGCTTTCATTTGATTCAATTCGATTCACTCTAAGACCGAAAAGATTAACGAAATAAAGCCTAGGCGACTCAACAACAACCCACCTCAAAACCGGCACAATAGCCCACAAGAACATCCCGCAAACACACGCCTTCAACACCCCCTACCAGCTCAGCCTGATCCCGCCCCGCATGGCCCTCCAGGCTTCCATATTCGGCGGCCTCCCGTTCCAAGACCTACCGCGGGACGACGCTGACGTGATGAGCCTCCGCATGCAGCACGGGGACGTCCTCGTGCTGGCCACCGACGGCGTCGCGGATAATCTGGACGATTGGGAGGTTTTGGAGCTTGTTACGAGGCGGATGGTGCGGGAAGGTGCTTGGGTTTATGAAAGTGAAAGTGGAAATGAAATCGCAGTCTCGGACAACCTCCCCAATCTAACCACGATACCAACTGCAACCGACAACAACAACAACAACAACAACAACAACAACAATCCCTTCCAACTCCAACACCAAAAACAACCCCTCCAATCCCTCCTCGCATCCACAATCGTCAACGCAGCAAAGGTCGCCGGCTACAATCGTCGGCGCGATGGCCCCTTCGCCAGGGAGGCTCGGGCGGCGGAGCGAGCGCTGGGATGCGTGCTTCCCTTTGATTGGACGCATGGTGGGAAGGTGGATGATACTTGTGTTTTGGTGGTCGTTGCTGTTGAGGAGGGGACATAGGGGTTGATTCGGGGGTTTGAAATCTTGGTATATATCGATCTATGTTGCTATTTCGGCTATGGCGTATAGAATGGCTTTTTGTGCATCATGATGGTTATGACTATGAACGTCTACTATGATACCGCTACTGTCTACACTACTGAACAGTGAACATACCATACTACCAATAGATCAAAATCCCTAATGAATATATAAAACAACACACTCACTAAAGCACAGTTATTAATAATAGAGAAATGCAGAAGCGCAAGACAGACATCTCGGTGGTGATAAGTGCGGTTTTAGCTGCCTGTCTCTGCAGGCTTAGGTGCCTCCTTAGGCGCCTCCTTTGACTCGGATGCCTCTTTTGCAGGTTCAGGCTGCTCCTTTGTCTCGGCCTGTTCCTTTGGCTCGGCCTGCTTTGGCTCGGCCTGCTCYTTCGGCTCGGCCTGTTCCTTCGGCTCRGCCTGCTCCTTTGAYTCAGCCTGCTCCTTCGGCTCAGCCTGCTTTGGCTCAGCTTGCTCCTTTGACTCAGCGGTTTCCTTCGAGGGCTCAGCAGACTCCTTCGTCGGCTCAGCGGTACCTTCTTCCTTCTTGTCCTCCTTAGCCTCCTTAGCAGGCTCTGCAGACGGCTCAGGAGCCTGAGTCTTTTCACCAGCTTCGCCCTGGGCAGCATCAGGCATCGGCTCATCTGCAGCTCCAGACGCGCCCTCTTTGTCGGCCTGCTTTTCACCTCCCTTCTTCTCATCTTCCGTCTCAGTCTTGGCCGGCGTCTCGGGGGTCTTCTCCTCCTCCTGATGAGCTCCATTCGCCTTAGGCTTTTCCTTGTCTTCTTCATCGGCCTTATCCGCACCAGTAGGATCAGCATCCAATACGTTCTTCCACTTGGCCAGGATATTCACGGAGCGACGGCGGAATTGGAACTCTTCGTCCCGCGGGATAGAAGGGAGCTTGACGATCATCTTGAGAACCTTGTTGATTCTGGTCTTGCGGATGATCGAAACTTCCAAGTCAGAGTGGCTTTCCAGTTTCGAGAAGTATCCGGCCATTGCCGGCATGTCCTGGTCGAGTGGAGGTGTATCACGCGAGATGAAGTTCTTCTGCAGTCTGTGGCGGATAAACAGGACTGTCGAGAAAAGTTGTCAGTTTTCTTGTTGACTATTGACCAAATGATTCAGGTAAAAAAGGATAAGAAAATCTTACTCTCTTTCTCCTTCTTCGCTTTGGCTTCCTGCGGATCAACGGGCTTCTCTGGCTCCTTCGGCTCGGGAGTCGCCTCTTTTTCTTCCTCCTCTTTAGCGGCAGCTTTACCTCCCTTCTTGTTGCCACCAGTCTGCTTGGACTTGCTAGGTGTCTTCTTCGAAGATTCCTCGGATGCAGGAGTCTTGGGATTTGTCAACTTCAACTTAGTCTTGGGCGTCTTTGCTGGCTATAAGTACCAGATTAGTTGTCTCATCACATCACGAGATAGACCAACCGGAAAGGGCCAACTTACCTTCTCAGACTCCGCATCAGTGTCGGCAGTGCTCTTCTTTCGCTTCTTCGAAGCCTTGGAGCCCTTATCCCCCTCTTCGGCATCTTCCATCTCCACGTCTTCATCATCCTCGACAACGTCAGTGCTCTTGCGCTTCTTCTTTGCGTCCTTCTCGGCCTTGGCGGCTGCCTTTGCGGCAGCTTGAGCCTCGCGCTCTTCATTCTCCGCCTGCAACGCCTCTTGGTGATCCGCTAGAAGGCTCTTGAAGTGTTGCAAGTCGTGATTTTCCGAGGCAACAGCGTAGGCAGCCAAGAGCGCCTTGGACTTGCTCTTCTCCGACACGTTCTTGCAGCTCTCGGGATCAAGCGGTTTCAAATCCGTGTTCGGCATCCAAGCACTAGGAAGTAGAAAATCACATTAGTCTTTTCAACGAACATCGAAGGGAGGACGAGAATAGCTATAACACTTACAATTCATTGGTCTCAAGGAACATGATGGGGAAAGTCCGCTCGTAAGCCCTCTTGCCGCCTTCGCGGTACTCGTCCCTGATAGTACCATCCGCTCGCATAGCCGTCACCGGACGCGAGTCCAGCAAGGACTGTGGGAGGATCTCCTCATCGCAGATGATGGAAGGCCAGGGAGGGAAGCCACGAAGATGCGCAAGGTAATACTCCCCAGGCTTGGCATGGAGGTTTGTGGGACGAGGCTGCGACTTCCGTCGGTTCGACTTGACCTTGTGCTCGGGAATACCACCGGACTTGCGCTTTGACTTCTTCGACGACGCGGGAGTTCCGTTTGCTGCCGCCGCCGCCTCTGGCTTCTCGGGGGCAGCGGCAGAGTCCGCAGGAGCGGGAGCGGTGGCGGCGTCGGCGGCGTCGGCGGCACCGGCGCCCTCTTCCTGTTGTTTCGCGTCGGAGGATTCAGCAGGCGCGTTGGGCTGCTCAGCCTGAGCTTCCGGTTGTTCCTTTTTCTCGGCCTCAGGAGCGTTATCTGGAATGGATACGACATCCGATAGTCAGCGACCGCCCGGACATGTAAACACAACTTGCAGAGTTAAGGAAGACCGAAAATAGAAATAGAATTTCAAAAATACGCACCAGCAGCAGGCTTCTCCTCGGCGCCATTAGACGTCTCTGCGCCCTTTTCCGTGGGAGCCTCTGGCGCCGAAGCTTCGGGACCAGCCTTGGGTTCGGCGGAAGGAGCGCGCTCAGCAGATGGCTGCTCAGCACCGCCAGCGGCGGGATTAGAGTTATTGGCAGGAGTATCTTCAGCCATGGTGTCGCGACGGAAAGCCAGATGGAAGAAGCTGGATGAAGGAAGATGCGACGTTGGTTGGGTGGAGGCAGAAGCTTGTTAGAGGAAAAGGCTGTTTTGGTGGAAGAAGAAGAAGATTGGTTGGTGGAGAAAAAGAGTCGCGAAGTTGGAACGGGACCCGTCGCTGGAATGGCGGGAGAACGAAATAACGCGTAAAAAAAAAAAAAAAAAAAAAAAAAAAAAAAAARAATAACTGGCCAACCACAAAAAAGACGCAAAGCCTCAAGTCGCGTTTGCTGCTGTTCCCTATTTTTCCCTCTTTATCCTTCCTTTGCCTCTTTTTTGCCAACGAAATAATTGAGCTGGAGTCTTCCGGTACGTTGATATGAATGCACGTACGTACTCGTAAGGGAACAGCCACAGGGATCAACGGACGTGTGCAACAGCCAAGAATGATGACTCCCAAAGAGAAATGAGGTGCTGTTTCAAGTCCACAGATAAATCGTAGAATGCTAGAGAGTGACGAGACGCTTTTCACCAAAAGAACTTAGAACTGAGAGTCCTCGTGGCCTGTCTGTACCAGCCAAGGACGCGCGACCAGAAAGCAACGACAAGGACGGTATCCTCCGTTTGGAGCACGTATGATATCTATGTAGAAGATTGAAAGACAACTGCTCTCAATCGCTTTCTTTCTTTCAAGTTACGGTAGATACCGTAGGCAAAAAGAAGAGTTCAATCGATGATATCGATGGCTCTCTTGCACGAGTCTCTTCCACGTCCTGCGTCAACGTCAGCTTGGACGTCCTTTTCTATCGGTTGATTAATGATTTGGAGAGGACATATAGAAAAGCTTCACCAACTTGACTTGAATAATGTTGATTTCATCAAAAGCAAAAGAAAGAATGCATACCTACGTGGATTATTATGATATTGAACTCCCGGAGTGACGATTGGGTAGAGGACCGTACAGCCTCTCACCTCTTGCCAGATCACAACGCAGGAGTTATCTGGAAGCAGACGGAATAGATGTCGATGATGATGGGTTGGAAGAAGGGAAAAGCTAAAGATTCAAATGCCACAAGGTAACCTCCCCTGTACTGACGCGAGTATCCGATGGTAAATGATGGCAGTCAAGACTCAAGACTCAACAGAGTAAAACTGCCAGCCGGGGAAATCCGACGTTGGTCACTTCAAGCTGTTCGTGGCAAGACGGAGTACATCAAGTCCACTGCATCAACGGAATACGGAATACTACAATTGAAAATGTTTATATTCAACAACTATCATTCAGCTGGCAGCGGCTTGAAATCACATAAAAAAACGGCGAATACTGTAGTGATGAATAGCTTGTATTCTCTATTCTTCGAGTTAAGTCACAGTACAACTGGTGCAAAGGAACAATACAGCTGATGAATTCATAGACCAGTAAACATGATAAGAATAAGAAAGGCGTGCATGCTTATCGACCAAAACGAGTTCAGAACGATTCGTAACAACCTGTGTTACGCTGATGCTGTTGGAAATGATCAAGGACTCAAGACGGAACAATGAGGAAGTTAGTGATGATGATAAGTTAAGCATAGGCGACCTGCTGCCGAAATTTAGGAAAGAAGCATGCCATATCCAGAGGATAAGGCACCAAGTAGAGGACTAGGATTCGAATGAAAATCAAAGTCAACAAGTATCGTCGTCATTAGCTTGACAAACGGTCTCCGCCGGTAATGTCGTTATAAGCGTCCTTGAGCGGATTGGCAATCAACATTGGCTTGCTTGCCCGGATAACCCAGAGGAAGTAGTCCTCCAGCGGCAAAAGATTCAACAGTACGCCGTTGAACCGCCAACCCACCGCACACACCAGAGCGCCAGCGACTCCATCCAGAATGAAGTGATTCGCAGTCGCAACGACGGCGGTAAGGATGATGGACGGATAAGCCATGCCTACCGCAACGCAAAGCAGGCGGCGAAACGACGGCATAGAAAGTCTGAGTAAAGAGAAGAAGCGAGGACGAGCGATAGTTCGACGTTGACCGGATGAAAGTGGAATGCCCGCAATAGTGAATCCAATTATAAGGGCATATCCAAAGTGCAACGATGGCATTGCCGCTGTCAAATATCAGAACCAGTCAAGCTTTAGCGTTCCAATGATGAAGTAGGTGTCGCGAGAAACTCACCATAATGATTGCACAAGCGATTCTCAGTCCAAACACTGCTCATACCGTCAACGTCATGAACGGTGTCTACAAAGCCGTATCTGCGTCCTAATTCTCCTTCCGGACCGTTTACGTTCTTGTCGCTTAACAACCGAGGTGGCATACACGGCCACAGTGTGAAAACCACAAAGGCGAGGAGATTGCACAAAGCAAGGGCTCGCCGCCGTGCTTCGTACATTAGAGGCCCCGCAGACGACCCAATTGCGATATCACTAGGCTTGACGGGTATCCCGTTCTGTCTCTTAAGGGTGACGCTGTAATAATAAAACCAGACAAGGAAAGCGATTGTCCCAGGAATATGAATAAAACAATAAACCCAGTTGGCCATGGTCATCAGCCAGGCATGCTGCAGGAAAAATTTCTGGATCTCAATTTCCCAGAAGATCCCCAATTTCTTCTCAATCCAAATCAGCTGCAGCGCGTGTTTCCGCGCAATATCCACGGTTCCTTGCCGAAACGTAAGTGCAGTGATTGCTCGTCCCCCTTGGTAGGTCTATTGAATTCCATATTGGTCAGTTGATTGTCCATGTCCAACTAGCAACGACATAGGGCTAGCGTACAAAGTAGACCACGGCCCAATACCAGCATTCCAGCAAGAAAGGGAAGCCCCTGAGCAAGCGACTTGGAAGACTGTTTTGGAAGAGAGAATTGTTGGGAGACGGAATTCTAAAAACTGATCCGAAAATAGTGATGAGGCGTTTTCGCCATCGGTCTTGGTTCGACGACAAAGGCCGACCTCTCAGCAATCCATCTTCGGAAGTCGGCTCGGACAGTCCCGCTTCCAGGGAGCCTTGAGATCCCGAAGATGCCACTCGTCTTGATCGATGACCGTAGTTCTGTATAATTTGCGAGAAACCACCACTGACTCGGTTGATCCAAGTTCCTATAGCTAGCAGAGCTATGACAGCGACAGGCTCGAAGACAAGATTGGTGCCCATAGCAGCGTTTCTCCATGCAAAGGCAAAAGAAGGATGAGAGAAAGATGCGACGGTAAGACGGATAGTCAACCCCAAACCGGGGAAAGAAAAAGAGAACCAGGCGGATGATCAAGGCGTAAACGGCAATGGCATTGTTGGAGTGCACTTGGACTTGTTCCCTGTGCTTTCCTCAATCCGCGATTTGATTCTAATAGATTGTCGATCTATTTGGCAATCATGGTAAGCATCAAAGGAAGGCAGAGAAGACGGCACATTGCGTTCCACGAGCGTGTGCATCTTTCCTGACTTTCCGTTGGAGTGCGGTTTCCATGGGAGGAGGAGGTTGTCCTTTGCTATTAGGTATCATAGTCAATCATCCAGCACTCAATTGTCATCAAAGCTACATGTAAGGAAGCATTATTCTTTTTCATATAATTTTGTATCAAGTTCGCGATGTATGCATACTTTGCCTCGTCCTAGGTTGAGAGGAATCGGCGCAGTCTCACTTCCCCGGCCTGCCGTCCCGTGCCGAATGCTTGGACACTTAATATTGCGTCCAGCGATGACCGGCTTGAATGGCTCGAAGATCCTATTTTCTCAGTTCTCTTCTGAGGAGCACGCTTCGTCAATGCTCATAAGTCAATATGTCAATGAAGAGAAAGAAATATGCGACGGATCCGCGCCACTGTGCGAAAAGCTGGATGCATTGAGGTATCTGGTACTGAAGAGAAGAGGAAGGGAGAGCAACTAAAAAATTGGTCAAGCTATGTAACTGGCAGCCTGGCCAAATTGATGGCTCGATTCGGTGAAATGAAATTTGTCCACCCAGGGATGTCAAAGGCGCGAAAGACGCTGGGGATCTTTAGTTTGACGTCCCGCCCCTCTAGTTACCCCACTTATTACTATTTTTGGCTAGCCTTGACGCTTTCCTTCGCGTCTTGACCCTAACCCTAGCACCCTAGATTCTTTACCCAAAAAAAAAAAAAAANAAAAAAA
>HG983346.1:255009-331951 GCA_900006255.1 Xeromyces bisporus
ATCTTTAGTTTGACGTCCCGCCCCTCKAGTTACCCCACTTATTACTATTTTTGGCTAGCCTTGACGCTTTCCTTCGCGTCTTGACCCTAACCCTAGCACCCTAGATTCTTTACCCAAAAAAAAAAAAAAAAAAAAAAAAAAAAAAAAAAAAAAAGTATCATGCAGCTACTGGCCATCACCATGGACAGAGGACACGAAAACGTTAAGTTACAGGGGGTATGCCAGCATGCCTTGGGCACGGTAGGGAACGTCGAATTA
Source organism: Xeromyces bisporus (assembly GCA_900006255.1). NCBI lineage: Eukaryota > Fungi > Ascomycota > Eurotiomycetes > Eurotiales > Aspergillaceae > Xeromyces > Xeromyces bisporus. The sequence continues at coordinate 255,268 of HG983346.1, forward strand.
TGCGGAGGTTCGCGACACCAACCTTCTGCCAGCGAATGCTTTGGTTTTCCGCTTTGGGCGGCATCTTTATTCTTGATGCGTTTCTTTTATCGTGATCGTATCTCGACGGCATCACGTCGGCATCGCCGGCGGGATTCGCCCGCTCAGTTGAGAAGCCGAATCCTGTTCATACCACTGCGCGGGTGTAACGTGTTCCACGGCGTACCGTATTCTACTGATACTATAGCAGTCACGAAAAGTCAATCCGTTGAGTCGGGTGGCATTTCGGCCGCTTGGTTGAATAGGAGTAATGCATGCCTGATGCCAGGTAATTATCATTTCCACCCGTTGACAAATAATTAAATTTTGCTGAAGAGTAATTACATTTAATAGTGCTCGGGTGATCCGAAGTTCGATTTCTTATCTGTGCATCTGTTCGAGGCCAGATGCGTCGGGTTTATCAATCTTGGGCCCTTGGCGACTGTGGTTGATAGCACGCCAGCGTTCGTCACCATAGCCGCATAGCGAGTGCTGGTTGCATAGACGCAGAGGAATCGAAGAATAATAGACTCGATATTCGATAATGGTGATAAGCCAGTTCTGTACTGCTTTCGATACGATGCGCCCTTGGTTGTATGATGTATCTCGGGTCCGTGGTAGCAGGTCGAGGAAGATCAGATATGGATGTCGTCTAATAAGAGGCGATGGCTAACACCGATCAAGGCATTCTCCAGGGCACCTCCCGGCACCTTACCCAAGCGACAAGCCTCCCGCCAAGGAGGACATGGTAACAACAATTCAACCAAGCATGACCCTCACTGGCCGTGAGAACTATGATAACCAATGGTGCATCGCATCAAAGATGGTACTGAACTGGGCTCATTACGAGTCCTAGTATCCTTCGATTGTTCCTCGACCATACTGCCAGCATCCGCTATGGTGACGAATGCTCGCGTTCCATCAACCACACCGTCAAAGGCCAAGGGCTGACCGGTAGCCGACGCGTTTGGCTCCGAACAGTTCAAAGAAACGCAGTTTTGGCCAGCCGAACGAATGCACCACGACAGTCACCAACGAGCCCTCCCAAACGGAAAACCCAAAAAATTCGCCGTCAGAAGGTTGAGACCACACAGAATAAGTGGACGAACTAAAGTCGACAACATCCGCCCAGGGGTTTTGTGGTAAATGCAATGCGCCCATTGCGGCATCCAATACCATCACTGAATATCCTGCTACGGTTTCCGGCCCGACCTGCAGACACATGAGTGGAAATCCAAGTCCAGAACTCAGCACGCGATAGCTATGAAGGCCCAAGCAGCCATCTCCTTCCAACCGCCGTTAAAACCGCATTGCAGCAATTACAACAATCATAACCATGATTAAAAGCGGGACGCCTGTGATGAGTATTCTCAAGGGCGACTGTTTATCGTCTGCGCGTGTCAAATACATGACTTCGTTTGCTCCAAGTTACACTCGAAAAATTCACTGGAGCCAATCTGGGAGCAGAGCTCGCTGCTGTCGGCACAAAATAGACAAATCCCTAGAGTAAGAAAATCATCGAGGATTGGTTCCGACTCCCGAGCGCGAGCAATTCTCTGACTCACTATCTCCTAGAATGCGGCTAGGGCTGTGTCCTTGGGGTCTAGAGCACCTCTGTACACATTTGCGTATGATATCCACCCTTGGCACTTTAGTCCACAGTCGATTATGTATCATGAATTCAGACGATACTGAGAGAATCTAATCAGATGCCAGAGGAACCACTGTGAATGTGATGATGTTCCTTGCCAAGAGATATGATGCCGGATACCTTGTGGACCGTTTAAGGGTGACGTTTGGTTCCACATGAGTCCTTACCCCACTATCATAAATATTTAGAAACTGCGCTAACCCATTGTGGTAACAGCGAGTGGAGCTATGAGTTATGCATGCATAAGCTGAATTCTTATGCATTGGATAACAATCCCTGTCCTGTTAATAAATCAACACACAGCCGTTGCATTGCTGCCACGTTGTGGCCCTTTACGGGGTCCTTTCTGGGTTAGATGTTGGTATTTCGACGAAGTTATCCGGCTGTGAACGAGGAATCGATGGTGAGGAATATATGGCCTGCCTTAGGTAAGCAATCCCCCCGGGTTACTGACTGACGTCACTGTCGTCACCATTGTCCTACAACCCGTAATGGACATACATACTAACTGCACGGAGTACAAAGACAACTACAATAATGTATGTACTATGATATTATGGATTTATGCTCCTCTCCACGTCCTCGATGATATACCGTTTACGTCAATCGAACGGACTCATAGAAACAAGGGGGAGCCATGCATATAAATTCGGGGGTCCCAAAGCCCTGATTTCTGCTCCATCACGAACAATTCTCAGAAGACAGGAACAAGAAGAAGAAGAATTGCCTACCTGACTATTAACGACAACCTTTACTACGATCACTACTACTAAACAAAATGTTCTCTGCAACTCGCAACGTCCCTCTCTTCTCTTCCCTCCGTCCCAGCGTCGACATCGCTGCCCGTCAGATCCCCAGGGCTGCGACGTCCGCAACATCCAGAGGCCTCTCGACCTCTGCACCCTTAACTAAGGATTCTCCGATTCTCCTGCAGGACAAGGAAAATGGCTTCGGCTTTGCCCGATCGAACCCTCGTCCTGGCAAGCCCAGAAAGACGGGTGTTACCGAGATTAGAGGACCGTACTATTCGGTAAGAATCTCGTGCTTGAGGATTGATGACGATGCGTTCGTGTATGCTAACTTCTTATTTTCAAAAGGTTATGGGGAAGCGATACTTGGCCGATGTGCTAGAAACGTAAGATTCCCCTTTGGTTAGGTTGTTGATTGGTGAGAGGGAATAAGATGCTGAACTTGGGCTCTACAGAATGGGCACTCATGTCGACGGTCTTAAGTTTGCTGGAGGTAAGCTTTATATCACTGTCCTAAGTCAAGGGCAATTGAAACTGACTTGTCTAGGCTCATTCTCTCTATTCGAGGAGAAGCCATTAAGAGAACTGCTCGACCTTGCTCACTCGCACAACGTCTACGTATCAACGGTAAGAACTCCATCTTGCTTTCATGACTCCTAATGGGTATAGTCTAACTTGTATAATCCATACAGGGCGGATGGGCCGAGCATCTCCTAACACACCCCGATGCGAACTCAGTCTTTGACAAATACCTCACTAAGTGCAAGGACTTAGGGTACGTGAGAGACCAACCAATTCAACAAACCTAGACCAACATTCTAATACCACTGCACCAGATTCGACGTAATTGAACTCTCCGGCGGTTTCCTCTCCATCCCAGGCGACGACTGGCTCCGCCTGGTCGACAAGGTCCACTCCTACAAACTCAAGGCCAAGCCGGAGGTTGGCATCCAATTCGGCGCCGGCGGTGACACCCCCGCCGCCGGCCTCGAAGCCATCGGCGCCTCCGACCCGGGCAAGCTGGTCGACATGGGCCACCGCTTCCTCAACGCTGGCGTTGAGCGTCTCATGATCGAGTCCGAGGGTATCACCGAGAACGTCCAGTCGTGGCGCACCGATGTCGTCTCGACGATCATGAAGCAGCTCCCGCAGGACCGCGTGATGTTCGAGGCTGCCGACCCCAAGGTGTACAACTGGTACATTCGCGAGTTCGGTGTTGATGTGAACTTGTTCGTCGATCACAGCCAGATTGTCCAGCTGAGCTGCTTGAGGAGCGGTATCTGGGGTATGGCTGACACTTTCGGGAAGATTGTTACTTTCCGTCCTTAAATAAGGGCTTTGGGATAGGCGCGGGATGGAAAAAGTCTTTTTCATGGAAGCCTTTGTTTATGACATATACGGCGAACGGCTTCGCCTGATGTATGTAAAGTACTGACATATGTACCAATATAATGATTTGACGACCAAATCATATCTTAAGACTTACATTGATGTATGATAGACTTTTCGAAGCACGAATGTTCCTACCGTTATTCTAAGATTAAAACTTGAAATTTGCCAGACGGTGCTGTCAGCACTACTTGGAATGATATCTCTACGCCTACATACATGTATCATTGATGCCTGGCTACATACGGTCAATAATCAGTTGCCAAGCAGACATCGTCGCGGCCGTTATACATACGCATGAACATGTACATGTACCTTGAACTTGGTAATAATCGCAACGGGCACAATTGATGCTTATACCATATGATAGACGAAATAAGCAACTCAATGTATTACCATTAACAAATTATAACAAACCAAACCAAGCCAAGCCAGACCGCATCCATTATTCATCCACGACCACCTATGATACCTCCAGCAGCATCAACAATGACTGGAAGAGAGAGGATGGTCATCTCTATGTATGCCTTCCCTTCCTATGATACCGTCATCAAAGCCAGAGAGGGGCGAAAGAAAACGAGCAATCATAGCATGATTAATAAATACTAAAAAAGAAAGAATGTAAGAGTTATGCGAATAACCAGACAGAACCTTGAAAACAGACGAATTTATGTATATACACCAGCACCAGACCAGATAGACGATAACCAATGCCAATACCGATGCCGGCAAGCAAGCAAGCTAAAAGCCGAATGGGTTTGCGGGTGCTGTTGATAAGTAAATTTAATCAGTAACCGTTACTAAAAGAGACGAGCATGGTGAAGTATAGAACAGTGATACTTACTAGCATATGCAAGATTCGCCTTCATACCCGTCGACTGCGGCGTCAGCTTACTACCAGGCTTGACACCGAATCGGACAGGTGGGGGCGGGCCTGTCTTCTGGGGAGCCAAGGGTGATGCTGTCGGTTGCGGGGGAATCGGGGGCACTGGCGGGGGGGAGTTTGTAACGGGCATCGTTCCGTACATCCCATGTAGACCTGTTGGTTGAGAGAGTAGCGGTGGAGGAGGGAGAGAAGTGTTGATACCCGTTGGCATCGGCTGCTGCGGCGGTGGCTGCGGCTGCGTAAAACCACCAAAGCCAGTCGGTTGCGTCGTGAGCGGTTGGAATCCAGGCTGGCCAGGGAAACCTGTCGGTTGTGGAGCAATCCCGCTCTGGAAGCTGCTCGGGCCCATAAACCCAGTGGGCTGAGGCTGCTGAAAACGTTGCTGGTTCAGCTCTGCCAAGCTCTGTCCGGGAGGAGCAACAGCGGGTCCCGTCGATTGCAACGGTCCCGCTGAATGCAACGGTGGCGGTGTTCCGAATGGACCATGCTGGGGAACATTCTGAGGAGCCGACAGAGGCCGTTGAGGTAGGGATGTAACGAGTGGGTTTTGCCCTGTCAACTGAGATTGCTGTCTAATCGGCAGGTTCTGTTGCTGGTACCCGGTCAACTGTGGCTGCAAGGGCTGTGGTCCCAATTGGGAAAAGAAACCAGGAGTAGCCCCTGTTTGCTGTGGTGACTGGATAGCTGTTGGCTGCGGTTGAATGGCTGTTGGCTGCGGTTGAATGGCCGTTGGCTGTGGTTGAATCATGGGCGCAGACGCAGCCGGTGCCGGCGGCGGAGACACTGGCGGCGCGCTAGTAGCAGGCGACGGCTGTAGGGGAGGGTGAAGCGAGGCAAGATCTGCCAACGCGCTCGACAATGGCTTCGGAGGTGGCTGCATAGTCGCTGGTGGCGCTGCTGAAGACGGAGGAGACGCCGGCGATGTAGTAGCCGGCGCCGGCGTTGATTGTCTTGGATGCTTCACTTCCCACGCATCGTCGTCAAAGCCTCGAGGAACTGGCTTCTCAGCACCGGCCGGAGAAGACTCCTTCTTCCCTTCGTCAGGTTGCTCGAATGCCTTCGGATCAACGACGTCACTTGTCTGAACTGCCGGGGTGGGTCGAGACTTCCTGGTGTTATTGTGCAAAGCACCGCCAGGACCGGAAAATATACCAGGCGGGGAACCATCTCCATTGCCGATGACTTGCTCTCCACCAAAGCTTACGTTCCTCGTCCGAGTCTTGGACCCAGTTCGGCCCAGGGTGTTGTCCAAGTAGCGCATCACACGCAGGATATCACCTTCCTTCAACCCTAGAGAACGAAGGGTTTCCGGAGTGATATCTGGCAATACAGTCTCGTCCATAGAATCTCTGATGAAATTCTGAGCGTACCGCTCACACTGGTGGACACCGACACCGGCCTTGAGAAAGAAGTCAAACCAGTCATATTCCGGTGGCTTGACAGTAGCCCCCGCTTTGCCTCGGCGGCGGACATCGGATAATGGCTTGTCTTCATCCAAATTTACACCGGTTATCTTCTCCACGTATTCCAGGTCTTCAATAGCCATCTTGGAGATAGGAACCGCAATCTTGACGCCGTTCATCTTATGGAGATGGATTTTGCCGTCATGTAGACCGATGAACTGTGCCTCCACCGTGAACGTCTTCGTACGATCTGTCCAGTACCTCGTCTGAGTCGGATCGGGTTCTAGAAAAAAAGGAGCGTTCAGTACATACGCCTCATCATTCAAGTAGCAGGTGGAAAACTTACTGGGCTTGCTGTCTCCACGCTTCTGACGCTGTAATATATTGTTACCCTTTTGAACACCAAGGCTACTAGGAATCTGGGAACCCTGCTGTCACCTACCTCTGGAGAGGGTGAAGTCATCGACCCTGTTCCCGACTTTCGCATTGCAGCCTTGGACATCCGTGACTCCTCTAGTCGGTTCTTCTCCGGACTAGTCGTCCCGGTTACCTCGACGTAGCTACTCGGAACAACACCCTCTTTTCCGTTCTTCAAGCGTCGCACCATCCACCATTCTGCTGACTTGGTGTCATCCAGAATAATCACTTCGTCATCCACGGCGACCGTCACCTCGTCATCGCCCTGTGCCATGAAATCGTAGAGAATCTGACCAGTCTTCTGGCCACCACTAGTACCAGCCGCAAGCACTTCCCTTAGGCCCTCAGCCCTGTAGCCACCGGCAATTTCGCCAAGGGCGGCAACGATCTCTTGGGCGGTATCCTTGGCTCCAGCGTGGAAATCAATGCTTCTGCTAGGACGAACAAGATCCATGAAGACATGCTTGCCTTCAATGGAGTAATGTGACAACCTTTCAGCAGTCCATTCCTGCTGATGGTCGTCGCCCTCGGCAGAAATAAAAATTGTGCCCGTGGCGATGTTGATGCCCAAGGTCGTAGGCAGCTTCTTCCTTCTGCCCATAGCCTCGACCATCTCATTAATGTTGTACAGATGGTATGCTGAAGAGGACCGTACTGTCTGTCCAACTCTGTTAAAAGGAGGAGATTCCCTCACGTGTCCATCCCGCTCGTTATCCATTATCCTGGAAAAATGAGTGTGTCGAGGCGCTGGCGGGTCATATGAGGAAGTTCGCTCGACGGGAGACGAGACCTGTTGCGACGGAGGGCGGCGTGGAAGAGCCGGCGGTGGTGCTTCCTCGTCATCATCGACATGCCTAGGTTCCGAATACGACTGACGTGCCGGTAGGGGAGGAGCTGGCTCTGGCTCTGGCTCTGACTCTGGAGCATTCTGCTGATGAATGATATTCGCTATGGCGGCAGCGGCCGGGTTCTGCGCGGCTTCAGAGGGAATGCTAGGTTTACGTTCGCTAGTATCATCCGCAACCTCCTCTTCTTCCTCCTCAGCTGGCCGATGAGGCAGCGCGGGGGGTGGTGCTGATTCCTCGACAGTGACAGACTGAGGCACGGCAGCACCAGGTTCGCCAATCTCGATATAATTCGAGGGGGCAAAGCCAAAATCCGAGCCCACGCCGACTAAAATCCAGTCCGGATCAGAAGTATCGTATACCACAAGCTCAGAGTCTTCCGAAAACGAGACCTCCTCGTCCGTTTGCCGCGTGTAGTCGTAGAGAGCTTTGGCCGCTGCGATATGTTGAGCCTAATTTGCCAGTTAGCATAAGGTACTATGCGCAAACAGATAGCAAACCACGGCAGCAACGAAGAAAATAGTCTCACCTCCTCAATATAATTATTCGGCACTAAACCCTCTGGCTCATCCTCATCCTCCCGCTCCGCCTTCTTCTTTACCTTCCACCAACCATCCTCACTATCGGTATCGAGAACGTACAGCAGGTTGCCCTCCTTGATATCCAATTCACCTTCTCCCTGCGGAGCGTAATCGTAAATGGCAGTATACACACCGACGAAACCCATATTCTCCAAACGTTCTCTTCGTCTTCTTCCTCCTCCCTCTACGTCGGAACTCTTCGTTGCCACTTCCTTCCTTTCAAAGACAGGTTACCTAATCGGTCGCCTTTTCTTTGTTCTTCACTTTTTGTTTTTCCCGTTTGATCCGTCCTTCGTAAGGAGACAGAAAGGGACCCGACTGGACCGTAGATAATATAATAGGTGTTTAATCCAGGGATGTGATTGAAGCTTTCTCGGGGAGCGGCGAGCGTTTGTCCGGAGGTCGACCGAGTAAGGGACAAAGCCTTGGCGGGTTCCCTGTAATCTAAGAACGGATCGGGCAGGTGGAAAAAGCCGTTGGCGCGACTTACGGGTCGATGACGGGAACTAACGAGGAAGAGGAATGATGTTGAGTCTATAAAGGAGTTGTCCTGGAAGGATTACGCTGGAGAAGTGCGAGTACGTTGCAAGGAGGGTCCAAGAGGTTGAGGTTGAGGTTGAGGGGCGGAAAGCGGTTACTTTTAGGGGTCAGGTGCTGTCAAGTGACTTGCCAGGGATAAAAGACGCGTCAGTAATATCCAGCCCTAATAAGGCAATCAGGCTGACAAATAGCTCAAGCGTATTATCGATTATGCCGTCTTATAAGACGTTAAGACGATAAGACTCTGCTATCAACTCAAGGCAGACATTGCCGACAGACTGCTACTATCATGACAGACAGCACCCTCAACATCATCGGTAGGTATACTTATTATGTACTCCATAGTTACACGAACCTGTGGACATATAGAACAAAGAAAAACAAGCACGTATCGAGTCACCGTCTGGAGTATCATAGCTCATCCTTAAACACTTCCTGACTACCCCTTTCGGGTTCCTCAGAGGAACCTTGCCCTTGGTTGTTCTCTCGTGGTTGTTCTTCTTTGCCCTCCTGGCTATCCTGCTGCCTACGTGGCTCCCCCTGTTCTGTTGCCGCCATTGCCGATGTCTCCGCCGACTCTCGAGCCGCACGGATTGATTCCGACAGTTCTTCCTGTCGTCGTTGTAGTTCATGTTCCTCCCGTCGCTGCTTCTGCTGTCTTTGCTGTTCGCGCTGCTGTTCGTGCCCTAGTCGTTGTTGATTCTGGTTCTTCTCTGCAGCCTCCTCTTCAGCCCTAGCGTCATTCCCTTCCTCCTCACCGGGATCCACGAGGTACTGAAGCCCTCGTTCCCCGTCTAAATCAACGACCTCCAGAATCCAGTCCTTGCCTTCCGTCATGTCCTCAAGCTTCTTCTTGACCGCTTCGATCTCCTCAGCGGCTAGTCCAAGCTCCTTCAGTTCGTCTTGAGGTAATCGCTCAAACGCACCGTTCTCATGTTTGGCCACCAGCTTCCCATCGCCAACTGACGCAACTAGCCCCTTGTCAATCTGTCTGCCTTCCGTTCCTACCAACCTCTGTGCCCCAACGGCCATTCCGCCCACAACAGGGTATTCCGGTGTTGCCGAGTTGACCAGTTCCTGAGCCAATCGATGCTCTCGCACAGTTTCCCATTCAGGAATCTCCCGTGGTGAGAGAATCTCGCGGCATTCAATCGGATTAACTTCATCCTGCTGAGGCGGAAGAAAAGCGACATCGTTGCACAGTCGAGGAGTGTAGATTACCATCAGGTACGAGCAGGTGGTAAGTTCCTTAATCCACCCAATCCGGTCGGTCGTCTGAGGATGGCAATGAAATTGCACCTCGATCCTCCGGCTTCTCCCTGTAAGGTCGCAAACGGACCCGCTATCCAACCGCTGCACAAGGTACCGCGATGCACCCTTGGTTTGAAGCTCGGCCGACCTCGTCGGACTTCTCTTATGCGCTGCATCCTTCCCAATACTGTGTTGATTACCTTTCGAAAACCTCCCCAGCACGAACGACTGCGTCTCAGGATCCTCCGTAGGCGGGAACGTGGGAATCCCATTCCCAGACGGTCGTGCATGAAACTGTCTGACCTGTCTGTTGTAGCAGAACGAGTACGACCACCACCCTGATACGTAATAGAGGCACTCGCCCTCCATCTCGCGCAGGAGCTCCAAGCCGCGATCCGTAGCCCTCGCCAGTTCCTTTTGCTTCTCGGCTTTGTCGATGTCTCCTGTTTCAGCCGTGGAGTTGTTGTCCTCCGCTTCGACTCGCGGTATTTGGCATAGATAACGTCGCCCTTGTAGTATCATCTTTTCGTACGTGCTAGACGGTTCGTCGGGTTCGTCTGTTCTGTCGCTTCTCGCGGATCTCGTCCTATCACCAAGATATACCTGCGTATTTGTCTGGCCAGCAATGACCGGCAAATCCTTCTGTTTCTGCAATAACTCATCTGCGTACGATTCGAGCACGTAATCACTGGGGAAGAGGACTTGAAACTGTTCATATCATATCAAGCTGCGTTAGCAGGGCGCTATCCAGCAGCAAGCACCTGGCAATCCTAGGAGCCCATTGTATCAAGACACACCTGAGGAGACGCCAGGAGATCGTCGTGTATACTAAAAGCTTTCTTATGAGCCCATGCGCCGGAAACGACACATGTCAGGCCCAACAGGGCTGCAAAGCTCCGTACAGACGATAGTCGACCCATATTAGATTAGATTTCTAGGGCGATAACCCTTTCAAAGCGACGGCGAATATATGCAGATATATACGTGGTAATTCCGAGTCTCAGGAATACCTGTCGACGATCGCGAATCGCGATTTCCGTGAGAAGACCTCGACCTCCCCGCAGGGAAAACGGCAAAGCGTCAGACGTTATCCAGCACTGAAGTCTTGCTCAGGCTATAGTAAAGTTAGTGAGGATAGTAAATAGCGAATTATCATACTGAAAAAGCGGGAATAACGAGCGTCGTAAAGCTGTTTCGAATGAAGCTCAATAATGACAGCTGTCTTGGCTGCGGAGCCGGGGTTTATTGTTTATTGATGTCAGATGCGTCTGCCGTATCGTAACATACGGGAATGTACGTACGAAACGGTACAGCGGTACGTAAAAACCGTGATTCATCATACAGCAACGCAGCATCCTTGCAACCACTCCGTACTTTTGGTGGAATCGTTCCAACTACTACGAACATAGTAGTCAAATGTTGCTGTTGATAGGAAGACACAAAACTGAAAATCTGGCGTGAACAGGACTTCTCACCATCGTATCTACTCGCATGTATACGGAATACGCTAGGTATTTGAACAATTCCTCACGAGCCATGGAAAAGAAGAAGGGCTCGGATTCCCGGTTCCAAGAGCACACGTCCGGTATCCCTGGTCCCAAGAGAGTGAAGAGACGTCGCGAAAACAGGAGATTAGGAGCGGGCTTAGTACTTACGATTCATAATTCCAATATAGAGCACGCAGGGATACGCGGAGCATCATGTCACGTTTTCGTACCGTATTTGATACCCTGCGCGGTCTGGCAAGAGCATCACGTTGCGTGGTTCGCAAAGCAACCCGGACTTCAGACAGCCAACCCAGAGACGCTTTGCAACATAGCTTAGCTATCGATGCAGCACCTGAACCAGCACCAACATCACCGTACACGCAAGCACGCATGCTAGCACCTAATCCGCGCCAGCAGCTGCTCGACCATACTGCAAGCTCATGATACGAGCAAGATTTAGCAGTATGGCTTGCAAGAAATGTGGTGGGACAGCGGGTCGGGACGTTGGTACTGTCAGGGCTGTTGATATTTAGCGGACAACGCAACAGGGATGTTCTTACCAGACCGTGCAAGGTATATGCTTTTGTCAAATGCAGAAATGGGACAAGACATGATAGTCTTGCATGATGAAAGTTGAAATGGTGGAATATTAAGAGCCAAACCCACACAATAATATCCTGCGCTGACGAGACCATGGAACGGTAGGTACCGCCGGCAACAAACCATCCCAAAATCAAATAGTATACAACCACCCCGTATTCGAAACAATATTGCGCCGCGCAAAATTCCGACTCTTACCATTAGCCTCAAGCACCAAATTACCCTCGCCATCCAACGACTCCGGCGGCACAGACAACCTCAACAGGCCCTTATCAAGTTATCAATAGGAGCCACCCTGCTGGTCCAACCCGGCAATTCCTCCGGAACAAAAGGCGGCCACGGGTCCCCATCTTTTTCACGATACATAGACATGCTCTCGATTCCTCCGCAGACCAAGACTCAACCTCCAATTAACGGCCTCATGCAACTCATCGACAATGGACGCGATTGACGACCGCATAACGGAGCGGATCAGGATCTTCCGGATCCAGTACATCTCGTAGCTTCCAGTCGCGTCGATAAAAGGAATACTCCGTCTCCCATCCAATCAACTCGTAGTTGTCGGATAGGTGGAGTTCGTAGAGGCGGTAGATAGATCGCACGGGCGTATCGCGCATGCGCCAGATAGGGATAGAGGCTAGAGCGGAGGTTATGGATATCGTCGAAATGGGATATGATTATACCCGTGTCGTTCTTTGCATCTTCAATAAGCGCGGGGTGAGAAAATGGGCCGGGAATTGGGAAGTACCAGGTTGGGTAGGGGATGAACAGGCGTAGGAAGGGGTGTTTGTGTTGGTGGCTGAGGCGGATGAGATCATGAGACTACCGCGTAGTCGGAGGGGGGAGTGTGCGTAGCGAAGCCATGTTCGGAAACGGGCCCATAAAGATAACTGGTGACGGCGACGTGGAGGCATGATTGTAAGGTCGCTGAGAGGGATGATACAGTCGGTCTATGGAGTATGGTGGTGAATCCTGAACAACACTAATAAAAGTAACACAGGAACAGTGGAGAAACTGCGGGTACCAATCGGTAAGTGGGTCACGATTCGTCAAATGACAGCAAATGACAGCAGACCATGACAGCTAATCTCCACCTGAGTCCTAACCCCGGTATCTCCCAATCCATTCATGTATCCACCAATCGCTTCTAAAACCGATGCCATAGATTGGAAGAGGAGGATTACAAAACCGGGCCTGAAACTCGAAACCATTGATAATTAGCTATACTACTATGATAACGTAACGTATAAATATATAACCTCAACAAGCCAAGCCAGAAGGACCGACATCCCAAAGCTAGGTCAGTATGATTGATACCCGGAAGCCCGGGGCCTCAAACAATCCGACCTGGGCAATCTATCAATCAATGCCAACACTCCATAACTTATAATTGATTGACCCCAGGACAACATTACCATATACACATACATACTTACCACCTAAGTTATTACTTAGCGAAATGCATGTCATAATCAAGCCACTTGCGCGCATTGACCGCCTCCGCAGACAACCCCGGCGTGCCATACGTAACAGGCGCATAAAAGCAGAATCCCCAAAAGACAGCGACCAGGAGTGCAAGACAGGCGAGCCAGACGGCAAGGACCGACTGACGGCCCATTCGCTCACGAGAGGTGACGAAGCGGTGGACGCCGGTTGTTGTTGTTGTCGGCTTGGATTTGCCAGAGGAGTCATCGGACTCGGTGGTTTCGATTGTCGTTGTCGTTGTTGGTGGCGTGTGGACGGGGTCGAGGTTGAAGATGAACTCGACTAATGCTCCGGCTACCAGGACGGATGCTAGGTGTGCGGGGAGGTAATGGTGTAGGAAGAGTTGGCGGCCCATTGTCCAGAAGGGGAAGTAATGCGCGGCCCAGCAGATGAAGAGGAAGCCCGTGCTGTTGTAGAGACGGGAACGGGCACCTGGACCCCAGACTGCGTGTGTGTTAGTTGTGTTCAACAATAGATACTTTCAGAAGACTTAGCACTAACTCTCTTCTACCGCATCAACGCCACGTCTCAGTGACAGCTGGTCAGCACCAATTATGCCAGCAAACACCGCCAAGAGACTGCTAGACAGCCACCACCCAATCGGGTTACCCATGAAATAAATCTGCTCACGCGTGTCACCCTTGGTCCAGAAACTAACACCGCGCAGGAGGAAAGGCCACTGGAACGGCTCACTCGCGTACGGATGGCTACCGGTCAGAGCATTGTTGTGGAAGAACATAGCCCGCTGAAGTTCGAGATACTTGCGCAGGAAGGGCAACTTCTTGACCTTCCGCTCCTCCTTGTAGTTGCGGGGACTATCCTCCGGAAGCGACGGGATCGAATCTGCAAACCACAGATTGCTAGGGTGCTGTATGTTCTTGTTCCCGTTGATTTCGGCCTGTTTGAAACCCCAATCTGGAAGCGATTTCGTGTGCGTCCACATGGCCACTCGAGTAGGAACGTGAATCAGCTTAAGATGGCTAGAAAGGGTGCGCAATTCCTGCTCGGGGTGTGCATTCTCAATCCTCAGCTCGAACATAGTATCGTTGCGCCTCTCGCCGTTGGAAGCATCGTATGGAAGAGTAGTGAATTCCTGATTGGTCGGGTAGTATGGAGATGCAACATCGTGAGTCAGGAGAAGCGAGTTGGTACCCAAGTGACGGAGCTGGACAATGTCACCGTTCTTCACGCTGTGCCCGAAATTATCATCGCCCGGCAAAGGAGTCGTAGGCAAGATCTGCCACTGATTGTTCGTGTCGTTGAATGGGTACCCGGTAACTTGCTGACCTTGGCTAGAAATGCGACCATCATCATAGCGCATAGGATACCTGTCCCAGTGGCTATGAAGCAAAACCTTGGTGTCTTTATGCCGGAACGTGACGGCGTCGTAATATTGAACGCCAATGGACTGAGCAGTCAAATGGTTCTCACTCAGAGTCTCCTGGAACTCCGGGCTCATGAACTCGTCTCCCGGACCAGACCGACTAAGAATGGCAAAGTGAACCTGGAACCAGAATAGATAGAAAAAGAACGGCACGACGATAAGAGCGACAAACCGGGCAACAAAATGCTTCCCGAACTGTACCATCGTGAGAGCACCGGCACGGCGCTTGACGTCGAGCAAATCCCAGAGATCGATCGCAACAGCGACACCAATGGTAACAAAAGAAAACAAGCCCACATACTTGGTGGAAATGACGCAGCTCAACGAGATACCAGTGAAGAGGAGCCACTTCCACCATTTCCGGCCAAAAGCCTCATGCCTCAGCTTGTAGAAACGGACGTAGCAAAAAATGCTCAGCGCCATGGAAAGCACCAGGGTGGCATCCAGCAGGATAAGTCTCGTCTCGCCAACATGCGCATTGTCGAATAAAAGCAGTCCAGCGGATAGTATGCAGGCCGGCAAAGAGTACCCGGATTCCCACATTATCAGAAACACCACAGGAACCGTCAGAGCGCCGAGTGTAGCCGGCATCGCGCGGAGAGCAACATAAGGAACCCGATTGGCAATGTACGAAACACCGATATTCTCGAACAAGAAATGGCCATCGTAACCGACTAACCAGCCCATGAGGGCGAAAAGAAGCTTTCCGAAGGGAGGATGGACATCGAAGAAATAGGTGCGCTGCAGGTAATAAGAAGCAAACTATACAAAGAACAAGCCAGATAGATGTCAGACAAGTGTTCACTAATTTCCACGGCAGAGCAGGTTCGCGATTGAAACCCCTCCCCTTGTCCCCAATCCCCAATACCCGATCCCCGAGTTACACACATACCTTTCCAAAATGCACCTCGTCGAACACAACTTCCGACGGATACGAAATCTTGTAGAATCGAGTAATGAAAGCCAACGCAGTCAGAATGGCTACGGCCAGCCTGTAGTCCCACTCTGCGCGCGGCTTGCGGATAAATGCCGTCTTTCTCGGCAAAGTCGAAAAGTCATTCTCCGGGGGGTGGGTAAGGGCTTCCTTCTTTCCGCCTCTCTTGCGGAGAGAAGGCGAAGACATGATAATAGAGAGCGACTGAGTAGAACCACTACTGGAGAGTTAGCAATTGGAGTGGGTTATAGCATTCAACGTTGGGTCTATGGCACTTACACACACAAAGAGAAGAGGATACCTACATGTATTCAAGGAGAGAACATGGCAGGAAGAGAAGTTGATAATTACGGACAGACTGGAAAGAACAGAAACAGAAATAAATCAATGGCTTGCGCGTCCTTTAAGAGGCGTCAAATCGAAGAAAGAATAAATAATAACTGAAGCGTGTCCATAACTTTTTATTGCCTTGTCAATCATCCTTCACGTGTTCCAGGGATATATGTATATGCACTATACCAGTTGACGGTTTCAATAACAAAAGAAAGAAAGTCGCTATTAAAGCCACCGCTAATTTGAAGAGTAAACCAACAGCCATGCTCACTTATTTACAGAAGTAGGCTAGTAGTAGTCAATCATCAGATACACCCAAGGAATCCAATTCCGTCTTCACCAGAGACTGGAAGTCTGCCCGAGACATCCCCGTGCTCCTAGCAAGCCGAGCAAGACTCTTGATATTCGCAGTTATGTGCTCCTTCACCGCAGCCTCGCAGGAAGACTTGTTCTCCGCCTCCTGTTCCAATTTCGCTACCGTCTCAACACGGCCCGAGGACGTGGGCGCAGGCCATGGGTGGTTCAGAGACATGGCGGCATCCTCATTCTCCACGACTCCCGGCGGGTAACCGTTCGTTCGGGCTGGTTCTTCCATCTCCGATTTAGAAACCTGCCGTTGCAGCAGATGCGAGAGCATGTTACCGTCGAGCGATGATTCGCCAATCTGACTACGGTCCTCCGACGGGTCGTCGTTATCCATCGCAGGCTGCACGCCGGCATACCGATCAAAATACGACGTCTCGGGCCGAAACGAAGAATACGAATCCGGATTCGGTGCGGGCGCTTGCGCAGACGGCGATCTCCCCGGCGTAGCATCATACCTGGCCCAGTATTCGTCATCGTCGTCCGAAGACTGCTGTTGCTCTTCCTTGTCGGCTTTTTTCAATGTGTCCTCTAGTACCTTTTCCCTTGCGCTCGTATTCGCTTCGCCTATGGAGTAGCACCAAGATTCATCCTCGTGCGAGTCTCCTCCTCCTCCTCCTTCTCGGGGCAAAATCTCTGCGACCTTCCACCCAGGACCTCCGCCATTCTCATCATCTGGACACCATAGATAGATTATATTTAGATTGTAATCAGGAAGCGAAATTCGCGAATGCAACGTCTCTGGGTCTATCCGCTTGTAGGCGACAGGGATCTCCCCGGGGAGGTCGATTTCACCGGAAACAGGATGAGGCTCGAAACTAGCACCGTCGACGATTTCTTGCACACGCTCTGCGCGTTCTGCGTCCCAGCACAGGTATCGGAGCCACGAATCGGTGGGAGAATTCGCGGCAGAACTGAAGATCTGTACGCGTTGGCGTAGGATTGGGGAGAGGATAGGGAGGAGAGCAGGAGGAGGACGTGGTGACACGAAGGCCGTTGGGAGACAGGCCAGCAAAGGCGGTAGTAGGGTTCGAGGATCAGGAGACTGGATGAGGGCGACCATATCCTTTATATCTATGATGATGTTGTTGTTGTTGTTTTCGCACTGTTTTTCGTAATTGTGTTGTGGTGTGTTTCGTGAACAAAATGTGCCAAAAAAGACAGACCGTACGAAATAATATACGGGGAGTTAACTATATCAAACAAAGCAGCGATATTAGTGATACTTGATGTTATCATAAAAGATTGTGATTCTGAAGTGTGACACGCAGTCTATGTCCATATTCCATAGCAGGCTTCATATCACAGTCTCCATTTGCCCGACAATAATTAGCCTACAGAGTAAGTAAGTTTGCGGGGAAGGATTGACCGCGGTTTCGTTCGGTGTTGCCACCGATGATGGCGATGGTCAATCCCCCACGTCTTCCCCAGACTGTCATATACCGGTAAAATACCCCGAATCTCAAGCAAACTGTGCGGTTTCACCAGTATATACATATGTCTGTATCTTATTATCATCGACAACACGACCTTCAGGGCTTCCAACAGTCATAGAGACTGGTCGTCAGTGGTCAGCATGATATGTCGCTCAGCATGCTTCTAAGAAACAAGCTTAATTACGGTAAATGTCAGAAATCTACTCCACTGGTCTGTGGTGAACAACTTCAACCATACAATAGTGGTGTGATATGTTCGTTACACAAATTGAGTGTGCAACAATCCTTATCAAGGTACAGTACGGAGTACTTTAGTACGGACTTCAACTGCTGCTGCTGCTGCTACTGCTAATAAATCATACGACCATCACTATCAATCACGCTTGAAATATCTATACCTCCGCGCTCATAGAAGAAAGTTCAAAGGAACAATTCATACAAAAGTTGCTGTCGGCTTCAGCTTGCTGCCAGTACACACCTACGCAAGTCACGAGTGATGTATCGCTGGTTGTCATATGAAATATTGAAGGCTCGATCGAGTCCGACCATGAATGAACGACGGAACGTTGGTGCCGATCTCATATTATTGCCCAAAAATCATACTACTATGATATGAAGCGAGTTTTGGATTTACAATAACATAGGAAGCACATATTATTATATGTACTATCAATACCCCATTACAAGCTTAATGCTGGCCAAATCAACGACAACACAATACGGAGCAGTGGTCCATTCGCAAAATATACATGGTCGAACAGTTACAGACTTACAGTAATTGACGAAGGAAAACGAATGGTAATTGAATCCGATTAAGGACTTGGAATTCTTTATCATATGTTCTCACGAGCTAAGCCGAGCTTACTATGGTACCAGTACGTATCGTACTGAGAATTTGTGAAGAAATTGAGAGGATACCACCTACACCACGGAGAAGCAGAGAACGATCCACAACCTCAAAGCTCTACGACTCTATATTTATATGTAAATATGCTGTGCTGGATAATTATTACAACGTATTGTACATTGTACATTCAACTCCGATCTGACAGCAGACAGATGGTTAACTTATTATTATGTACAGAGTATTACAGACCATGGAAAACGTCAACGTCAACGGCCCGGCCCGGAAAGATCCGAGTTATGATACAGTGGGTCCGAGTCGGGGATATTTTTAGATCTGGCACGTGCCTGGATTTGACTGATAAAAAACATCATCAATACATACATGTACGGCGTCTCGTAGTCAATGACAACAGAGTAGGACGGAATAAGACTTCTATAGTATGGTATGCCAGGTATGGAAGTCATACATACGGAAGAGTAGCGTGACGGGTCTATAAAGCCATCTTGATTATTCACGTATGGTATGCATTAGCTTTGCTCTGTTGGAAGTGAATTCTGTACCGGCTAAATGCAACTGCAAATGTACAGATGTCTTCTTGCGTACAACGTAAAAAGTAATTGGAAAAATGAACATGAATGTGAACGTAAACACGAGCAATTCCTGTATTGGGGTATATCGAAATAAATAAAGATACGTAACGCGGGATGCCGGTGTTCGTCTTTGCGGATAAGGAGGTGAAGATGGCTTGGGTGACGAGCTGTCAAGGCTCAAGGAAGATGATACCCTAACTTCCTTTCCCAAGCGTACATCGTACAGAATGGAATGCCGTTACCCGGACTCAAGAAAACCGAGCAAAAAAGGTAAGAAGAAGTAAGCAGGACCGAAACAGCTCAGCCGGCTCGGTCCTTCTGCTCCAAATTCCCTATCAAGCGCTTCATGCCCGCCCATTCTTCAGGTGGAACTTCTTCAAATGTACCCCCAAGACCCTTCCCAACTTCGAACACGGAGACTACCCCGTCGAGACCTCCGGTGGCTAGACGTCTGCCCTCACGCTCCTCCCAGGCTACCTTGTTCAAGCTCTTAGTCAACAGTCCACTGCGGCCCCTTGAGGGCGCGGTGCGCGCAACTGGAACCTCAGTGTCTGTGTACAAATCCCAGACTTCGAGATTACCCGCGCCATCAACCAGGGAGAATACGCCGGGTCTAGACGGAGACCAGCGGGCGTCGTAGACGACGTCTTCACGATTGATGTCGAGGATCGGAGAGACGACTTGCGGAGCAGTCGTGATTGATGTAGCGGATGTCGTTGTCGCGGGGGGACGGATGCGCCAGAGTCTCACGGTCCAGTCTATGCTAGAACTCAGCATTAAGTCGCCCAGATCTACCGGGCCTCGCGCTGGGTGGAATGAGGTCGACATGACCGGTGCTGCATGGCCACGGTATGCGAGTCGTTGGTCAATTCCGGCCTTGGAGCCTGCTCGATCGTATCGGTGGCACGGGTAGACGCTGCCTTCTTCTGTGCCGACGATGAAGAATGTCGGGTCGGACTGCGGGAATGACATGGACGTTGGTGCCAGATCTTCGGTTTTGGTTGGTGGGGGCGTAGTGAGTTCAAGGTATTCTTGCGGTTGGGAGAGCATGTCAACGGTCCATCCACACACGACACCGTCCGTCGATGTTGTCATGATGTTGTGGGCATTCTGCGTTCCTACTATAGCAATGTTGTAGACTGGATGTGTATGACCGGATCCCGTTAGGGGTGTCTTTTGTACGGGAGCACCGCCGCCTGCACGAGACGAGCGCGTGTCCCACAACAGAACTTGCCCAGAATAAGAACCACCCACGATGAGGTTAGGGTGAAATGGCGAGAATTTTGCTGTAAGGATATCGGAGGTTGAGTGGAAGACGTATTCTGGACGAGAGTGCAAGTGTTGGTTCCAGACGAGTACAAGGCCGTCGGGCTCATGCGGTGCGGAAGGGTTCTTGGTATAAGATGCGAGCACAAGTTCTGGGAACTGAAGACGATCACAGTCAGTAACAGCAAGCCGCCTGCATTTGACATGTCGATAACCACCTTTGGAGAAAAGCTCAAGTCGCTTATCATTCGTTTCTTACTCCACCGTTCATCCCAAAACTGGCAAACTTCTCTGATGCCCCTCTTCTTCTTCCCGTACCCTTCATCTTCATCCATGTCCCCATCGACACCACCCAGCTCGTAATCAGCCAAAACATCATAGTCCTCGTCTAGTGCCCGTTCAATAACTTTTGTCGACCGTTCAACAAAATCGAAAAAGTCATCCGAAGACGTGACGGCTTTAAGTTCGTCCTCCGAAAGTGTGCGAAGAGGATAGCGCTGCATGGACTCTGCCGCCAATTGATCCTCATCATGTTGTTGTTGCTGTTGTTGAGAAGCCTGCATCTCTTCTTCGATTTCCGTGCGTAGTTTCCTCCGAATTTCTTCTTGAAGCTCGCGATCTTTCTTGCTCACTCGCTTGCCTGACCGTGCTGTATGCGGAAATCCATCGTCTTCGGATTCCGCAGAGTCATCCGACGAGTCTGTATGAGGAGGTTTAAAGTCCGCTTGTACACCTTTGCTGTAAGTGACGACTTCCTTCTTTGGTTCGGAGGGAGGCTGTACTTCGGCAGCGACAGACAGAGGGGGTGCGACCTCAGTCTGGATCGCAATCGATTGAGATATTGGTCGCGTAGGCGAATGGAACGCTTCGAGATTCTCTCCACTCAGCTGGCTAGCGCTTAACACCGAATTCGGTCTGCTGCCCCTGATCGAGGGGCCTTCTGCGCCGTGACTGATCGATGCCGACCCGGGGCGGTCACCAACGAGGCGGGATATCAGGTCGTCGAGCTCTGCTCTGCTATCCCTATCCGAGCGGCTGGGTACGGGCGTCGCGATCTGAATTGAGCGGCGTAAGCTGAGAAAGAAGAGACCTTATGATGATGATGATGATGATGATGGAGAGCAAGGACGGCGCACCTCTGACGCTTCACCGCTGCCAGACCGGTTCTGGGAGAACTCCTGCTGCCGCAGCTCTCGTTGTCGCTTGAGCTCGGAGAGTTTGGCTCTTTTGGCAAGGATCTCGGCCTTGCGCTGTTGCATACTGGCCATGGCGATGAGGTTGGATGAGGAGCAGACTCATCAAACTAGCATGAGTATCCAATTGTCAAGATTTCTTCTTTATTTAATTACTCCAGCGCAGATGCGCTTTGTTGCGGGGAGTCTTTCTATCTTTCTATGTTGTCTCCTTTCGGCCATTGTTGGATCCCGGAACGACGGATGACATAAGCAGAGTTCCTGACGGGCCCGGAAAAACTCGCGAACTGAGGCCTTCACCCTCAACGAGCTTAGCACTCTCTCGGTACATACATCCTGCCAGTGTAATTGACAGTCGATCTTCCCTTTTTTTTCTACGGTCTTTCGGATTCCGGGACTCCCCTTTCTAAGTTCAATTGCTCGCTCTGCTTTGCCGGTCCGGAGGCCAGGAATATCCATTGCTCTCGAAATGGCTACACAGGGTGTCAACGTGAGTGTCCTCTGAAAACGGGATTGATATCCGAGATTTTGCGAGAGGCTCACTAATCCTCTGAGTTTGAATTACAGGTTCTTCGCTATTCCGCTCTAGCGGGTGGTGTTTTCTACGGTTTCTACCGCCAGTCGTCGCTGAACTCCCAGAGCAAGCGCGCCGAGATTGACCGCGAATATGCACACAAGGAGCACTTGATCGAGCAGGCCCGGGCAGAGTGGAAGAAGAAGACCACGCCTCCTCAGCCCCAGCCGCAGACTACTGGACGTACGTTGCACCCATTCCGATTTCGGTTTACATCCGAAGTGCTATATATGGAGTTGTGTGGGCGAATTCTTTGGATTTGGGGGGTTCCTTTTGTTTATGCTAACACGTCGATCCTGCGCAGTCATCACAGATCCCGCGGACAGCCGATTCGACTTGGAAGCTTACTTGAAGGCGGCTGAGAAGTCAAGTTAGATTGCGGTTTAGGTGC
This sequence comes from Xeromyces bisporus, assembly GCA_900006255.1. Classification (NCBI taxonomy): domain Eukaryota; kingdom Fungi; phylum Ascomycota; class Eurotiomycetes; order Eurotiales; family Aspergillaceae; genus Xeromyces; species Xeromyces bisporus. The sequence goes on from HG983346.1 coordinate 277,881, forward strand.
ATTAAGGAAAATGATTAAAGAATTGTTTCTGTACGGATGGTTATGCCTCCCTGGGTATACACGGAGTTGACTTGGGTCAACTCAGTCATGTATTATTTTTTTTTATACTTGGTCTAATGTGACAGAGTCATGTTGTTTTAAGCGAAAGCGAAAGAAGGAACGGTTTTCTTATTCTTTTCCGGGATGTTTCTAGACGTTGTTGGTGCCTTGTACATAACATGCTTGTTATCCTCCAATATAACATCACAGCAGGACCGGAAAAGACAAGCGTTATTGTTATGTGCCTTGGGCATCCTGCTCATAGTATACACCACTGTACCAGTAGCGTTGGAGCCGTTATTCTCCCCGACTTTTGCTCCATAGCCTTGAATCAGACCGATATTCGACCCCAGTACTGACCTCATTTCAGCGACGTTGGTATGAATGTAGAACACACGTATTATTCATTTCACGTTTCAATGTGCCAATGTCTTCATCTTCCAGGACTCACAGCCAGCATCATGACCCCATTGATGCCATTGGACGGTTACCCGTTCGCCTCTGTCGCAGCAACGGTCGGTTTGGGGTGCAGCAATTTGGCTTCGTTATCCCAGTTCCACCCGCATGCCGTAAATTTCCCTATGATATTCGTATCGCCTCGTTCTGCTGAGTCTGTCTCGAGTCCAAGATAATGTGCTGCTGCGGCGGGCCTGATGGCTTCATAGGCCCTACTGACATCGCTTAGGGTCTTCCTCTGGAAGTAATCTACCGAGAACGGTTAGCAGAGGATGTATTTAATCGTCAACTTGTGGATCTCACCTTCGTATCGCTGCACTAATGGCCTTAGTGTTTCTGGCCACGGGAGGTTCCTGAGGATACCATAGACTTGGTCATGTTTATGCTGCCAGACAGCACGTAGTAAGCTAAGGCAGTTTTGTAGAAAGGGGTCGTTTCGCGTCAAGAGCTGCGGTGTTCGTGATGTCAATGCACGAGCTTCATAGCTGTCGCCCATACATTAGCCACACATACTCTCGAGAGGTCTGACAACAGACCAAGACTCACATCTGGTCAGTCATAAGGTGCGAGATGAAGAATGATGAGTAATAGAGGCTTAGAAGCTCTTCAACATCCTTTGAAGGCCTGTCCGTTGAAATGAGACAGGCGTCGCTCTCATATCTGGAGAGGATGTCGAAGAGTTCTGAGGGAGGCAGAGCAGAGTGGACGATCTTGGAGATTTGCTCTGCAGAAAAGGGCGGCAGATCCATAGCAGCTTTCAGTCAAGGCAAAGTATCTATCAAGGCTAGAAACGGCGTCCCATAGAGTATGATATCGTTGAATATGTGGATAGCCCTGCGGAGAGCTGTCGGAGATGGAGAGCCCTTAATAAGAAGCGCCAAGACTCCCAAAGAGACCACCTTGTCGCAGCGCTGGCCCCGTCAACCACGACATCCCCCCCCGACGAGGACGACTCTTCGCAATTCACGCCTGGCGGGTTGGTCTTTCTCTGATAGCCGCCTGATTGAGAAGCATTTCTCACTGCTCTTCCGGCCAGAATGGCCCAATTCCCGCTTAGCCCTCTCTTGAAGGGCAGTTCCGGCAGGAATACACGCGGTTTCTTACGCATCATCATTCTATGCACCGTTGCTGCTGCTGCTGTGGCTAGTCGGCTTTTCAGTGTTATTCGTATGTTTTTGTCGGTTCAATTGGTTGCTGCTGTTTAGTTGGATTGCTTACTGATTTATGGATTGACAGGATTCGAGAGTATAATCCATGAATGTATGTCTCCTCGCTGCTCTATTTACATAGCTTCTATGCCGCAAGTTTGCGAGCAATGCTACTCGGGGTGATGGACGATATGATGTTGATTATGCTCCTCTAGTCGACCCTTGGTTCAACTTCAGAGCAACAAAACACCTGGTGGAGCATGGCTTCTATAGCTTCTGGAATTGGTTCGACGACCGTCAGTTACCTACCCTAAGCACCTCGGTAGAGTGAGCCGTGCTGACGAGAATACGTATACCAGGGACATGGCACCCCCTCGGGCGTGTAACTGGCGGTACCCTATATCCAGGTCTCATGGTAACCAGCGGCACCATCTACCATCTCCTGCGGTTCCTCACCATCCCCGTCGACATTCGGAATGTTTGCGTTCTGCTTGCGCCAGGGTTCTCCGGTCTTACGGCATTGGCTATGTATCTGTTGACTTGCGAAATGTCTCCTTCTCCGTCTGCAGGTCTTCTCGCCGCTATATTCATGAGCATTGTCCCCGGTTATATTTCCCGTTCGGTTGCGGGTAGCTATGACAATGAAGCTATTGCTATCTTCCTACTTGTTTTTACCTTCTTCTTGTGGATCAAGGCTGTGAAGATTGGCTCTATCATGTGGGGAGCCTTGACTGCTTTGTTCTACGGGTACATGGTTTCGGCATGGGGTGGATATGTTTTCATTACGAATCTCATTCCCCTGCATGCGTTCGTCCTCCTCTGCATGGGAAGATATAGCTCTCGGCTTTACATCAGCTATACTACTTGGTACGCCCTAGGAACACTAGCCAGCATGCAGGTTCCGTTTGTTGGTTTCCTCCCAATTAAGAACAGTGACCACATGTCTGCTTTGGGTAAGAGCTTTAGTGTTGTTGGTTGCTAGATTCGTGCTAACCTCTGGTTCATAGGTATCTTTGGTTTGATTCAACTTGTGGCCTTTTCCGAGTTCGTCAGAGGCTTCCTACCCGGCAAGCAGTTCCAGAGGCTTCTTACTACCATGATTCTGGCTATCTTTGGCATTTCGTTCCTTGGCCTTATTCTGCTCTCTTTTGCAGGTGTCATTGCTCCGTGGAGTGGTCGGTTCTACTCGCTTTGGGACACAGGATATGCCAAGGTTCATATTCCAATCATTGCATCCGTTTCGGAGCACCAGCCTACGGCATGGCCAGCGTACTTCTTCGACTTGAACTTCCTCATCTGGCTCTTCCCTGCAGGCGTCTACATGTGTTTCCAGAAACTCGGAGATGAACACGTTTTTGTTGTTATCTACTCCGTGCTCGCGAGCTACTTCGCCGGTGTCATGGTTCGGTTAATGCTGACACTGACGCCCATTGTCGTCGTTGCTGCCGCTCTGGCCCTTTCACAAATCCTCGACACCTACCTGGTCGCATCGTCTCCAGAATCGTCCGAGGGACCACCTCAGGAGTCATCCTCCCAGAAGAAAGCAAATGCAGATTCTCCGCCGGGATTCCTTCGTTCTACACGAAAGCCGATTGTTGGAATTCACCAGTATTTCTCAAAGATCATCGTTGTCTGCTCAATAGTAGTCTACCTTCTGTTATTCGTTGCCCATAGTACCTGGGTCACTTCATTCGCGTACTCGTCTCCTTCTGTCGTCTTGGCCGGTCGGATGCCGGATGGAAGCCAGTTCATCATCGACGACTACCGTGAGGCGTACTACTGGCTCCGTCAGAACACGGCTCCCAATGCCAAGATCATGTCATGGTGGGATTACGGCTACCAGATTGGAGGGATGGCTGACCGGCCGACACTGGTTGATAACAACACGTGGAACAACACGCACATTGCGACAGTCGGAAAGGCAATGAGTGCCCGGGAAGAGGTCAGCTATCCGATTCTTAGACAGCACGATGTTGACTACGTGCTTGTCGTCTTTGGTGGCTTGATTGGTTACTCCGGTGACGATATCAACAAGTTCCTTTGGATGGTCCGTATCTCTCAGGGTATCTGGCCTGACGAGATTATTGAACGGAATTACTTCACGCCGCGCGGAGAGTACCGCGTCGACGATGAAGCAACGCCAACCATGCGCAACAGTTTGATGTAGGTTCCCTTTTACAGTATTCAGAAATACTTGATAGCCTTCATGCTGACAAATGGCAGGTACAAACTGTCATACTACAACTACAACAGCCTCTTCCCACCAGGCCAGGCCGTCGACCGTGTCCGCGGCGCCAGACTCCCAGCGGAGGGCCCGCAACTCTCCACGCTCGAAGAAGCGTTTACCACGGAGAACTGGATCATCCGTATCTTCAAGGTCAAAGACCTCGACAACTTTGGCCGAGATCATAACCAGGCTATATCGTTTGATAAGGGGAACAAGAAGAAGCGAGCAACGAAGAGAAGGGGTCCTCGGACTTTGCGGACTGAGTAGGTTCGGGATATTTGTTCTAGGCTTCTTTGTACTTTGTAAATTTTAAAATTGCCGCCTTCGTTGTATGGGTATATGGGAATTTTCCTTTCGTTCATATGGTTTTGAAGCTTGACGAATATGATACTTATGACCTGGTTGTATTGACTCCAGCGTATTGGGTATGTATAGTTGAGACTTCTGCAAGCTCCTCCGCGAGCCGAGCCGTAATCCAACGACAATAATCTGCTTGTCGTTCCATGCCATAACTTGTCAAACCCTCCATCCATTGACGATATAAAAAAGAGAGAAAAAGTCCATCCGTATACTCCGATACCTATAAAACCTGAATATTTACACCCAGCAAGAACCCGCCATAGCGAGCCCTACATTAAACCAATTCCAATCCCAGTTCCCACATAAGAAATATGACACTTTCATTGCTGCCGTGCCCCCTTCGGAGCCGCAGGGGCATCAGGAACCTTGACATCGGAGAATTCATCCTGACCAACAGCGCGGAGGGTGTATGCATCTAGTTATCGGATTCGGAATCGAATTAGCCGAACAATTCACCCGGGAACCGGTCATTGAGTCACCGGAATAAAAGGAAAGCCTTATTCTTCTTCTTCTTCTTCCATCTCAAAACGATACGATGGACATACAAATACCGATCGTCAGCGCAACGAGGGAGATTCCCGTAACGGTGTTCTTGAAGAGATATGGCCGGCGAGCGCGCAGGAGGGCGGAACCGGCACGAAAGTCTTTGCCGTAGTAGGTAGAGTTGAAGCTGGTTTGATTGTTAGTATTGTTTTTTGACTATATTAGGAGGTTATACGTACATTCCGGAGGCCATTTTGGTGTTGATGTTTCTTGGGAGAACCGTTGTATGGATCAGTGATGGTCAGTGATGGTCAGTGACTGGCAGAACTGGTGGAAGACTGTCATTTCTTGGCATGTCTTGGCATCGCTCGGAGACTTCCATCGCCGTACCGGTATCAAGTACCAACTGCTCACTTTTAACCTCGTCGTCTTCGTTGCGGTTGTTATAGTAGTATAAGCCTAGGGCTTTTCATTCTCTCTTGACTGTCGCTCTCTTTCTCTTTCTCTTTCCTCTCCTCTCTAGACTTCCTTTCTTTCTGGTCTTTCTAGGTCTGTCTTCGTTATATACGCGAGACTAAGAGTATCATAATCCTCCAACCATCATTCAAATGCTCCGCGTCTGCGCGTGTTAAGTAGTTCACCTGTCGACAACAAAACCTACAACCCACTCACCCACTCACTCACTCACTCAATGGCCGAAACCCCCGACGCCCTGGTCGACCAAATCGCCCAGCTCAACGCAGCCCGCAACCTCGTCCTCGGCGACGCCGCCTTCTACCCGCAAATCGTGATCGGCATCCTCCCCATCGTCGGCGTGAAAGCGCGCTTGGAATTGCGACGATGGGGCGCCGAGTTCCTCGCCGAGACGTTCTCTAGTCCCGCGCTGGCGGTGGCGCAGAAGGAGAAGCTTTCGGGGGCCGTGTTGCAGATGATTCGCGAGATTGTGGTGGATTTGCCCGAGGATGATACGACGGTGCTCAAGGCGTTAGTGCAGACGGTGGCTTGTTTGTATCCGGTGGTTTTTAGGTTTATGTAGGTGTTCTTTTTTTTTTTTTTTTTACTTTGTTGTTGGGAGGATGGGCAATGGTCGTAGGTGCTTTGATTCTGACTTCTTACAGCATACACCATCCGCGAGAGAATGATCTGTGGGAGAAAATGACGGCTATTAAGCAAGATATCCTACGGAGATTAGACTCTTTTCAGTATTCTGTGAGAATCTGCTGTGTCAAGCTTGTCCAGCGCATCGTTCAAGTCCAGACTCCGGGCTTAGTATCAGATCCTAGAGTATGTTCGGCAAATCTATTGCAAGCCATCAACCCGCCATCTGACATATCCCCAGCGACCAGACCAAAACGAAACATCTCTAGCCATCGTCCCGAGAAACCATCCTATCCTGTCTCTCCCTAACCTGGAAGCCGAGTCATCAGGTCTGCTGGACAGGCTACTGGCTGTATTCCAGGATAGTCCAAGGTACCGATGATCTTGCCGCGTGGAAAGCGCCCGCTAATCCTTGCCAGCGACCCTCTCCTTGTGAATGCGACTTTGAATTGCCTTTCAGTCCTCGTCCGATCTCGACAGTCCCTCGCCAATAAGATAATCAACACTGTTCTGGATTTTAGTCCTGCGAAGCAAATGACCTCTCCGGCGACACCTACGCAGCGCATCTGCGTCAAGTCGATGGAACGGACGGTGAAGGCGCTGCTGGTTAACATAATGAAGAGGTGAGCGAGCCCGCATGGCCGTACTTCAGGTAAACGAAGCTAATCGGTTTCTCCTAGATTGGTAAATCATCCTCTCACGGGAAAGATGCAACAGTACATCGACCGACAGCAACAGTCCCGGTTGGATGCTTTGGATGAGACGTCTCGGAAACGCGGGCTACCAGCTGAACCCGTGGACGGGCTTGACAATGCCAAGCGGGCTAGGCTTGATGCCGAAACGCCTCCGTTGCTGAAAATACCGCCTTTGCCGCCAGGCCCAACAAGTTTTCAGCAGTTGTACACGTTGACTGAGGATGCTGGGCTTTCAACGTTTGATGTGAAGCAGTTGCCGAGCGATCTTGTAGTCAAGATCACGATTCCGATTCTCGCCCGTATTGACCAGTCTCTTTTTAACCAGGCCGCTGATGTAAGTGTCATGGTGTGCTCTAGATTGATACAATTGGCTCTAACCTGTCCAGGCCGTTCGCACCCGTTCTCAAACGTTGAGTAAACAACAAGCCACAGAACAACAACAACGACGACAACAAGCCGCAGCAGAGGAAGAAGATGACGACTACGAGCCCGAATTCGAACCCATGGATGTCCCAGAACCCACAACTGGACAAACCGACGCCGTAGCAACCGAAGTAGCAAACCTCCAACCAGAACTAGTATCCCTTGGACCTTTTGTACTCCCACAACCCCCACCATTAACCGAATCCGAAGCCGCAGAAGTCGGCAAGAGCGCAGTGGCGCGAGTATTCAGCATGCTAGCATCCACAGAAACGCCAACGCAACTCGCAAAAGCCAAGAATCAACAGCAACCCGGCTTCTCCAGACTAGCCGGGAGCTCAGGCGACAGAGACTCATGGGTGGTACTACTCACTCGACTAGCGACACGGGCATCCGCGAACTTGGACGTCGGCGATGCAAAGACCGAGCCTGGCAGCGCATTAGGAAGACAGACAATATCCAACTCGATACGCGACTCTCTCTACCGGTACATATTGGAGGACTTCCGACCACGCCTAAGCATCGGCATTACATGGCTCAACGAGGAATGGTACAATGACCGGATTCAGATGCAGTTCGCCGCGTCTCGTCGTAGGGCTAGAGAAGAAGAGGCTGATGAGGAGGAGGAAGAGGACAACAACGACGATGACAACGAACCCATCGTTCCGCTACATTACGACCGCTGGGTCCAGCAGCTGCTCGATGGGATCTTGCCGTATGTGGACTCGAGGGATATCAAAATCGTGGTTCGGTTCCTTAGTGAGATTCCAGAGTTTACTATCCCCATTGCTCAGCGGGTGGCGAGTCTTGCGAGGGATCCGGAGCGTGTGAATTTGTGTGTTCAGGCGCTGCTGTATGTGTTCGGTTGTGATGTTGTCCTTGGTTGTGGCTTTTTACTGACGATTCATGCAGGTACTTGATCATGTTCCGCCCACCGGCTAGGGAGTTATGTTTGAACACATTGCAGGACGTTTATGATACTTGTATGTTTACCATTTCCTTCATATTCGACCCTTTCTGACTGCTAATAATCAACTACACAAATCAGACGAGGAATCACGCCCAGCAGCCGGAAAGATCCTAGCTAAATGGCGCCCACAACCACAACCACAAAACACAAGCCCGACACAACCACCGCAGCCACCTAAACAGGACCAGGAACAAACCCAAAACCCACCCGCCGGAATGAACAACACAAGTAATAATCCTATCAACGGCATCCCCGGCTCCGTTGCCGTTGCGGAAGCTCACACGCAATTACAGTCCCAGCCGCAAACGGCATCAATACCCCAGGATCAGGTACAGATAGAAGGACGGGAACCGGGGGAGGAACGAAATCCAAACCAAAACCAAGACCAAAATCAGAGTCAAAACCAAGCACAGAACCAGTAGGTCTGGAACAGGCACATAGTTATGGGAAGGAGGAAGGGGAGATGAATGGGATTAAGAATAGAGATAATTATCGGGTTGGTTTGATTTGTTTACATATAGGTATGGTATGAGAGTCGACCTAGTCGGGTTGTTATTGTTGATTCATCCTTAGGTCTCAGCCGGCGGGTCGGACTAACTTATCTCCCTCCCTCGGATGATTAGCTTATCCGCCTCAGAAATAATACTCCGTATGGTCCTGCTGCTCTGCATATGTAATTGGGTGTTGGTTGGGGGTTTTGCGGGGTGGATGGTGTCCGTACATAACAATTAGGGTTGTTGTCCGGAGCAATTCCCGCCCAAAGGTGGAGCGTCGGACGGATACCTACATGCTACATAATTGGCTAGTAACCTAGGGTTAGCAGTGAGCCTTTGGTATTTCTCTCCCTTAAGAAAGGAGGATACTTGAGGTTATGTGACGGCGTAGCCGTGGGAGAAAGGAAAGGGAGAGATGCAATTCCCTAACTGCATATCTGCTACTTATGAGTATTAAAGTATACACGAGAAATTCAAGTATGGAGAAACAAAGAAAGAAAGAAAAACAAACAAGAAAACAATAAGGAGGGCTTATTTGTTGTTTATGACCTGAACCTTCGTATTCTTCGTACTCCGTCTGAACACTTCACCCGTGCAGGGGCTTTCTTCATTTCGCTATATCAAGCATTTCTTCGCCAATCGCCATTATGAGAGCTTTTCTAACAAGAGCTCTATCTCGAATTTCCAAGCTTTTCGGCTCCTCTCAGCTAACAGCATTGGAACGTGCGAAGCCACCAGCAATCAATATAGAGGAACCGGATGATTACAAGACCGGGGGTTTTCATCCCATTTCCCTAGGCGATACTTTCGGCCCTAATAATTACACCATCTTGAGGAAATTGGGATATGGCCAATATTCCACTGTATGGCTAGCTAGGGATCCTAGGTGAGTCGTCCACAACTGACCAGACACCAGTGTCCGTATATAAAGCTAACCAAATTGTTGTAGACACCAAAGATATGTGGCACTCAAAATGCTGAGAGCCGATTGCTACGGCGGGCCTCACGATATTTTCGAAAGGGAGATCCTTTGCAGGATTATGGAGGTTGCTAAGAAAAGCTCCCATGAAGGCCGCAAATATGTGTCAGGTCTTCTCGACCACTTCAACCATACAGGACCCAACGGAAATCATGTGTGCTTTGTGTTTGACGTACTAGGACATCATATGGTCTTTCAGTCCATCAAATTTGAAGACGGAAAGTTACCTGTGAAGGCAATGAAAGTGATTACACGGCAGCTTCTACTTGGGCTTGACTTTCTTCACAGAGAATGTGGTATAATTCACACCGGTATGATGATTCCAGACGACAACTGCCGGATGCTGGGCCTGCGTTGCTAACACGCCTGTGTATTTACAACTAGATTTGAAACCGACGAATATACTTTTGGAGTTGGAGGACCCGGAAAATGCTATACCTAAATATCTGGCAGAAGTTCCCCAACGCTCTGGTGTTCAGCGTGATGCTACAGTCCCAGTTCCGCTTCGAGAGGTGATTACAACGCCGCCAATTTCGGAAATGGAGTCGCCTCACATCAGAATCATTGATTTCGGCGTTGGTAGGTTTGACGGGAAACGTACTATCTCGTGCTTTCGTTTGCACACGCTAATCAACTCATCCCGTTTAGCGTCTTGGAGGGAGAAGCATTTGACAGATCGGATTCAACCCCTTGCTTTGAGAGCACCTGAAGTGACTATCGGCGCTCCCTGGGACGTTGGGGTGGACATATGGAGTCTTGGATGCCTTGTAAGTTTCTCGTAACTCTTATTTAATGAGATTTTGCACCATCGTTTTTTCTTTAATATAGATTCTGACTTTTGGTACCGAAAATAAACAGGTAGCAGAATTTGTCCAAGGAATAGTTCTCTTTCGAGGAGTAGCGTCAGAATACGGCACATGGAGCGCCGTAGATGACCATCTAGCGAGAATCGCTGAAACACTTGGTCCTATTCCATTGGATCTTATAAGAATGGGGAAACGCAGCGCACGCTATTTCGACGAAGATGGTACGGTATACAATACATTGATACATCATTAAGGTCTCCCTTCATCAGTATCTTGCCATCCATCATTCTAATGTCAAGATTGATCTTAGGAAACCACCTCCGAGTTCCTCATCTAAATCCCACAAGTCTCGAACGCCTGATAAACGGAACAGGGCCTCTCCAAAAGCCTAGAGATATGCCAGAGACAGAGGTGCCTGTCTTTATTGATTTCTTAAAAAGCATGCTTCGGATTGATCCGAGGGAGAGGAAGTCGGCGCGGAATTGTTGCAACATGAGTGGTTAAATACCGGTACCTAACCGCACATAAAAGCACGCGGCACGCCTCGAGGCTCAAGTTCATCCTCGCCTAACCCGGCAACCTGGTGGAAGACGTGATTAAGCGGAATCAACGTGTCCTTCTATGATTGATACCCTAACAAGCTGCCGCCGAACCGAACAGCCCCAGTTGGCCGATGACACTGACAATAACCTGGGAAACGATAGCCACTGAGGCAGCCTCCAGGCTACCATAGTCTGGTATGTTGTGTTTGATTCAATGGTTCTGAAGTACTGTACATACATAATATCTCCCCTCCGGGCCTCTGTTATTCAATGTTAGCAAATGATTTCTTCATCGAAACCTTAACGCGTGGCAGAAGGAAGCCGAAAGACCCCTTCTACCTCAAGTACATAGTCCCGGTGGGAAATGAGTATGTAAGTGGGTTGCCAGCCCTATCAATGGCTCTTGCTCTTCTGTTTGGTTGTTGTTGGATGATGGATCCACGGTGGCGCTGCAAACTTCAAAGAGATACATGCAAATGATTGCTGCCGTCGAGAAGTTACTGTAGGAATTAGGGTTGTAGGGTTGTAGGGTTAGGGTTAAGGCAGGTTAGGCCCAGGAGGAGTATGAGGGCAACACCAATATCAAACATGAAAACCGTCATCAATATATTACTCCATATAGTATCCTCTACTATCCTATCCTACCTATCCAAGAACACCATTGTATATGTAAAACCCAATCAATATCCCTGAAAGAAACCACCAGTATCAATCATATCATACAACCCTCATAGCGCGTCCTGGGAATAATAAAGAAGATGGAAACAAAATGAAGTAAATACGGTCCCTTCAAGTAATGTGCATGGCCATGTCGTCGTTCACCAGAAACTCGTCCAACGACACGAACAAATATCTTCCCAGTGAGTGTCGTACTGACATCGTCGTTTTTTATAATCGCCAGAGATCGTGCTTCGCTCCGGCCACGTGAGAACTTCACGCATGTTTGTCCGCTCTCCAATGTCCGGGGAGTACGGCAGATTCGTCTTTCTTCGTGCTCGAGTCGAATCGATGCGGACGTTCTTTCTGACTTCAGCCGTGTGTTGCCGTCAACATGTTCAGAGTAATCCCCGGCGCCTCGCGAAACAATTTGAATGACAAGCACGGGTTCGGCGTCCTCGACTTCCCATGTTATGTTACGCGCCAGTTCTGGTAGATCCGGTCTATCCACAAGAGTTGAACAGACATGAAGCACGCCACGGTTGCGTTGTATTTGTCCGAGGAGAGAGAGAGGGGAGAGAATCCTAGATGTATGGAGACCAAAGTTGACTATCCAACGTGAAGCTAGTGATACCCCTCTGCAGCATTTCGGTGAAAATTGGACGGCACGGCCGATATGGCACCACGTGATAATGTCGAAGGCTGGGAAGGTGGAATATTATTATACCTCGTCTCAGCGGAAATCTAGTGGCAACCAGTCAGTCTGGTTATCCAAAGGGGAAAACAACATTGCACAATACTCACCCCTATTCTATCCAAGTCCTCATCAAGCTCCGTCGGACGCGCTCCGGAAAGAGTCGGCGCAGCAGGGAAACCAACATATTTCGCAACACCGGCCATGACCGACACCTCTTGATTATATGCAGCTTGATGAACAATCTGTTGCGAGCGACGAGTCGGGAAAGGAATCGACTGGTTCGGACTGATGTCTTCGGTTTTGAATCGGTCACGCTGTATGGCATAGAATTGCCTGCTGACGGCACTGGAATGCTTTTCACGAGTATCCCTGATCCGTTGAAAGTACGTGCTGTGCGTCTGCGCTCGCTCCGCTGAACTCTTATTCAACAAAGACTTGACCCGATACTGGAATAACGTATTCTCAAAATGGGTCTTAGTATCGCGATGGCGCTTGACACTCTCCATCTGCCGTAGGTATTCTGGGTGCGTAGGATTCGGTCCAGCGAGCATTTCCAACTCACTATTGAGCTTGGATATCTTCTCGTCGTAAATTCTACAAATGCCGTCAGCAAAAAGGCCTTTTCATTCTCCTTCGCGGCTGGTTCACTTACTTATCGCGCAAGCTCGCAAACTCTCGTTCTAGTACCGCCAACGACTGCATCGCAGACATTCGCTTCACTGCTACAAGCGAAAATTAGAAGAAGGACTTTGCCGCCCTCAGAATATCAAAACTTACACTCTTCCTCGTGTTTTGTGCTATTCTCAGCATCATCTGGGTCCTCCACGCGTTCAACCGTCTCGTCATCATCCGCATGTTCGTCAGCGGCACCCGTACCACCATTCTCGGTCTCTTCATCCGCGTCTCGGCCTTTTCTCCCTTTCCGTTTGGCCTTCTTACCCTTCTTGCCTTTCGTAGGTACTGCCGACAGATCTAGTTCGGGGACATCCTCAGCGGGAGTGCCCTCTTCAACGGTTTTCGGGAGTTCTTCCGTCGCGTTGGGCGAAAGAGGAGTCTCAGCGAGAACAGGCTCGCTCAAGTCACTTTTAACAGAGCCATGACGTTCCTTGGTCGGCTCTTCCTCACCCAGTTCCGTCCCAGTATCATCAACAGACCCCACTCGTTTTCGCTTTTTTCCAAGAGTTTCTGGAAGGCTAGGGTCCTCGCCTGCAGGGGTATCTTCGCCAGTCTCGCCGACGTCGACTTGTTTTGATTTTGACGTTCGCCGAGGTTTGCTGGGCGAATCATCCGCAATCTGTTCTTCTTGGTCATCGACGTCATCGTAAGTTGTCGACTGCGCTAGTTTGCTTGGGCTATTTTGTACGCCGCCCGCACTCACGACAATGTCTCGTCTCGTGCGAATATTGCTGGGCGAGTCCTCAACGCGCTCTGTTTCAGCTTCAGAATCGTTTTCGGGAGCCGGTCGCTCAGGTTTCACGGGTTCGTAGTCGGACAATTCGTTGTCCGAGACATCGCCTATGTCGCTCAAGCTGCTGGATCGTCCGTCGTCTAAAAGAGACACGTCCAGCAGAAGACTGTCGTCGCCATTGATGCCTGTGGCGTCGCCCGTTGTCGACGGATTGACCGAAGCACGTTCGGCGCTCCTGGCCACCTCCATCTGCGTGACTAGCCTTGGAAGTCTTTGCGGTTAGGTGGAGGAAGAGGGTGCAAACGCGCGAATAGGCGATAAGCAGAGGATAGGTATTCTGGGACGAATTTGAGATCGATCGTCGAGGAAGGGAAGATGATTATTCTCCGAACTATGTGTATACTGAAGAATATTAGCTATCAATCTTAAGCAGAAATATATGAAGCTATCCTGAAGAAAGAAGAAAGCAACAAAGTCGATTGAGCTGGAATGAAAGGCAGGGAGAATCTCAGAAAAGGCGGTGCGGAGATTGATCGACCATAATAACGGCGCGAGGGACGACTCTGTTCTCTCAACAACACCGTCGAGACTGGATAGTAGGATAGTACAGTAAGGGGATTGCGATGCCAGAGCGAGGCAGCTTGTATCCAAGAAGCAAGAATTGTCATTGTATGCCATCAAATAACGTACCTTTCTCCAAGCGCCAGCGGTAAAATAGAACCTGTGGTAGCAGCAGGTTTGCCAGTTTGAGACAGCAAAAGCAACCCGGCAGCGATCAGGTATCTATGAGAGCACACACTGCGATTAATGGATGATGCACCACTCGAGGTGGTGCGAACCGAGGAGGACGTTGTAGAGCTCAGGACGCAGGTAATAGTACCAGTGCAGTGAGGCGGGAGGATGGACGGAGCATGAAGGGAGCAGGCACTGCGAAGAAAGGGGAGGTCATAAAAAGACTCGATATGTCGATAGAGGTATTAATAGGTCTCCGTGAAAGGGTATAAGAGCTCATCAAAAGGCTTGACTGTCAAGGCAGAAGAGAGAGGCAGAGGAGGAGTCCAGAGGAGATGGGCGACTTTGAGGGCGGTGAGGGGGTTCTGGTGTTGCAATTCAAGGTGTCTGCCGTAAGAAACTTACCGCCTTCTGTGCTGACTACCTGTCACGTGGAACTAAGCGATTCCAACTTTCTCTGATGTCATACCCCGTGACTTGCTTGATTTGTCAGGAATCCGAACATAGGGCTAAGTACGAGCAGAGAGCCAGAGGATAAAAGTTAGCAACTGCAATTAGAACCATTGAAAATTGCTTCAAAGGAAATAACAGTTTGGAGATTCTTTTCTGATTTGATTTGCATTATTTTGCTTTCACGTGACGCCATTCGCTCGCAAGATCGGCTCTCCGCCTACCGCATTCATAAGAACGGAAAAAAAGCCTTATCAAAAAATGCGAAGCAAAGGACTGCTCAACACCACAAGATTCGATACCCCGAATTGCATAACGGCAGCTGCAATTATAGCTAAGTCGCTGATTCTGTCGCTCTACTCAGCCAATTATTCTGTTTGAGCCACAACGGATATGGGGAAGAAGAGCAAGTCCCAGTCAGACAAGACCGCGGAGTCTGGCAAGCCCAACGCGGCCGAGTCGAATTCTACTGGTATTCCCTTCCTTGGTGGGAATGCACACGTGGACCCGAATCTGGCTTCGCTGTTTGAGAAGAGTGTATGTGTGCAGTCATAATAGTACCCCTCGGGAGATGTTGAACTAACTGTGGTTACGTTGATTCCTTATAGGCTGGTCCAGTGAAAGCGCCCTCATTACTGGTGAATAAGAATTCTGCTACTACGGGGAAAAGTACTACGTCAGATAATAAAGATGGAAGTGCAATTGAGGAAGAAGGCGCAGATGGTGAAGCTGAAGGGTCTGCGCAAGAAGAGCCGTCGGATGCAGATCAAGAGATGCAGGATGCTTCTGAAGAGCGCGATTCCTCTGAAGAACCTGCATCAGCTGCCCTGGAGCATTCGTCAGCATCTCAAAATCGAAAACGAAAGAGAGGGCCCGCTGACGGCGACCTCGAAGACTCCTATATGAACCGGATAGCCAAAGAGGAGGAGAAGGAGAAGGAAAAACGCCGAGCGGAGAAAGCAAAACGGCAGAAAGTTGAAGAACAAGAGGATGGTGATGATCAATCCTCAGAAAATTCTGATGAGTCTGACGAATCTAAGGATTCCGGCGATTCTGATGAGTATGAGGATGAAACGTCGGACGAGGAGGACGGGGCCCAAAGACCGATGCACGAAAGCATGTCTGAGAACAAAGAAGTCGAAAAGTCCAACCGCACCGTTTTCCTTGGGAACGTATCGAATGACGCTATCAAATCCAAATCCGCCAAGAAGACCCTCTTGCGACACCTTGGATCATTCCTCGGAACTCTCCCAGAAAATACGGGCCCTCACAAGGTCGAATCGATTCGATTCCGCTCTACCGCATATACGACAGGGAACCGTATTCCCAAGCGCGCTGCATACGCTCACAGAGAAGTCATGGATGAAACGACGCCAAGCACCAATGCATACGCAGTCTACAGTACTACTCAAGCCGCGCGAAAGGCTCCTAATGCGTTAAACGGCACCGTCGTTTTAGACAGGCATTTGCGCGTTGACAGTGTCGCACATCCTTCAGCAACCGACCACAAGCGATGTGTCTTCGTAGGCAACCTCGACTTTGTCGACAAAGAGGCAGAATCTGATGACGAGGATTCTGATAAGAAAAAGAAGAAGAAGAAGCGCAGCCAACCCGCAGACGTCGAAGAAGGTCTCTGGCGCACATTCAACGATCGCACCAGCGGATCCCAAGACGAGAAAAACCCCAAACAAAGCAAAGTCGAGTCGGTCCGGGTTATTCGCGACCGCGCTACTCGTGTCGGCAAGGGCTTTGCCTACGTCCAGTTCTACGATCAAACGTGCGTGGAAGAGGCGCTGTTATTGGACGGACAGAAATTCCCGCCAATGCTCCCTCGCAAACTGCGAGTTACTCGAGCTAGGAAGATGAAGAAGAGAGACGACGGACCGGGAAGAGGCGGCGCAGGGGCCGGAGAGAAGAGTACGACGTTACAGGGCCGAGCCTCGAAGCTGTTTGGCAGGGCTGGAGCATCCAAATTGAAAACGGGAGAAATGGGGAAGCCGGTCATCTTTGAGGGCACCCGGGCCACGGAAGATGGGTCATCTAAGATAAAGGTGAAGACCAAGAGTCGTGGATCCAAGGGGAAGTCCGGGAAGCCCAAGACAAGGAGCAGTCGGCGAGGTGCAGCATACAAGGCGTCTGGAGGCAAGAAAACCTAGACAGCGAAGAGCAAATGGGTGGAAGTCACTGCAAGTGACCATCCAGGGAAATATGCAATAATTGTCATCAATTCGTTGTATGTACTGTACATATACCCTATGGCTTCGTATGGAGGCTGTGTAGGAACAAAAGTTGAAGATCAACCGTACTGGTAAATGACTGACATCACGGCATTGAATGAACCGCACCAACTCTTCAGTTTTCTCAGCTACATGTACGATTCCCCAACCACTTGCCATTAAATAGTTCCATTCACAGAAGTGCAGCTAAAGTAGATAACGCCACCTCGGTTACTTATTATAGACAGCCTAATTACTCGTGCTGCACTGCTGCAGCTGCAGTCTTACGGGCATACACCGTACTGGTCAACGTCTCAAGGTGCCATTTGGCTTTGAACCTGTTTCATTCCAATTTTTCACCAAGACCATTTCCTACGATACCCATTGCATACTACAAAACAAGAGAAGAAGAATACCAGTTAAGGACTTCAACGATCAAAGCACCATGTCCTACATACGACGCATTGTACGTACCAACGACAACACAGCAGCGACTTTACCCCCGATTAGCCCGGAACCGTATTACCCCAGTTTAGACAACGTGCTAGAAACTCGAGATATTCTGCGCAACAAAGTTCGGCACGAGCAAGGGGTGCCAGATGAAATCGTGGATTTGATCATCGACGAAGCCGAGTATTGGCCATCTGTCGAGGTGGGATTGGAGGAGAGAATTAGGATTGGAAAGGATGGGGATCGACCGGTTGTTGAGACGTTGCCGTTGTGTTACGATGAGGAGGTAAGTGATGCATTGCTCTTCCATGTTGGTATCACACGGCTTCTAAAATATCATAATCTGTTTGTTTAGGCCCTCAGAAGCTCAGCACCTAGCCCACTCCCTCACAGGACCATACATCCTTGCCGTAAGGTTGTGTTCCGCATCGCGTCGCACGATCAAGGCTGGGCTAGCCATGGAACACGAGGCAGCTATGAAGGCGCATGGTCATGGTTTGATGCCGTCGTGAACCATCCAACACATGGAAGGATTCCGGCCAGAGCTGCCGATAGCAATCCTAACACGACTGACGATAATAACGACACTAACGACACTAACGACAACGGCGACGAAACGACAGACTACGACCAGGTAGGGCTATGGAAGCTACAATCTAACCGAGTAGGGCATAGAGATACGATGGACTATACCATCACCTGGCATTACCTGGATGACATACAGCCGGATTCTGAGGAGGCTGATAAGATTGAAAGAGAACAGGGAAGGGGTCGATATACGCTTGATGGACATATCGTGCGGGAACTCCAGGTTGGGGATTCGATAACGGTTTGGGCACGGGCGAGGTTCCCAGGATGGCAGAACCATGTGGAAGGGATGGCTGTGAGGGTGTTTTGGGCCGTGTAGAAGATGATGATGATGCTCTACAGAGTATCTTATCTTATCATTATCGATAAGGCTATCGTACAATGACGTCACGTGCTGGATACCCAATGCTACCGCTTCCCTAATAAAACGAATGCGGAATTATTCTGCCGACTAAATACTGTATTAGGAAATTTCACGGTTCATCCATCAACGCTCATAATCACGCAATTTCGCCAAGACCCCGCGTTTTGACTCCAAAAGGGAGTGTATAAAAAGGCCTGCTCTGTAACAAATTTTCTTTCTTCAAAATTCGTCCAGAGGGTCTCTCTGTGTTGCTTGGAATTTCTCAATTCACTGAGAAATCACAGACTACATTATGGGTGCTTGGTGACACTCTCCAGGGACAGCAGAGTCAAGTCACTGACAGCGACAAGAAAAAATACGCATACCGACTGCGGAATGAAGCACCAACCAGGATGAAGTCACCTGCAACGAATGACCTTCCCAAAGGTGTTCTTCTGCTTCTTCCACGCTGCCTATGATTGGAATAACAATTCCAATTATGAAAAGCATCGAAGCACTGGCTGAATTAGCCGTCTTTTTATTGGTTTTTCTTTCGTCCGAGAACTGAAATAAAACAATGATGGGGTAATATGGCGTCAACGGAGGAATGTTTATGTTGTCTCTGTCACGTCTATGATATGATATCTTCTGGCGCGTTCTCCGCTTTATCTACGAGCTGTTTCCCATGTTTGCGGCTGGGCGTTCATGAACTCCCATCCTCCCCCTTTTTACGGTTGAAATGGACTGAGATCGAGCTATCATAGATACTGAATTCATTTATTAATTGCTGTCTTTATTCTTTGGATATTCTGGGTTCCTTTTTACTTTTTCATTCGCTGCGTCGCCATTATCATGGCTCTTTCTCAGAAATGCTCCGCTGTCGTCGTGGGAGCCGGTCCAGCGGGCGTGGCCGTTGTTGGAAATTTACTTGAGAAACAACTAAGCGGGAAAATCGCCTGGGTCGATCCGTCATTTCAGGCAGGTCGTGTGCATCAGAAATATCGAGAGGTTCCTAGGTGGGTGTTTGACAGATATCAACGGTATCGGTGAGTCATTCGGTGGTTGCTAACGTTACGTTGGCTTCAGCAACACCAAGGTTGGCCTTTTCCAGCAGTATGCGAAGGCCTTGCAACCATTTCGCACAGTCATTAGCAACACGCCTACTCCGAATGCGTTCTCCAAGCTGGCGAAACTCGATCAAGATAAGACTTGTTCGCTGTATCACGCTGCGGATATGCTCCGGGATCTTACGAATGGCCTGGTCAAATTGAATCAAATTGGCCAATTTCGGGGCAGTGTTGTCGCTGCCAATTTGTCTGAAAAGGTTACTAAGACCTAACATCTAAAGTTGAAATGGGGTTGTGTTGACATGGACACAGAATTCCACATGGACTGTCTCTGTCCGACATAAAGATACCTCTGATATGACGGATATCGTGACATCTCGACTCATACTCTGCACCGGGTCGTTTCCGACTAGCGTCCCAATTCCCGTACCTGGACTGCAAATCCAGAGGCTGGAACTCGATGTAGTCCTGAAGCCAAGTGAACTCGCATCAGTTTTGCCCCGAGACTCACCATTGACAATAGCCGTTATCGGCGCCTCACACAGTGCAATCCTGGCCCTAATCAACCTCGTCAACTTAGCACGCGATTCTCCCCATCATTCACAACTACGCGTCAAATGGTTCACGCGACATCCTCCACGATACGCCGAGTACAAAGACGGTTGGATCTTCCGCGACAACACCGGTCTGAAGGGCCTCGCGGCGGATTTCGCTCGAGAGCAATTGGAAGACGACACGTTGCCCAAATCGGAAGCGGGCCGTTTCATCACCAAGATTGACTGTAGTCATGGTAAGGAGATGGAGCAGTACCGTGCGCAGCTACCCTCTTGCACGCACATTGTTCAAGCGGTTGGCTTTACGAGGAATCCGTTGCCTGCGTTATCCAGGCGTGATGGAGACGACGACGGGGACAGCACGTCGCTGGATCCGGTGTTTGACCATGAGACGGGGACTTTTGTTGACCGGGGGGATGGCCGGGTGATTCGGGGTTTGTATGGAGCTGGGATTGCATTTCCTGAACGCGTGGTTGACCCGTATGGGAATGTTGAGTATGCCGTTGGGTTTTGGAAGTTTATGAGTTTTGTACAGCGAGTGTGTTCGATTTGGGTTGGTAGGTAGGTAGGTGACTGGTTGGGTCGACTCGACGACACTTTAACGTTTTATTATCATACCCCTTTTCAGCGATAATAATGATAATTCGACTGTGCTGCGTCTGTGCATGGCTATTGAACTACGCTGCCAATCAGTCTTCTACCCAAGATTCAACGACCGTGCCAACGATTTCCAATGATGATGGTCTACATATGATGATAGTCGTATGAGCTATTGCAACGATCAGCTGCATATGATATCCATGAAGACGCGAGCAACGGGCTCTGAGTCTGCCCTTTCTATCAGATCAACTGTATGATACTCCGCACAGACATGTACATACATGTATCATAAACCGACTGGTAAGCTACCAACCTAAGGAAGATGGAGATGGAGCATCATCGACAGCTAAATTAAGCAGTTAGCGGTACGCCGTAAGCACTAGCGATACATTGGCATTAAACGGGCTGCGCATTGATGAATCATGATGCCGATGATGATGATCGATATGTATGTACTTGATTTCCTTTTCTCAAGTCATTTTGCTGAAATATCATAGGTACCTGTACTTTCAATTCATCTGAGATTTGAAATCCGAGAACGAGAGAGAGAAAAAGAGTCGACATGCCGAAGCACGTACATAGTCCGTTTCCTGCTTCTTTGCGCAGTGAGTTATCCAAATGCTCGACTGCTACGGACTGTATGTACCGTATGCTAACGAGCCTACTGTACTGTAAACAGGCGAGTGCAAAAAAGCAGCCAATATCCTCAACTCCTTTATCAACCCCGATGCAATCACGAGTCCCGGAAGGGAATTACCAAAGGATGCGCTAGCGAAGGCGAAAGTAAGTCAGTCTGTCATATACGTACATACCTATAGCAAACGACAAGCATTGAAAAACCACCACCAGGGCCTCGTAATCTTCACCGTCGCAAAAGCCGGATTCATCTTCTCCGCCCGCTTCGGCTCAGGCCTCCTGATCGCCCGCCTCGACGACGGCACCTGGTCAGCACCATCCGCCATCGGGACCTTCGGCGGCGGAATCGGCGGCATGGGCGGCGTCGAACTAACCGACCTAGTCTTCATCCTCAAAGACCGACGCTCAGTAAAAGCGTTCTCGCAGCTAATCAGCGGCACGATGGGCCTCAACCTGTCGCTCGCATTCGGACCGGGACGAGACGCGGAGGCATCAATGGGACTTAGCGCCGGAGGCGTGGGCGGGATGCTGGCATACTCCAGCGCGAAGGGGGTGTACATGGGCGGTAGTTATGAGTTCGGGGTGATGATTGAGGGGCGAGGAGCGAATGCGAAGATGTATCAGCGGGATCGCGTGACGGCGGGGCAGTTGCTTAGTGGGAAGGTTCGGCCGGTGAAGGCGGAGGATACGGAGTCGTTGATGCGGGTGTTGGATTCGGTGGCTTTTCGATCGACGAGTGGGAGTGGGAGTGGGAGTAAACGTGAGGTGCCGGCTGAGTTAGGGGTGGGAGCGCAGAACCAGCCGCCTGCGGAGGTGCATGGATGGGATGATGCTGCGGTTGGGAGGGGGGAGTTGGAGGCGCAGAGGGCGCAGATTAATGAGGTTCAGGGCGATTCGGGGGTTGAGTTGGATGCTGCTCAGAGGACGCAGGTTTCGGAGGTTCTGGGGGATGTGGATGTGGTTGGGAGGGTTGAGCTTTCTGCTGAGTCGGAGGCGACGGTTGCGCCGAGTGTTCGAGGAGCTGCGCCGGGAACATTGCAGAGTGAGAATCCGAGTTCGAGTACAAGTGGACAGGCTTCTGGGGAGCCATTGCAGGGCCGGAAGCCGGCTGCATCGGGCATTCTGAAGGCTGAAGGTCCAAGTACGAATGGGCAGTTCTCCGGCGAGCCATCGGTGGGCTCTAGTCGGGAGTCCGTCAGAGCGATCTGATCCACCGCGGGGGTCCGGAGGGTGATTTCTTCTTTTCTTCTTTTCTTCTTTTCTTTCTACCTTTTCATCTTTTATACCCTTTCGTATAGTTACTACGGACCATGATACTACCGGATTGTGTTGATATTGTAAGTTGCTCTGTAATGATTACATACAGATGTAATATACGTACTGTAATAATACCGTAACGATACAATACAAGCCCTGGAAAGAAAGGAGGAAAAGAAAAGGAACGGAAAGGAAGATGGGAAGAGGTTACTTACGGAAGATAGTTGGAAACGAACCTCAAGAAGAACTGTCCATCAATAATGAATTCTTCCTTCTTTCCTCCTCCTCCTCCTCCTCTTCTTCCCTTTCCATCCCGTCTTCCCTTTCATCCATCCATCATCGACGCCGTCGTCGTCGTCGTCGTCGTCGTCGTCGTCGTCGTCGCTGTTCATCCTATCTTTGTCATTTCATCATTCTCCGATTCCACTGGCTAAAGAAGAGTCTATGCAGTAGAATAGGCCTAATAGTGGAGGGAACTTGGAAGAAGGAAAAGAACTGGTGAGATCGTCCTCCTCCGCTTCTGTACTTCGTAGAGTTTGCTGCTTCAACCGGAATGAATGATGATGAATTATGCGCTTCATAACTACTATCATACCTTATGATATCTCTCCATGCCAATTCCTCCTCATGAACTCTCTACTCTACTACGTCTCCCGCTTTCTTACGGCGACAAACAGAATGCTTACGCGCGTTTCCGTCTTCCCCAGGTCTTTTGCTCTCAACATTCTTCTTCCCAATGGGCATTTCGGCATTTCGTCTCTGATCCATCCGCCTAACACATCTCTTTGAGATAACTACTTACTACTGCTCTCTGCTATCACTGCGCGGCGACCTCCAACCTAAACATCTGTCGTGGTCTTCCGGTTGCCTGCAGGCCGATCGACAAGAGTGCTTCATAATGACGGGCGGTCCGCCGTACAACATCCATTCTTCTCCCCAGCAGCATCGCTTTGCCGTCTATTCTCCCCCGAACAAAAGCCACCCCTTCTATCCGGCCACTGAGCAATTCCACCAGCCTCCTCCTCAAACTCCGCCTGCAAGCTTCCCGCCGCATCCTGCTCTTGCGAGAAGCCCTCATTTCGCTCCACATGCGCCTTCTCCGCTACCCACTACCCTGCCTCCGTTGAACGGGAGTGCTCCTCTTTCTCGCCCTGAACCTTCGACGCAGTTTCAATCGCATCCTCCTGGCGGTCCACATCAGCTTCCTCTTCCTCGTCCGTCGTACTCTGCTCCTATTTTGCCTGGAAACGGCCCCGGTCCATACGTTCACCACGCCTCTCCGTCTCACACTCATCCGGTTGGCAGATTGGGAGATCACCTTCAGTCGCCTAGTCGGGATTATGGTTCTTCCTTTGGTATGAGAACTTCAAACGGCATGGGTTACTCGTCGCAACCGCCAATGATGCGAGAATACTGGCCGCCTTCTCCCCCGAAGGAAACGGTAAGCTATTTTTGAACGCATTGGATTTGCACAACTGTAGACCAATAGTTGCTAATTCTTGAGGCGAATACAGAAACCCGCTAGGGCAGCAGACCCGATGTCCTTCGCGAGTATTCTCTCCGGTCCGGCCGAAGAGGAGCCTCCGAGAAGATCGTCTCATCCTCCTCCCCAACCGCCGCAACTCGCTCCTCTACCTCTTCCGTCCGGGGTAAGTGAAAGGAACAACGAGTACCAGCATGCTCCGATTGCTGCATTGCCGAAGCTGGAAAGGAAACCAAGTGGAGAAAGTCGCCGTCGGACCCTTGATATTGAGGTAAATCGAGAAGAACCGTCTGCGATTTCCGCGAATGGTGTTTCAGATTCGGCCAAATCTGTTGCCCAGCCGAGCGCTGTTAGACCGCGAAAGGCCCTGACCAAACAAGACATGGAGGTCATTAACAAATTTATGAACGATATTGACAACGCAGAAAAGAGCGACGTTGAAGCTCCTGGCTTTGAGGTGGAACGAGAGCGCTACATTGCAAAGGGCAAGAAGCGTGCTTTGGAGTCTGAGAGATCGGAAGGGATCAGACGTAAGGTATGTTGCCATTATTTCATTCCTCCCCACAGTACTCGTCCGCTTGTCTTGCTGACGAAATCGTTAAGCGGCGTCGTCATGACTTCCTGATCAAACTTGGTAAAACGTTTGAAAAGCAAGCTACTGCCGGGATTGAAAGGTTCAGGGCTGAAAACGAGGGGGCAGTAGCTACCGAGGTGCAAGCCAAAGAAGTCCAGGATGAAAAGGAACGCAAGAAGGACATGCAGCGGAAACGCCGTAGGGAGAATACCATGCGCCAGGAAATACAGAAGAAGCTTGACGCGGAAGAGAAAGCGAGCACCGCTGAAGACTTAACCGAGAAGGCCAAATTCATGAAAGAAGTCGAGAGAGCTCAGAAGAAGATTAAGAGCACCAAGAGGGCTTTGGAGGGCGGAGATGCCCCCGAAGAGATCTATGAGGTCGCTCCCTCGGCTCCCAACCTTGAAGGTGGCACTACGAGCTCCTTCTCCGTCAGTAGGACCTCTCCCTCGAGGAAGAAACCTCCTCGCAGTGGTGCGGCTGCACGCCCCAAGAAGTCTAAAGAGCAGAAACAGGCTGAGAAGGATGCTGCGGAAGCGGCGTACGCTGCTATGGAGAATGACGAGGGTATGCCTCTTGCCCTTAAGGATGATCCCCGAAAAGAGTCTCTCAAGAAGGATGGCAAAGCCCCGCGCTCCAAAGAGCCTACACCGACGCCACTGACTGCCTATGATTCTAAAGGGTACAACCAAATCTACGAACAAATCTGGCGCGATATCGCTCGTAAAGACATTCCCAAGGTTTACCGTATCAAAGCCGTTTCGCTGGGCGTTCGCCAGGAGAACCTGCGCAAGACGGCTCAGCTTGCCAGCAAACAATCTCGCAAATGGCAGGAACGCACCAACAAGAGCATGAAGGACACTCAGGCCAGGGCCAAGCGAAACATGCGGGAGATGATGTCTTTCTGGAAGCGGAACGAACGCGAAGAACGAGACTTGCGCCGTCTAGCTGAAAAGCAGGAGCTCGAGTCAGCCAAGAAGGCGGAAGCGGATCGCGAATCCAACCGGCAAAGACGAAAGCTCAATTTCCTTATTTCCCAGACCGAGTTGTACTCTCACTTCATCGGACGGAAAATCAAGACGGCCGAACCAGATTCCTCTGGTGACACAGCAGTCGAGGCAACCGACGAAACTGTACAGCCCGGTAAAGAGAAGGATCATACAGTGGATCTGCCACCCAGCGTTGCCAGCACGAAGGCCAAGGTTACCAATTTCGAGGATCTCGACTTTGACGCGGAAGATGAGTCGTCTTTGCGAGAAGCCGCCATGACGAATGCTCATCTAGCCGTTCAGGAAGCGCAGGATCGGGCCCGCGCTTTCAACACAGAGCAACCAATGGATGCTTTCGATGATGGCGAGCTGAACTTCCAGAACCCGACTAGCTTGGGTGATATCGATATCTCTCAACCCGAGATGCTCACGACAAAGCTAAAGGAGTACCAGTTAAAGGGCTTAAACTGGCTGGTCAATTTGTACGAACAAGGTATCAACGGCATTCTGGCCGACGAAATGGGTCTAGGAAAGACCATCCAATCTATCGCTGTCATGGCTTATTTGGCCGAGTTCCACAACATCTGGGGTCCATTCCTCGTCATTGCCCCGTCGTCGACGTTGCACAATTGGCAGCAGGAGATTACCAAATTCGTGCCTAATATCAAAGTTCTGCCGTATTGGGGCCCTGCCAAGGATCGAAAGATCCTTCGTAAGTTCTGGGACCGCAAGCACATCACTTACACAAAGGAGTCTGAGTTCCATGTCTTGGTGACATCATATCAACTTGTGGTTTTGGATGCGCAATATTTCCAAAAGGTGAAATGGCAGTACATGATCTTGGATGAGGCTCAGGCTATCAAGTCGTCACAGAGTTCACGATGGAAGAGTTTGCTGCAATTTCACTGTCGTAATCGTCTTTTGCTCACGGGTACGCCTATTCAGAACAACATGCAGGAATTGTGGGCTCTTCTCCATTTCATCATGCCGACACTGTTTGACTCTCACGATGAGTTTAGCGAGTGGTTCTCGAAGGACATCGAGTCGCATGCTCAGAGTAATACGAAGTTGAATGAAGACCAGCTGAAGCGTCTTCATATGATTTTGAAGCCCTTCATGCTTCGTCGCGTCAAGAAGAACGTCCAACAAGAGTTAGGCGACAAGGTCGAAAAGGACGTCTTTTGCGATTTGACCTACCGCCAACGTGCGTACTACATCAACCTAAGAAACCGCGTGAGTATCATGGACCTTATCGAGAAAGCTGCTATTGGCGACGAAGCCGATAGCACTACTTTGATGAACTTGGTTATGCAATTCCGAAAGGTCTGTAACCATCCGGACTTGTTCGAGCGAGCCGAAACCAAGTCACCTTTTTCGCTCGTCCACTTTGCAGAAACGGCATCGTTCGTCCGAGAAGGTCAATTTGTCGATGTTCGCTACTCTACGCGCAACTTGATCGAATATGATTTGCCGCGCCTTTTGTGTAGTTCTGCCGGCCGACTCGACGTCGCGGGACCGCAAAACGAACGTGCCGGCTTTCGGGGGAAGTATCTCGACCGTTTGATGAATATATGGGATCCCGAGAATATAAAGCAGAGCATCGACGATGATGAGGCGTTTTCTTTCCTTCGATTTGTGGATGTGTCGCCTGGTGAAGCGTATAAGATGTCGCATCTTGGTCCGTTTGAGCGCGCGGTCCGAGGGCGTGGCGAGACGAACAGGCTATCCCGTTTGAGCGCAGTTTACGACGACAATGATGATAATGATGGAACGACGAATTCGCTTCTTCCGCACACTCTGATGAATGTTGTCCAGCGTAATGATCCTCAAGCTACTCGTGACGTCACGACTGAGGGCTATATGAGAGACTTGATGAGCGTTTCTAGCAATACGTTTGAACGCGAGGGCCTCGATGTCATTGAACCCTGTGCTAGTCCAGCAGCATCTGTACCGCCTATTACCATCTCCTGCTCCAACCAGTCTTCGGTGTACGAGATGACGGATAATATGTTTAATGTGCCTGTTCGGAATGCGCTGTTTGGCACACCCTCAAAGCCCATGCAAGAACAACTTCTTTCTCAGAAATTAGACCCTGTGCCCTATACTCTACCACCTATGCTACCGCCGTCTATCTCCTTGAAGTCACGCTACAACCATATCGAAGTGCCTTCGATGAGACGTTTTGTCACGGACTCTGGAAAACTGGCGAAATTGGACGAACTCCTGCGGGGTCTCAAGGCCGGTGGTCATCGCGTTCTGCTGTACTTCCAGATGACGCGTATGATCGACCTGATGGAGGAGTATCTCACGTACCGAAATTACAAGTATTGTCGCTTGGATGGAAGTACCAAACTGGAAGATCGCCGTGACACTGTAGGAGATTTCCAGCAGCGTCCTGAGATTTTTGTTTTCTTGCTGTCTACCCGTGCCGGTGGTCTTGGTATCAACTTGACTGCGGCAGACACGGTGATTTTCTACGATTCCGACTGGAACCCGACCATCGACTCGCAGGCCATGGATCGGGCGCATCGTCTGGGTCAAACAAGGCAGGTCACGGTCTATCGTCTCATCACCCGTGGTACGATCGAGGAGCGTATCCGCAAGCGTGCCTTGCAGAAGGAAGAGGTACAACGTGTGGTCATCTCGGGTGGCGCAGCTGGTGGTGTCGACTTCAACACACGCGCGGCTGGAACTGGAAGCCGGACCAAGGACATTGCTATGTGGCTTGCAGACGACGAACAGGCACAGATTCTCGAACAGAAGGAGAAAGAGGCCATTGGCCGGACCGAATCAGCTGCTGCGAAAGGTGGTAAGAAGGCTGCACAGAAGCGGAGGAAGGATCTCTCGCTGGAGGATATGTATCATGAAGGTAAGTTTGTCGTGGCAATCGTTTTTTTAATATGTTAAGTGAGAGTGGTAATGCTGATATGGTGTCTTTTCACCCACAACAGGCGAAGGTCACTTTGAAGACCTGAGTCAGAAACAACAGGGAGGTGCGACGCCTGTCCCGGCGGGAGAAAATGCCGGCGGCACAACGGCAGCCAAGCGCGGAAAAAGCCGCGGAGGAGCCAAAGGACCGTCGAAGAAAGCCAAAACCACCAAAGAGCGATTGATGATGATTGATGGCGATGGCGGACTCGGGTAGAGCCGATATAGACGGCGCACTCTGACTGACTCGACTCTGAGCGGATATCATGCACGGTTACGATTCGAAGACTTGGATTGGAATGTTCGATGTTCCTCCGTTTAATGGTGACTTTGGTGTGTTCTTGGCCTGTTATTGAGGGTGCGAAGAGCACATTGATGATGTACGTTTTGTTTCCTGTTCTGTTTTACTATACTACGAAGACCTCCTGGATGGCTGGATGGCTGGAAAGAGAGACAAAAGACGGTGATAGATGTTTGGGGGTTTCTGTCTTGTTGTACTATTCTATTCTGTACATGCGTTTTGCCTCCTTCCTTTTTCTCTTTTATTTTCTTTTTATACTCTTATCATACTCCTGGGCTGTTCTGGTACAGTTCTATTCTATTCTCTTTTGTTATGTTGAAACTTGATGAGGTTTATTGGGAACAAGGACGGTTGTCTTGTCTTGATTTTACGGAGTAGTGTACTGTAATACAGTGAATACATTATTATTACAGATCTTGTATTACATTGCGTATTAAATGCGTAATATTACAGTGTTGAAAAGCTTCCAGAAAAGGAATGTGGGGATAGCTGTCTTGGTCATGTGAGTTTGTCACATGATGATTACCCAGTGGGGTTAGTGTCCTGACTCTATCCCGCAAATGCCGACAGCCAATCAGGAGTGACGTAGTGGTCAGCCATACAGGATCTGAAACGCCACATGTGACTTTTTTCGGGGATTGACTTCCACTTCCTGGCGATTCTCTCGAGTCTTTTCTCCTCAACTCAACTGTCCGGCTTCGTCTGTCCGTCAATTGATACTACTTCATTCCTCACTGCCAACAACACCGGGGGATTTGTAATCCAACACCCAAGACAGTCAGCACATACACATATACATACATACGTATAAAAAAAATCCCGAACTTACAACGTACAACACAACACACATGCCAATGGAATCCCTCCTCCAACAATCCCGGGCCATGTGCCCATTCCTCAACCGCACACCCCCGGGCACCTTACGCACGCTATCCAGCGCAACCCGCCCCACGGGCGGGGGCACCATCTCCAACCTCCAGGTGATAGCCCGACGATGCCCGGTGATGAGCAAGGCGCTGGCGGTGCAAAGCGCGCGTCTTGCGGGTGGTAATGCGGGTTCGAAGCGGTTTACCATGTGTGCGGCTGGTGTTGCTGCGCCGTCGCCGGCTGTTTGTAGGCCGTCTCGGGGTGGTGCTGGTGCTTTTTCTTCGACGGCTTCTTCTGTGAGTGGAAGTGGTGGGAGGAGGGCGTTGCATGCTGTTGGTGGGAATGGGGCTAGTGTTGCTCCGGCTCCGGCTGCGGCTGCGGCTCCGGCGGGTTATGGTGGTCAGGAGGAAGGTTGGTATATTTATTTACTTTATTTTTCTTGAAGTAAGGGAGATGATGGGGGTGATGTAATGCTAATGTGGTTTGATTTCTTAGTCAAAAATAACCCTCATTTGGCTCAGAACATGCAAAAGAGCCCGCTAGGTCTTTCTAATGCGGCTGTGACTGATCGCTATCCTGAGACTGGCGGTGCCAAGTTCGACTATGATGCTTTCTACCGTGGGGAGTTAGAGAAGAAGCACCAGGACAAGTCGTATCGGTACTTTAACAACATCAATCGCCTGGCTGGCGAGTTCCCGCGGGCGCATACGGCGTCCACCGAGGATCGTGTGACGGTTTGGTGCTCGAATGACTATCTCGGTATGGGTCGTAACCCCGAGGTGATACGGACTATGCACCAGACGCTGGACACATACGGTGCCGGAGCGGGAGGCACGCGTAACATTTCCGGGCACAACAAGCACGCGGTGAATTTGGAGAGCACGCTCGCCAAGTTACACGGGAAGGAGGCGGCGTTGGTATTTTCGTCCTGCTTCGTCGCTAACGATGCTACGTTGGCTACTCTGGGGAGTAAGATGCCCGACTGTGTGATTCTGTCGGACAGTCTGAACCACGCCTCGATGATTCAGGGAATACGTCATTCGGGCACCAAGAAGATGGTATTCAAGCACAATGACCTGGAAGACCTGGAGACGAAACTGGCGTCGCTGCCGCTTCATGTTCCCAAGATTATTGCGTTTGAGTCGGTTTACAGCATGTGCGGATCGATTGCGCCGATCGAGAAGATACAGGACCTAGCGGATAAGTACGGTGCTATTACGTTTTTGGACGAGGTCCACGCCGTTGGGATGTACGGTCCGCACGGTGCTGGTGTTGCCGAGCATCTCGACTACGACGTGTATGCGTCGCAGGACACGGCATATCCGCGCAGCACCAAGGGCACGGCGATGGACCGCGTGGACATAATCACGGGCACCTTGGGTAAGGCCTACGGGTGCGTTGGAGGATACATCGCCGGCTCGGCAGCGATGGTCGACACGATCCGCTCGCTGGCGCCGGGCTTCATCTTCACGACATCTCTACCGCCGGCAACGATGGCGGGCGCGGACGTCTCCATCCAGTACCAATCCCGACACCAGCGCGACCGCATCCTCCAACAACTGCACACGCGCGCGGTGAAAACAGCACTGAACGACCTCGACATCCCCGTCATCCCGAACCCGTCCCACATCGTCCCCGTGCTCGTCGGAGACGCCGAAGTAGCCCGACTCGCCTCGGACAAGCTCCTCGAGGAGCACGGCATCTACGTCCAGGCCATCAACTACCCGACCGTGCCGCGCGGCCAGGAGCGTCTCCGCATCACGCCCACCCCGGGCCACGTGCGGGAACTGCGCGACCACCTGGTGCAGGCGCTGCAGACCGTGTGGAGTGACCTGGGCATCAAGCGGACTAGTGACTGGAGGGCGCTTGGGGGGTTTGTGGGCGTTGGCGAGGATGGTGCTGAGGTTGCGAATTCGCCGATTTGGGATGATGCGCAGCTTGGACTGAAGGAGTTGGAGAGCGCCGAGCAGGCTGTGGAGAGGGAGTTTTTGGTGGATGCGTTGGAGCAGGAGCAGTTGAGGCGGGAGCAGGAGCAGCAGGAGGTGGTGATGCAGAGTCAGCGGCCGGTTGCGGCTGCTGCTTAGGCTGTTTGTTCATAGTGCTGTGGTAGTCCTAGTGTATATTTGATTTTGATTTTGTATAATGGATTTTGTTCTATGTATAAGATGCACTGTACTATGGAGTCAACTGGTAACTGACTGTAAGAGTCATTGTGAGTGCGAATGAGTCATCGTCACTGTCAGACAGTTATATGTAGACCAGTTGGCCCTCTTTCTATCAATCAACGATAAAAAAGCAGAGATTTTCTTCCCTCCAACTTCCATCCCGCCACTTCAAACACCTCCAGCACCCTCCTACCTACTTCTATCATATATATCTACTGTCATACACACCAAAACCAACCCAAAGACAACAACAATGGCCGTCCGCGCCCAATTCGAGAACAACAACGAGTGCGCAATCCCAAACCCAACCCACCAACCACCAACCCCGAGCAAAAAGCACAATCCCAAACAATCCTAGGAGCTACCTAGCTAACCAAACTCGCAAAAAACAAAAACAGAGTCGGCGTCTTCTCAACCCTCACAAACTCGTACGGCCTCGTCGCGGTCGGGGCGTCGGAGAACTTTTACAGTATTTTCGAGGCCGAGTTGCAGGATGTGATACCCATTTCGCATGCGACGATTGCGGGGACGAGGATTATTGGACGGTTGACTGCTGGGTATGCCTATATCAATCATAACAAAGCAAAGCGAGAAAAGACAGGGCAAAGAGAAGAGAAGAGAAAACAAAACGACTGACTGACGGTTTACCCGAAATGAATGAATAGTAACCGCAAAGGTCTCCTCGTCCCGACAACAACAACAGACCAGGAACTGCAGCATCTGCGCAACGACCTCCCGGATAGTGTCAAGATTCAGCGGATCGAGGAGCGGCTTTCGGCGCTGGGGAATGTGATTTGCTGTAATGATCATGTTGCGCTGGTGCATCCGGATTTGGAGAGGGAGACGGAGGAGATGTATGTTTTTCTTTTTTATTGTTGCTGTTCCTTTTTGCTGTTGTTGCTGTTCATCTCCCCAGTCTCATTCCTACGACTGCCATGCCCCTACACTCAACGAAACGAACAATAATACTAACAAGAAAAAAACCGAAACCAGAATCGCCGACGTCCTAGGCGTAGAAGTATTCCGCCAAACAATCGCCGAAAACGTGCTAACAGGCTCCTACATGGCCCTCTCCAACCAGGGCGGCATCGTCCACCCCAAGACCTCCATCCGCGACCAAGACGAGCTCTCCTCGCTGCTGCAGGTGCCGCTGGTCGCGGGCAGTGTGAACCGCGGCAGTCCCGTCGTCGGCGCCGGGATGGTGGTTAATGACTGGATGGCGGTGACGGGGATGGATACGACGGCGACGGAGCTGAGTGTGGTGGAGAGTGTTTTTCGGTTGGGCGAGATGGCGCCCACGGGGGATTTGGGGGGTGCTACTGGGGCTGGGGTTGGGAAGGAGAGTATTGTGGAGAGTTTTTATTGATGGTTTTTTTTTTTTTTTTTTTTTTTTTTTYTKKKTTWWTTCTTCTTAAGGGTTGGGTGTTGATAGGTTTAAAAGCATTGATTTGATTGATTCCATTCGTTCATTCGCACAAGGGGGTATTTTCGAGGATATAACTAAACTAATCGACTAAATAAATAAATCATCCATCCAGTTGACCACACTGCAATGACAAGAAGAAGATCGAAAATAACATAAATACGTTGGAAGTTGATCCAGTAATATAACCATCCATACCATACCTGCTAACTCCTGTTTTGTCCCCGACCGGATTTCACTGACCCATAACGCTCACGAGAAGAACAAAGAAACAACACAACCAACCGAAATGCACCAGTATAACGAACCATTATTATACCCTCCCTTCAATCCCAATCTGAGACGGCCGATGCCGATACGGCGAGAACCCAGCTTCCGTCTGCTCTAACGGCGGTGGCGGCGGTGGTGCAGGTGCAGGTGTCTGTGCAGGTGTCTGTGCAAGCGGCGAGGCGTCCCAAATCTGCTCATCGTCTCCAACACCATTTCCTACCTGGCCGTTGTTACTATTACCGTCACCGTCACCGTCGCCGTCAGCGTCTTGCTTGGGTGATTCGTCGTCGTTCATCGGAGGCGGTGGAGGAGGGGGAGGAGTTGAAGATTTGAGCCGTTTGGGGGGCGAGTCGGAGTCGTCGGTTGGTTTTAGGAGTCCTTTCTGGTCTTCCTCTTCCTCCTCCTCTTTCTTCACCTTCACCTGCTCTCTCTTTCGTTTTAGGCTTGCGACAGAGCCGTTTTCCAGAGGGGAGCTTTTTTCTTCTTCTTCTTCTTCTTCGTAGTCGGACATTTTGACGTCGTTGTCGTTGTCGCTCTCCTCGTCTTTAACGATGTTGTTGCCAATTTTTGCTACTTCCGATGACTCGGCCTTAGTAGCTCCCTTGGCGGCTTTCTTCTTCTCGTGCTCTCGTTGTTTCACGACGGCTTTGTCGAAGAATTCTTTGCAAAAGGCTTTTACTTTCTTTTGTTGCTTTTCGCTGATGTTGGTTGGGTCTTCGACGCGGTTATTTTTGAAGTCGGAGTTTACGAGTTTTTTGGAGACCTCTTTTGCGTGGCGTTTAAGATCGTCTTTTGGTAATTTGTGTCGGAATTTGTCCACGACGTATTTGACGTGGGGGTATAACTGTTGTCGTTAGTTTTATATTCGTTGGTTTGGTATTGTGCTGACTTACTGTGTTCTCGTAGATCTTCTTTTGTTTCTCTTCACTGTAGCTTCTCCATTTCTCCTTGCCTTCGACGTTATTAGGTGTGTTGCTGGAAACTTGCGGCGTTCCAGGCGTCTTCGTTTGCTCTTTTGGCGTGTTCTCTTTAGCATTCATAATACCATCAATGATATCCTGGAGCGCCTTGTCTCGTGACTCCGGCTTAGGAGGCGGAGGAGGCTGAGGTGCCGGCGCAGTCGGCCTAGACCAGGTCGTATCGCCCCGCGCTGAGTAGTAGTATGATCTCCCATTCGACTCGGCGGCGAACCAACCCGGCGGAAGGGGGTTGAACGGACGACGAAACGACCGCGGCGGTCCATGGTGGTGGTTGTTCCTCTGCCCGCCCCGGGTCTGAGCGGCCGGTCCCCGCGGTGCATCCAGGGAACGCGATCTTGATCGCGAGCGGGACCTGGATCGTTTTTGTTGATCTCGCGTGGTGGTTTCGCGGCGTTCGAATTGGTTCATTGTTTGCGGGGTGGCTGCTGCGGTGCGGTCTCGCTTCATGCGGGGGATTCGGTAGCCGACTTCCAACGTTGACCAGATCTCCAAGAGACTGGTTGCTCTCTTTTCGACTCGCTCGTCGCCGCTGTTTGTTAATTGTTGGACTGTGGTTTCGATCTTTGAGTCGATGATCTTGTTCCGTGTAAGACGGGGGAACTTGTCTAGGATATCGAGGATTTGTAATACGACGTTGAAGTCGTCTTTCCACATGGATAGCTGGGAATTGAGAATTTGGTAGCCGTGCATCTTCACCACGCGATTCCGGACACGCTCGTCGTCGCAGCGCTGAATCCGTCCAAGCAGCTTGACCGCGATCCACTTCTCCTTGCACTGGACCAGTGCCGCCATGACCTTGGTGACGCTGTCCTCGTCGAGCGACTTCGGTTGTACACTGTCGACGTACTCCTCGTCATCCTCGCCCGTCTTCTTCTTACGTGGCCGCCTTGCGACGACGGTATCCCAAGCGTCTGCGTCGTCGATTCCAAGCGCCTCAATGGTAGCGTTCGATAACTTGGTAGCCCGCTCTGTCTGGGTTCTCCCACCGATGAAGCCCGTGCAATTCGGCTCGCCACAGTAGCACGGCTGGGGGTCCGCTCCGTAGCGATCCACGTTGTAGTTAAACACCAATTCCTCGCCCGCTTGAATATTCCGTTCCGCGAAAATGCCCATCCGGAGTTTCTCCCCCACGACCCACTTATCGACATAGCAGTTCGGATTGCACGAGTGGTTGCAGAAACGGCCCAGGTTGCCCTTCTTGGTTGCGTCGACGAATTCCCCCTTGTTGAGAGACATGAAGTAGAAGTGTTTGATCCCTTCTTCATCGTACAGCCTCATGCGGCGTCGGAACTGCGCCTCGTTGATGACTTCGCCGACGTACTCGAATACAAAGTCATGCGGTCGCAGGTCGGCCTCTGCGCGGAGTCCGTAGCCCTTCTTGTCGGTTTGGATTACGGCTACCTTGGCGTATTCTTTTCGCTGGAAGCGCTGGTTTTGGCATTCCGGGCCGCAGCCGCAATCGCCAACGCATTCTATTTTGGTTGCTCGGTTGATACAATCTGAGTCTTCTCCACATGCATGGTTGACGGATGCTGCGGGATCTGAAGTAAAAGTTAGTGGCGAGAAGTGGTAATGTGGTGAGAGGAATAATATAATGAAGTGAAGAATAGAGAAAATAAAACCTACCCCATTCCTCCGCACAGTCACATTCCATAGCATGCTCCGTGTATCCCATGTATTTATTAGCATAGGTACAACTCTCCAACGTTTCAAACGTAGAGCGAGCCTGCGCCGTACAATCGGGTAGATCCAAGAAAAGCTGCGGCGGCCGAGCAACAACCTTCTGCGACGTGCTGCGAGCCAGTTTAGGGGGCTGGCCAGGCTCCTGCTTGACAGTAACGTCCCCTCCGACCTTCTCTTCCATCCCGTCCGCATCCGTCTCCTGCTTGACGGCGGGAGAACGAGACTGACTGCGACATTTTACAGCCGGCGACGAAGAAGAAGGTGAAGAAGAGGACGCGCCATCATTATTGGCCGCAGACTTGGTGATGGTTGGTTTGGAGTCTTCTTCTTGCGACTTGAGGTCGCTGTTATTGTTGTCGCTATCTGTGTTGATGGTGTTGGTGGTGGTAGTGGTGGACTTGTCGTTGACGCTGGAGCCGCCATTTGCGGAGGTTTGGGACTCCAGCTTCATTGCGGTCACGGCATCTGCTACAGATTCAGGCTGAGGGTCCGCGTTGTCATGAGGGGACATGACGACACGGACTGAAGACACAGTCTACTGGGGGATTGTGCGGGAGATCAAGCAAGGAAGAAGAAAGGAGATAGAAAAGGAGACAAAAGAGCGAGGTCAAGGATGTTGTTGTTGGGGCGAAGGAAAGGATTTTTGGAGAAGCCAGAGAAAAACTGCCTTTTTTCGCGGGCGCCAAGAAATAATCACAGACTGACTGGAGGGAGTCAATATCATAGTAGCAGTATGATAGTATTTCATTCTTTTCATTCATTCTCTCTGTGTCCTGCCTGTTGGGCTTTGCTTTATCTTTACATCTTCCGACTTCCGTGTCCTTTTTTCTCGCTGTCTTGAAACTGCGGCAGTCTCGCTCGGTTCATGGACGATGCGCTGACGGCCGACCCGACTCACTGTCACTCCCCGGTCTCACGGTCTCACCATAACTCAAGCGCTTATCCAAAAGAATAGGATCCCATTCAGTCGTTTCTGGAATGAAGATATCGCTCATCAGTATTGTCATCACCATTCAGTAGTATTCACTTTTCCTTTCTGCTCCTATACGGGGGACAGCACCTCTTTCCGACCGGTCCTGATTCTGAGTAATAACCATCATTTGCCAAGTTGAAATAACTTTCCTGAGATTCTGATGCTCTCAACTGGTAGTTCGAGGCTGCAATCACAAACAAAACTCACAGTCATTGCGACGATAGATGACGACGCAGGATAATCTCACAGACATCCACTGCAAATGCAGTAGTAGTGTGTTGACTTGCCAACATTATGGTCTATCAACGGACGCCATAGTAGTCCGAATACCCAGCGTTTAACCGGATCCTTGTTCAATGTCGAAATTAAATAGCTGAGAGAAAGTAGAGACGCATTTGAGCAACGCTTTGAAGACGCTTACCCCTCCAATGTTGGATCAAAAATTCAACGAGTCGCAGCGATTCCCGTTGACATTCGCAGGCCGCAAGAAATTGATATTTGAGACTTATGCCTTTTTAGATCCATTTTCGTATGCACTATGCGAGCGACAATAATTCTGCAACGAGAATTTCAAATGCGACAATATCAGCCAGACGTCTTCATACACGAAAGTGGGATAGTATTAGTATCATAGATTTCCGTCAATTGGTTACTCCTCAAGGGAGGGTGACGATTGGACGAGACATGACAACAGGCGTTAAGATGCAGTGTTAGAAGTCTTAACTTGCAGACGGCAGTGAAGTAGTAGTATCGTCGCTGTCGACTTCGAGGTAGCCGATGGAAAATGATAAGTCGGTTGACGATCACCGCACTGTCATCATTTTCCACTTGAATCGTACAGACTCCAGAGTACCATAGTCGTCTATCGTACTCTGGAAAACATACCCGTAAAAAGCTCAAATGATTGGATTAGAGCCTCTCTCGTGGCTATCAAAATGAGAGAGATGTCGGACTGTTCGACTAGATGAGACGTTATGGTTCTTGGGAACATGCCACTTCACATGACATGGAAATGCCTGAGGCATCGATACAGTCTACTCGGTAGTTGTACATACGCATAGCAGTTAACAAATGATCGATGCTATATGCAACCAGGCTATTGAATCAATGCCTCTGTATGTCGTTCTCAGATTGAATAAAGACCTCTACTATGTAGAAACATTATTTTATACTCCGTACAATGGAAGTCGCTGTCAGTGCATTGTAATGATCCTCCGATCAAATTTACGATATCTGTATTGTTGCTGTAATATTACATACTAGACAATACGGAACAATTCCGGATTAGGAAAATAGCTCCGTTCGACAATCTCCTCGAACTCGTCGACCTCTTCTCTCTTCCTTCATCTCCTTTGTCCATATCTTTCCGTCAACAAGATAGTTCTCTTGGAATTGCTTATTGTTCATCCTTCAAGCACATACGTAGTCTGTGCCTCGGGCTGATTTCCCTGGAAGTCCAGCGGTAAATTACAATGTACATCCAGGCAACACTCTGAGCCACCAAGTGCGACGGTTGATTCATGTCGGCGGAGACGTCGTTCTACTGCACGACCGATTGCTTTTGGTGCATGCAGTATCGCTGAGAGGCCTGTCGATCTGGTCAAAACGTGGAATCCGCTTCCTCATACTGCGGAATATATACTGAGTCATTGCTAATTTAATTCTGTGTGCTTTGTGACTGGGATATCGAGAGTGCAGCAGCGTCTACTGTCTCCGACGACAACAGCATCAGCCAAAAGAAAGCAAGAAAATAAGTACAGAGTACAGCATACTACTGCTGTACTCGGTTATCGCCTGTCGGGTCATTAATTTTGTTCGAATGATCGCCTGATTTAGTCTTGCGGGGTCCTTCTCTCATTGTACGCATTGACGCTCGTTCTTATTTGCATCCCGTGGCGTCAGGCATCTCCTAATGTATCACTTACTTCTGTGGGACGCCTGACGTGTGGGACTCATACTCCGAGTGCTAAGTTATGCTCCGCGGCTTCTCCTTGGGATCGGCCTGTACAAGCGGCTTCGAAAGGCGCTCCAGTGTCCGACGAACCGTTCTCCTGGGTTGCGCTCTCGGTCTATTAATTTACTCCTTCATCATTACAAGATGAGAGTAATACCACGAGACGTTCAGGCAAGGTGACACTGCAACTCGGACGGACCATTCTTTTTTCACTCCAGGTTTCTAACAAGCTGTCGCAACGAACGTCTCTGCTTATAGCATGCCAGGTTTGTTCCAAAGGTCAATTAGGCTAATATTGAAAGGGTAGGATTGGTCCCTTTGCTTCTAATTCTCGCGCATCCCAAGCCCTTGATCACCCCCTGCATCTAAAGACCTATGAGGTTGGCATCGTTGGATTTATCTGATTTAGCAGCCCAAGATGCACCGGTTCGTTTCGGGTTGATTAGTACTGCCGTCTTCTTCTTTCTTCTGCCCTAAATTCTATTAACTTTGCTTTTTCATGTTTACCTTTTTTGGTTATATTAAAAAAGAAAAGAGAGATTATTCCCTCGCTTAATTGGAGGAAGACGAAAGAAGGCAGGACCTCTCTGCGGCCTTTGTTCGCAACCGCATACACGCAATAACGCCTTGTGCTCAATCCCGAAATTTGCGGTTCTATACGGCCAGCGGACTTTTGAAAGACAGCATAGGGTACCCGCCTACTGCGTTGGCTACTGCGTGAGAGGCTACCTGTCATGCATTAAAGCGCTTCGACTAGTTATTTACAGTGCTGTTTGTTATAGGAGGTTTCCTTTCCTTTGGAATCTTGCCTTGGTGGTCAAAGCCATTTGTCCCTCTTTTTTCCGTTTCTCCAGTCATTCGTTATTTCTGTCCCTCCCCTCTTCTTTTCTCCGTCTGCAACGAGCGAAGAAGCTCAAGGGTTACTGTTTTACCGGCCTCTGTCGTTGTTGTTGTCTCGTATTCTCTTTCTGGGACTCTTAACCTGACGCTCGACCTCAATGTTCTTGCCCAATTCATGTGCCTCCGTCTCTTCCCCGGTCTCTCTTTATCTGTGCGTACAGCTGTTCTCGAGCATCGTGCTACGAAACGCCATCTTGTTAATCAACCGCTGCTTTCCTATCTTGCTATCCGATGCCAGGCCACCACGTACACTTCGACGTTAAACGCATTATCTCGTCTGGATTCTTGCATCTCCTTTCAGTTATCTGCGATTTCCAACTTTGCTGTTGCTGTAATAACGTCACAGAGCTTCGCAAAGTCCTGCCCTCTACTCTCTGATCGCGTCCTTTGCTGTGTCCCTAATCTTGTCAAGTCCGGCTTTGGAGGACCTGGTCGTATTTGCTTTCATGGTCTGTCGGAAATGTCGATTCAACCTGAAAGGCCATGGTCCGAAGACGAAAAGGTATAGTATAGTTATAACCGCGGTTTAGCGTACTATTATGTATTGACAAGTGACTCGATTAGTACGCGTTACTTACCGAAATATTGAAGCAATCAGGGATTCCTTCCACCTGTCTTCTTGATATAATCAATTTCCGCCAGATTTCACCCGCCTGGGAACACATCCTTCTTCCTCCAGGTATAGATCTTCCGGCACTTCCTCCCCAGTTTTGCTTCAACCAGCGGACAAATAGGTCGTGGAACCTTTCTTGCTCACACAGAAAGCAAAGCAACTTTGGAAAACCAAGCCGCTGGTCCATCTTCCAGCGCTAGCTAATCAGTTACAAGTAGGCCGTACGCTCAACTCTTGTATACGGGCTTTCAATATTATGCACCAACAACAAAGTCAACCGCCTGCAGGTACCAACTTACCCCTTATGCCACACAATGGTACATCCGTGCCGCCAACATCACTGCCAGAGAGCGGCCCCTCAAGGCAACCAAGACCACTTCAGCCGCGGCCGCCAAGGAGTGCAACGAGCTACAGCGGTGATTTTGGGGCGTCAGCTCTCTCGCCCGGTTTAGATGCCCCAGCAACCGAGCCGCCACGAAAACGGGGCCGCCCTAGCAAATTTGAAATAGAACGACGCAATAAAGCAGATACCCAATCACGGAAGGTGCTATATCCTTCGCCTGGGAGGTTAGAGATGGGGAGGCCAAATGGCTCTCCTAATCCATCTATTTCAGCGGCGGTTGAATCGACGACTATACCTTACCAACCACAGGTTACAGCCCCCACGCCAACAGTTACGTCCAATGGGGGTCCAGTTTGGACGGGAGTAACGCCTGCGCGCGCCAGCGGTGGTAGCGATGGGCGTCCAAGTACAGGGCAACCACTAGGACCACCGGAAATAGAACCCAAGGTGCCGTCGTCAGACGCATCCCGTGTTAGGCGAACGAAACAGCGGCAGGATTATATCGAGGAAAAACCAAGAGAAATTGAGACACCTGGGAAGATTCCGCTTTCAGGTGATCTCCGCGCCCTTATTCATTCAACCAGTGAAAGTTCTGGCCATCCTTCCCCAAGATTAACGA
Source organism: Xeromyces bisporus (assembly GCA_900006255.1). NCBI lineage: Eukaryota > Fungi > Ascomycota > Eurotiomycetes > Eurotiales > Aspergillaceae > Xeromyces > Xeromyces bisporus. The sequence goes on from HG983346.1 coordinate 319,318, forward strand.
CCCAGAGGCATCATCAACCTTTAAGAGATCAACCAGCGAACGATCGAAGTGAGCAGGAACCTTTCTATCGAAGGTGACAATATAAATGAAACGACGACCAAACAAAAATTGCATTCGCATGATAGGCGCTTACCAGCAAAGCCGGGTTTAATGGGTCCTATACATAATTGCATGGCATGGCGTTGACGATTGACGGCACCTAGTTATTGATCTGGACTATCTCATCAGCATCTATAGATTCTCTCAAGTCCACTTACTGTTCTTATTCAATGTTGATCTGAATTGCAGCAATATATGTACGTATATTCATCATCGTGAATATGCAATGGTCTTGCTATTGATTTCTGGGGTATGGATAGGCTACCAAGTCCACCGGGTTATCCAGCTCTCGTGTTCCCGTCTCTATCTATTGATTGCTCCCCCCTTCCGCGCATCTATTGTGTTGAAGAAAACAACATGATCCCTCCCACTTTGTGCTGAAGGGGGTAACCCTAACAGCTGAGTCTTGCGGACTATACTATTGCATAATGCATATATAGCCTTAGAATATTGATAGGATGGAATAAGTGCTATGTCGATTACGTTTAGGTTTCATTAACTCGTCTGGCTAGTTCACGTTGTCTGGAAGGTCTATATATCATAGTCTTCAATTGCAACAGGTTTCAATGATTCAATTTCGTTCATCAATTCATTTCAATGCATGTCAATCGTTAGAAGCTGAGGCTGGCCGCTGGCTTCAACCAGACATTGATACCAACAACATCAATTGAACTTCATATATATATCAAGGTGTCATATAAACTCGGTATATGTCTCCATGCATATTGATCAGAATATATATACATCCAGATATCAATAAATTAAAACAAATGATATATGTAGAGATGAAATGGAAAAGAAACCATAGAAGCAGAGCACTTGACGGCATGGCAAGCAACGACTCACACTGCAAGGCACCACCATGCTGTTGACACAACATTTATGCCATTTCTCTTGGAGGAGAGAGTCTGGTTGACTGAGTCAGGTCTCATCACCGCTGTGCCTGAGACTACATGTACATACCAACGAAACCCTGGGACCTAGGTATACAGTCCTAAGACCAACCGACGACGTCGACCGAGAACCCACCGTAGGAACAGCAATTAAACAGCATCGTTTTTCATTGATCCGGATTTGGATCCGGATGCTGATCGGTATCATCATCAACACCAACACCAACACCAGAACCCTGCATCTTCCGCTGCTGCCGCTGCGCCGAAATCTGCGATCTCACCAACCCCACCAAAGGAGTAACAGGAGGCACAGGTCTCTTCTCACCGATCCTCGTCGCCGCAGCAGCCGGCTCAGAGGTGTTATCCGACGCTCGAGCTCGCGCTTGAGCTCGCGCTCGCGCTTCCGACCCCGACCCCGACTCCAACTCCGACTGCGACTCCGACTCCGGGATCTCATCGACCAGTTTCTTGACATGGTCTTTGTCCTCGACTCGTCGGTTGAGGTAGACCTTGGAGCTTGTGCCGCGGCGGGTGAGGGTGTGGGTGCGGATTTGTTCGATTTTTTGTCTGTAGGCGGTTTCGTAGACGTCGAAGTCTGCTGCCGGGGGTGATTCGCTTACGACTGGGGGTTCGTGGGTGGAGAGTGAGGTGGTTGGGTTTTCGGGGGTGGTGATGGTGGTGATGGTGGTGGTGGTGGTTTCTGGACTGTCGGTTCTTCCGGATGTGCTGTCGGGGTTGTGGTTGTCCTTATTGTTGTTGAAGCTGTTGATGTTTGTGTCGTCTGTTGTTGAGCCGGTGTGGCTTGATGGTCCTATGAAGAGGTATGGGTATTCTTCACTTAAGGGGTCTCGGGCATGGCCGCGGGTTCCCTGTGTTGTTGATTCTTGTTCTTGTTCTTGTTCTTGTGATGTGGGTAAGTTTTCGTGCGAACTATCGGGACCTTGGTGTTTTTCGTTGGTTTGGCGCTGATTGTCACTTGAGGCATTGTCGTGCTCCAAAGGATCTTCATGGTATGTATCCGAATTCTCATTTTCCCCAGAGTGCTTCGTCTCTTCCGCCAAAAAGTTCTCGTCCAGTTCCATTTCGGAGGGAGGTTCGACGAAATGGGAATCGCCGTCTTGGCCAAGGATGCTCTGCATTGGCGAATCCGCTCCTGTCGGTCTAATCAATCGTTTGAAATTCATGACAGCTTTCATCTGTAACAACTGTCAGCTCCGTCTTGGGGATAAGGAACACGTTAACACGAAGACCTACCACTGCAAGAATACGACCCACATTCGTCGTGATGGCCGAGTAGATTTCTTCTTCTGTAGGAGGTCCAATGATCTCCGCGGTATTCTCTTGTTCTGATAGTAACGGATCGGTGCCATTTTTCGTTACCCAGGGGTGTTCCTGCGGTTATATTAGGGCTATTCGGTGCATAGAGACGGTAGATGTCAAACTCACCCGTACTTCCTGTAGTGTAATCCTACTGGTTGGATCTTTATCCAGGAGCCTGTGCATTAGGTCCTCAAAGTTCTTGTCTGCTTCTTCTTCGCAGACAACGGGGTCGTTTCTGATAGCCTCGTAGAGGTCAAAGATGCTTTTCTTCTCGAAAGGTAGCCTTCCATAACGTAGGCAATATAGTGTGACTCCCATTGACCATACATCCGTCGCCTTCCCGGAGACATCCCCGTGCTTGGGAACGCATAATTCTGGTGGAAGAAAGGCTGGAGAGCCTGCGGACTTTGCAGTAAGCATATCCGAGTCTCTCTCGAACATCTCAGAGACGCCAAAGTCGACAACCTTGAGTACATCGTCGCTGGTAAGCAGACAGTTATCGGGCTTGATATCGCGGTGGACGATACCCTGTGCATGGAGATACTCTATACCCAATATCAAGTCCCGGAACCAGCAGCGACATCTCTCGTCGTCGTAAGGATCAGCCCGCTCATCCACCCCAACCTTCATCACCACGCCCTTCTTGCACATCTCCATAACCATATATAACGGATCTTGCGTTGGGTCGTCCAAGACTTCTCTTAAGGATACGATGTTACTGTGATGTAGCTTCTTCATGATTGCTATCTCTTGCTTGATCAAGTCAAGAGAATTGCCATCGTGCCCTTCTTGGTTCTCTGAAGGGGTACGGTGCAGTGGCGAGTTGATGCCGACACCTGGATGTCTAGGGCGACGAATCCTGCGAAGCAGATGGGATTGTGCCCTCTTCCTCAAACGTGACTTGGAGAATTCTTTCACGGCCTGGCTTGTTAGTCGAGAGGATTCGCTTTACGCCATGACCAGCATGCGTTACTTTGGCAGCTCTTACATATTCATTCCCAAACTGGTCGACAGCAAGGTGCACGGCCCCAAAAGAGCCCCTTCCAATCTCCTGTTTTATCAGGTACTGGTTGATCCTATGTTCCGCTTTTCCATCATCCTGACTAGTAGTGAATTCCGAACGAGCATTCAGTGTTTCCTAGTGTCGTCAGTCGCAGTTCACCAGGCAGGATCAGCGTAGAGACCAAACAACCTTCACTGGACGTCGAGCCATGGGATTCTTCCGGTGGTGATGTCGTTGCGGACTGACGGATACGGGGCTTGGTCTGAATTCGCAGAAAAAGGAGTGTTAGAGCTCGGCAGCATAGAACTGTGCAAATAATAGATAGCGTCGTCAGGCCGACGTTTACCAGAACGGACATACGTATATCGGGCTGATCTCTGTCGCTTAACAGCCGGAAGACCATCTCTTGGGATATCGCTGGTCGAAATTCGTATGGGAACAGGAGGTGTTCCCTTGGATTTGTCGGCCATTGGACTGAGGAGATTCTAAGGCTAACTATTATTCCAATATAGAAGAGTCAAGTCGGATTATTCAAGCCGCCTGCGGTTCTTCTGTAGAGATCGGGAGTTAGATACGAGCATGTGGGGTAAGAGAACTGGCGTGCTCACATATTCCGACTGTGCTACCCATAGGCTATTTATACTGCGTAAGGAGAGCCGCTATCATTTAAGCCTTTGATGAATTCCAACTGAGCCTCGGCCATAAATTTATTAGTAGTAGTACTAGTGATTCCGAGCAGGAGGAGAATATTTGACTGCAGGTTTCTATTTTTAGTACCGAAGTTGATGCGGAAACTGATCACTGATCACTGATCGGTGATTATCTACCCGCTGTGGGAGTTCACCGCCCACGTGTTCTGGGTTCTCCAACTTTCAAAGTACAACTTGGCGCTTGTAAGGAACGGAACTACATATCATACAGCTTCGAGTCAAGGAATTCGATTGTCGCCATGGTCGTCTATTCTTTTTATATATTTGACCGTCATGGTATTTTGCTGCCCCGGAGCTTAAGCCTGTTTTGGGAGTGTCACGATGCTAATTGAACTGCTTATTCTAGCCCAATGCATCTACCGACGACGTTGGCTACCCCGTCCGGTGTCAGCGTCTGGCAAGTCCTCGCGCCCAACGTCCGATAATACCGGTTCACATAATGCGATTTCGGATCTCGAGAAGTATGCGCGTATTACAGACGATGACGCCAAATTGGTGTTTGGAACTGTCTTCTCCTTACGAAACATGGTACGCAAGCTAGGGGGTGAGGACGACAGGTATGTCCTCTGCGGACGAGATGCTTGCCAAATGGATCGGTCGATTGACTTGCTCCTAGTTTTGTCTCCTACCGTACCAGCCAGTACAAAGTTCACTTCTACGAGACGCCGACGAATACCAAGTTCGTCATGTTCACTGATACCAGGAGCCCCAGCATGCGCATCGCTTTGCAGCAGATATACATCAACCTCTATGTTGAGTATGGTATGTGGAAGTGATCTTGGAAATTTGAGTCCTACCGCTTCTACTGAAGCCGAGTCTGACTTCATGTCTCCTGAACAGTCGTGAAGAATCCATTGTCTCCTGTTGAGCATCCAGGCGGAGAGGGAGTGAACAATGAACTCTTCGAAGAATCATTGGAACAGTTCGTGGTATGTTCTCTTTGAGCTTCCATGTCTGTTCTTCTCAGTTATGTCCGATTCGCGGAATGATGTCTTGACAGTTCCAGCAGACCCGAGTACTATCGTGACCGTCGGATTCGTTCAATATGAAGCTACGTATCCCAGCTTACCTTAATAGCCGATAATTCTCGGTCTGGCGAGCGTCTACCCTGTTTCATCGGTACATATAGTTGCACGATAAGTTGCGCGCGGAAGACTTGCTGGTTATGTTTAACAGAGCAGCTTGCAAGATGAACCGTGCGCTGCATCACGAAGTCGGAAAACAAGTCCACGATGCAAGTTGGACCCACCACCTGTCCTTTTTACGCGGGACATTTGGCCGCGGCCGGGTCTTCCCGATAACTAGCCGTTGGGAAAGCCTATCCCGGGCGGTTATTTTGACTTCGGAAGTGCCTCTGTTCGGGAACTGAGAATCCTCCCCGTGACTTACTTGGTATGTCAGCATATCATCCGTTGCAATGGTATCTGGCGGATCAGTTTTGAAGTGTGATGATGATGATGGATTTGGGTTTGAACGGCAGATGATCAACACACATGAAACCATGAGGTGTGGAGGGGCTATCATAGGTACAATTACAGAGTACTTATGTACTCCGTACGGAGTGCAGAATTACGCTGTACATACTGGTTAGAGCAGTTGGGACAATGGCCAGAAATTCAATTGTTTTGAGTGACAAGTTTATGGCATGGCTGCTTATCTCTGTAGTCAGGATACCACAGTTTGCGGTAAGATTGGGCTAAAGCACATCAGCGCAGGGGCTGCGGTCAATACAAAGTAGCTTTTAGGTTGGTAAACAAACCGCTCCGTCTGAAGTTTTATCAATCATCCCGAAGCTTCACTTTCATACACATTGATACCGCCAGCCGGCTCATCATAGAAGATCGAGAACCCGGACCGCATTATTATTATCACTGCATCTGCAGACTGCCAAGCAGCAGTCAGCCCGACAGTACTCCGGAGATCGTACATACTTCGTATGATACTACCGGTACTACTCCAGGAGTCAGTTACACAAAAGCCACGACTCACGGCGAGCTATGTAGCTAAAGATAGCAATGACTTCCAGGCTTAAGTTCCAGACTTCCACATGAACGAGATCCCTTCCAAAGTTCCAACTCATCTGCTTCACACCGGAACAAAAAATCAACCCTCCAACAGAGATCACCGATAGCTGCACGTGTAGAGATAGATAGGCTATTGAATCCCTGCCTACGATCGATGAGTTTAGTTAGATCAGCGCAGTGCAGTGCACCTACCAGGATACTTTCACTGTTCAGTTCTTTTCTTTTGTCACTTTTATTTATTTTTGTTCAAGTTGTTGTTGTTGAAGCTGTGCCCTCCCTCCCTGCTCCCATCTCGTCAACGAGCGGTGACCAATCTAAGCAGGTTGCAATTCCGGAGCCCGTAACTAATAAGCATTAAGCATGGTGTGGTCGGAATCCGGACGTCGCCGAAAGTTTAATTGATACCTTTTTTTTTTTTTTTTTTTTTTTTTTGGGATCCGGGCTTGGCTTGAAATGGGCTCCTTACGGTGTTTACCTTGGCATCTTGGCAGCTTGGGGAAGAAGCTCGGTAGCAGTTTGGTTTGGTTTGGTTTACAGCTACATACATAAGTACGGAGTACTCCGTAGCTATTTTTGTGCTCTAGTGATTGGTTCTCGGAAATGCCTCGTATGAGGAGCTTCTATGTAGGTTACTCCTCCGTCGACCAGGACAAATTACGGACAAGCTACTCTGTATTGCTGTTTAACTCTGCAGTTTTGGTATCATAATGGTTACCGAAGTCCGCGGGCGAGATCTTCCATATTCGGATATTATTCTGAGAGTTAGTTAGCTTATGGATACGGCCTGTGGTCTTCTGTAACATACGCACTGACATGACTGTCTCTGTCTCTGTCTCTGTCTCAATGTGGTAATTTAAGGGGTAAGTGAACGGTATGTATGTATTGTAATGTAATGGAAAGGGAAATAAATACCATGCGTACCGTAATTTTGAACAACCGTCGTATCATACTCGTACTATACTCTGTACGGAGTACCTAGGGTCTCCAACGACGAGCGAGCGAGCGAGCGAAGCTATAGCCACCGGCAGCCAAACCTTGGAATTTTGCCAACTTGGTGGTGGTGGTTTATAACCAAATCATGAGATTTTCTTCTCTTCTTGACCTCCCTTCAATTTTGGCTTAGTAACAGCCCGTGGGATGGCATAAAAGTCAATTTACTCCTTACAGTGTGAAGATTGCAGGGTATGATGTAATAATGTGACTTATGCGCACAGCCTGCCTGACTGTTAGGGTTGTTTTCGAGAAGGATGTGAAGCAGCCATCAGTACAGTATCGGTTGTCCCGTGCAGACCACAAATGTAGATATATATATCGATGGCAATATGCCAGCTATGTCAAATGTCGGAGTGTGTTTGTATTCTTTGTTTCAATTCCTGGTCCAGTGGTCTAGGAGTAGCCGTCGGCTGTCAACGGCTTCCAAAAGGACTGACAATAATCCAGTCAGTAATATAAGCACCCGACAACTACATACAATAACAAATATGAACAAGTAGTGACGGTAGAAAACGGTCACAAAGGAAGTATAAAAAGAAAAATAAACAAGTGATTTCATCTAAATATAGCAGTCCTCAACTTCAACTTGAATAACGATGTATAAGATCGAAAATGCCAAGTTTAGGCTACAGATAGTTCCTGAATTGGAGTAATCCATCGAATCGATTCAACAACACTGGCCAAGCAGTAGTTTCCAGCAAAGACTCGAAGAAAAAGCAAGCACCAGATTAGCGCAGACCCTGCAGTTGAGAAGCGTGCTGTACGCTGTATGTTTTGACGAGAAAGTGGTGTTGTTCAGACTAAATCATGCATATAATCTCAACCTGAGGTATAGTCACCGTACCAGCGGTATCATGTATGTGCCAATTCCAGAGGTGTGGATGATTGACCTGAGCCACAGTTAAGTTACCGTTACTGTACTTTTACAGTAATATTCACATGACATGTTACGGGCTGTTACCGTTGCTGCTACCTGGTACGGTTGAATACGTTATGCCCCGCCTGGAGTGATGTAAATTAACCGTATTTAAGCCGTAATACGGTCAGAAGAGACTCGCTAAGAAAAATACGCATACCACACTTTATTATTACCCTGTAGCCACACACCACACACCACATCCACAACCACGTCCACATCCACTTGATTTTATATCCCTCATACAGGAGGAAGTCTAAGAAAGGCCTTCAGTATATACTACAAGGTCTGTCCTTTTTCTTCCTCTTCTCTTCTTACTCTCTTTTTTTTTTTTYTTTTTTTTAGGCTAAATACCTGCAAGAATCAAACCTTCTAGACCCGAGTCTGGTGCAGTGCCTCATTGCTGTCTGTGGCTCAAGCTCTTCCATAAAGAGTCTCTTTCGTCACTTGTGGTGGCCGTGGCCGACTTCGCAAGGCCACCAGCAATTCTTTTCTGCCTTCTGCCTTCTGCCTTCTGCCTTATCCTCCAACTATATTCCTCTGATCATTTCCCCTGCTTTTCTCTCTTCCATCGCCTCATTCTCCATCTCTCTTCACTTCTTCATATTCGACAATCCATCGCCGATATACCGACCGCTATACGGATTTTGTCTACATCCGCTTGAACCACCATTACTACTACTTACTACCGTTGATTGATTGACTAGAAGCAAAAGTTGCTTGCTTCTCTCTCTCTTCCGCATATGACTCCAGCTTCCGTTTCACCTCCTTCCACCGCCGTCTCCTCTTCGTCGACAAACCAAAAACTAAAGGACTACGCCAACGCCAGAAATGGAGATTCCAACGTGACACAGGCCTTTCCGGGCATGAAATCCTCCGCTCCAATGAATGGGGATTCCTCCCCCAAATCCCCTCCACAACCCGCCAAACCCACGAGGCCTAATACCATGGCCAACCGCATTTCCCGAATGTTCTCGAGCACGGCAAGATACGCCAGCAAAGAAGCCGAATCCCGTCGTGATTATTCCGACAGCAGCTCCGATGGTGCCAGAGCTCCTTCTGCCAATGGGAGTGCTAAGCAGAGTAATAACAAGTCTTCGCCGCCTCAATCGAAAACCTCTTCTCGAAACCCTTCTCGTGCTCCTTCACGCCAAACTTCGATTAAAGGTGATGACAAGAAAATCAAGGGAAGTAAGGATGGGAAAGATGGAGTTCCGTTACACAAGCGCTTCGAAACCGGCCCCGACGGCTCCCATGTTCATAATCTACGAAGTGCAAGACGCCAAGAGAAACTTACCGACCTTCTCCGAGACATGATTGGTGGTGGACGAAGAAAGGAAGAACCCGCCGACGATCAGCAACAACAGTTGTCGCTTATGTCGACTTGGGTCGACCAATTCAAGAACGAACGTGATAAGCTGGCCACGGAGAAGAAGGGTGGTCCCAATGCAACCGCCGGCTTGGTTGAGAAGTACGGTAAATGCCAGGAAGTTGTTGGACGCGGTGCCTTTGGCATCGTTCGAATATCTCACAAATCGGATCCCAAGGACTCGAAAATGGAACAGTTGTACGCCGTCAAAGAGTTTCGTCGTCGCCCTCAGGAAACAACCAAGAAGTACCAAAAACGTTTGACTTCCGAGTTTTGCATCTCGTCTTCCCTACGCCATCCGAATGTAATACACACGCTCGATTTACTACAAGACGCCAAGGGTGACTATTGTGAAGTCATGGAATATTGCTCAGGTGGTGACCTGTACACTCTCGTTCTCGCTGCAGGAAAACTCGAGGTTGGGGAAGCGGACTGCTTATTCAAACAACTAATGCGTGGCGTGGAGTACATGCACGAAATGGGCGTTGCCCACCGAGACCTCAAGCCCGAAAATCTTCTTCTAACCACGCACGGCGCACTTAAGATCACCGACTTTGGCAATGGAGAATGCTTCCGCATGGCCTGGGAAAATGAAGCACACATGACCGCGGGTCTCTGTGGTTCCGCCCCTTACATCTCTCCCGAAGAATACGTCGACAAAGAATTCGATCCCAGAGCCGTCGATGTGTGGGCTACCGGTGTGATCTACATGGCTATGAGGACCGGAAGACATCTTTGGAGGGTTGCACGCAAGGACGAAGACGAATTTTACGAACGATATCTCGAAGGTCGCAAACATGAGGATGGTTATGCTCCCATTGAGACTTTGCATAGGGTATGTTTTACTCGATGGGGTTCGAAGCATTTCTCATGACCTATAACTAATATAATGCTTTCCAGGCTCGTTGCCGTAACGTGATTTACTCCATTCTCGATCCCAACCCTACTCGTCGTATCAACGCCTCACAGGTCCTCAAATCCGAATGGGTCCGTGAGATCAGGCTATGCAAGGCCGGCGAGGAGGGCTTCTAAGATGTCATTGACTGCTGGAGCTGGTATCGGGCACAGTGACACTTTCAATTTACCTAGTCTTTGTGGTCCTATGCGGTTGACGTCTGTTGCTCCTCTTTTCTCCTGTTTCGACTTCTTCTCTGTTTAATGATTTGGGAATGACTTTCATGTACTACGCCCCTTCAAAAAATCTTTCTTGTCGCGTTTCTTTGGGCTGGTTATAGAGGCTTTTGTTTGTGTTTTTTTTTTTTTCCTTTTCGAAAGAGGCGTACGAGTTTTGTCTGTCTGCGTTTTAGCATTGTTGCCATGTTGTTTTCTTCTTTTCTTTTCTTCTCTTTCTAAATTCAACGAAGAATTATGACCTTTCAGCTTAGTCTTCTCTTCAGTTTTGGAGTGGGTATGGTGGTGACTTGGAGTTTTCTTTCTGCTATTTTTCTTCTATCCTTCTCTTTTTCTTTCATATTTCCAGTTCTATATCTGGGTTAATGGCTATTTCACGAATGTCTACGTCAACTTTTTCTGATTATCTTTCAGTTTAATATTGCGTTTCCTTTCTCTTTCTCTTCCCTATGTTCCCTTTCCATATTGTCTTGATGACAACTCTTTTCGTTCTTGCGATTTGGTTTTGCGTGGTTTTCTGTCGTCACTTGCGATCTTTGATAGACATAGCATCTTCCTGTACAACATATTATTATATCAAGACTATTCTATTTTTCCCCTTACAATAATGCTCCGTTTCTTGATATTTATTCCATCCCAAAACATGAGGAAACCATCGAGCTATCAAATAGACATCTATTACTCCTTGCTGGACAGCCAGCAATATCACCGTCTACCACCGTCAGTCGTCGCTTGTCGCTTGTCGGCTGGCCTCCTTCATTGACTGGAGGCTTCAATGTTATCTGCATAGGTATGTCAGTGCCCTCTTGCATGATACGTGATACATGATTTTTTATTTTTGCACAACGTCAATAGGCAATTGATAGTCCAGTCTGTACGGAGACTCTGTAAGTATCATACAACGTACTTACATCCCCGACTGGCGACTGCTATCATACCTCAAGTATCGTACAGTATGTACATTATTGTACCTTACGTCTGCAACTGCATGCATAACCTATAGCCTATAGCCTAGGTAAACGTACATGTGGGTATGTATGTACATACTTAACCGGAAAAATGGGATGCTTGACCTATTGATCCTTCCATTCTAATCAAATCCATCGATCGGATGGGCTACGTATCGTCGTATGTATGTATGTATTATGATAGCCTATGCATCGAATGAACATGCAGGCGCCAACGCCATTGATTGTCAACTCAAAACTCAGCCCAATTCGGACGTGCGTTGATCATTGACATTCGCTGCAGGCTGCAGCCTGCGTCAATGGAAATGTACTGTAGTACAGTAGGTACAGCAGATTTGGTTGTGGATGTGGATGTGACGGCCACGTTGCCAAATGAGGTCAATGACGGCAGTTGCCAGTTTTGAAAAGCAAGGTACATACTCCGTACGGAGTGAGAATGTAGGCTACATACCATATTCCGTAGACCCGGGACCGGGGAGCGGGTTCAAATTCAACTTATGTGTGCTGTTCTGTTCGGCTTTTGAGGAGAGTTTTTCCTCAGTGGGATTATGATACCTTAGACCTACCGATGATAGTCTGAAATTTGCGTTCTTCAGACATATGTAGTCCAGACTCAGTGTCTCTGTAGTCGGAAAACCTGTCAATACTTTCAATAATGAAAAACGTTCTTTGAGGTTCTGAGTCCTGACTGTGCTATACCGTATCCCTGACTGACTGTGTTATCCATGGTGGCAGGTGGCATGGTATAGGTATGATATGATGAGGTCATTGACTCATCTCATTTGGCATTCGATGATTCACTACTGAATCCTCAGCACTGCCACTGAGCAGTTCTGAGTTCTGTCTCAGTAAAGTAAGCTATTTGCAATGGAGCAATAGGTGGAAGAGTCATAGACTCATAGAGTCGATGACGTTGATGTCCTGGTGCTGTCGAAATGTATCATTGGTACGGTAAGTTACCGTACGGTACATAGTTCGGTAGTGTTGGCCTCCTGGTCACTTGACCACTTACACGTGATTCTCGCTTAGCGTTCCTTTGTCACCACACACTCGATAGCCTTTTTCCACTTTCATAGTTCTTGCAGACATAGTTCACACACATATAGACTTTACGCTTATCTCGATTACCCCTGAGTTAGATGACCGTAGGCTCACAGGTAGTTAATTCTGTTTTTCCGCGCCGGTGTCCATGACGTCCGCTTTTCTAC
>HG983346.1:331971-399985 GCA_900006255.1 Xeromyces bisporus
AAAAAAGGCTTATGCGCGTTGATACGCTGACTAAATCCATGGTTTAGATTGTGACCTCAATAAGGAGAAGGGTGTCAACCCAAGCTTTTGTAGATAGTGTGAAAGCTGGGTTTGGACGAAAGAAGTCGGGTAAAGACGAGACACAGCTGAAGAGACTGCTTGCTTTCATGGTTGGTTAACCAAGCCTTTTATCATTCGTCTTACTGACAAAATCCACAGCGCTGTCTTTTCAGGGAGCACGGAGACTCAGACTCAGTTTGGAGCATCATTGACAAGAAAAAGAGTGAGCTCTCGGCTGCGGCGGACAATAAACCCGGGTCATGGAAAAAGTATATCAACTTAATTACCGGCGACTTCTTTTGCAAAGTTAACTGACGAGGAAATCAACTAGGGCGATGAAAAGCTATTTAGACCGGGATGAGAGGGAGTGTCAGGAGGGCTTGACCGGCGGCGACGCTCTCGGAACGTCGCAGTTGACTCAGTCTCTTGACGAGACGGACGATACTGCCTTGCCCCCAACTGACCATCCACTCCCCTCGGATCCTCATATGCCTCCAGAGAACCCTCCGCTCCCCCAAACAAACCCTCCGACTACCTCTGACCCTCCCMTTCYTCCAACGGACCCCCCCATTCCCTCGGATCCTCCCATTCCTCCAACGGACCACCCTGTCCCTTCAAAAGACTTCCCGATCGACCCCAAACTCGCGAATATTGGGGCGTCTTCTGAVGCCAAYRATGGGGMRGRTGAYGGGCCGAATACTGGGCCGAATRATGGGGAGGRYGACGGGCCGARTGATGGGGAGGACGACGGGCCGAGTGATGGGGGTGATACGGAAGGCCAGTCGACCAGTGAGGAGTCCGCTTCTTCAGCCTCCTGCTCTGCCGAATCGGACCTGGAGTAAATGGTTTAGCTGCTGTTAAGTTCTAATTAATGAATTTTTTGAAGTAAAATACCAGTATTATGTGATTCAATATGCAAGTGTAATTTATTAAATATTTGGAGTAAAAAAAATTACAGCAAACCTGACCAGACCAGCTCTAATCGCGCTATGCGCGTCCCGAGCGGGATTTATCGCTGTGTTCCAAACAAGGTATAGTGTATGCTTTCTCCCGATCTCTCACCGCCTTCGACCTGTTGGGAGGGGCCGAGCCATCCATAGGACGGCATATGATAAAACTGTTCTGACCGTATGTCATCCATATGACCATTTCGCCCGTCTGGTCCATATGACATCCATATGTACCTGGGTTGGTAGTGTAACTTACTGGCACGAGTACAGTACATCCTTCCAGTCTTTTGAATTATCATCGATGACCATCCAGAGCCCAGACAGGGACCAGGCAGCTGCCGGGCTGCCTGGCTGCCAGCCAATGTAGAACAGGGCGTGGTTGTTAAGTCGGCTAAATCGCTATCATAAACAACTTCATTCCAACTTCAGAACTGGTCAAGCCTGACTATTGTACTATTGTGCTCTGAACAACATTACTACTCCTAATACATACCTAATGGACCCTTCCATCAACGCTCGCGGCCACAGGAAACGTCCTATTGGCAACAGTGACAACGGTGCTATGGCCCATCAACGAAAAAAGCTGAAGGAGACGCTCAATCATCCTCTCGAAATTGCTTCAAGCCCCATGACCCCGGCCCAAGAATATGCCATTGAAGGCACCGACAACCCGGCCAAAGATGGCAACGCGGATAACAACAAACCCAGCCTAACCCTGGAGTCTCTCCCGCCTGAACTCCTCGAGAAGGTTTTTATCTATTCCCTGAATTTCAGTTTCCCTCATGTCTCACCTTACTTGGCCGCTGCCATTTCGAATGAGCGGGTGTATAGGTTGTTGATTCTGTTGGCTTTTTGGAACGACACTTTTGTGGGATTTTGGTTTGGCCACTTATTCAAGTTCGAGGATGTAACTGATGACTCGGGTGTGTATCCGTTGGGGGGAAGTCGAGTGTTTGATATTCCCCACATATTACGACCGTTGGGACATGATTATGTTCCTCTCACGCGTGCCGAGAAAGGGCTATTGCAATCGAACGTATTGCGGTCTAAATGGTTCACTGTTGACAGGATTCGAAGACAAATACCGGATTTGACCAAATTGCTTATCGCCCAGTGGCATACGGATGTCAGGTACATAGAGGAGAACCAAAGTCGGGAACTGGAGAAAGTCTTACATGCCGAAGGGATATATACATTCGGTCCCATTACAGCCAGAAAAGTATGGGAGAAACCCGACGAGCGGCAGCACCGGCGGGGAAGAAACAGAACCGTAATAGGTGAATGTGATATCACAGTCATGACGGGCAGACTTGTCAGAATTGTCTACAGGCGTGTGGAACCCGAACCGAATAGTGTGGCAGGCACGGAGACAAGCCATAGTCCGGCTTTCCCCATTCTTGGTCTGACGGGACTCCCTCCTCCCCTTCTTCGTGCAGATTTTGACCACGGTGAATTTGTCCGGGGTTGCTTCACTGACGCGCACTTGGAAATGCTCAACATTCTCCGTCACTCGGGCATGCCCGAAAGAAACAGATTCCGGTCGAGCGACATTAAATACACCTTGGATGCTTTACACGAAGGTGTCCATGTTGCTGTTACAACGATCAACCCCCGTGCGCTCGACACCTTACTAAAACTCGACTACTACTTTTCTCACAGGCCTGGGCTAGACTACCCCGGCGATTACTATCTCCCGGCGGATCATTTTCGAACTGCCGCCCAAACTTACGTCGACCTTGTGAACAAACGCAAAATTAAGGACAGATATAAGACCGACGCCGAGCTCAAAAAGGCCAAGGACGATGCGCTTCTGTGCTTCTGTCTCCTCCTTACTTCCAGTGCTGAGTCTGTCCCTTTCGATGACTTGGTCTTCACGCAGTTCGCTAAGGATGTGGGTGGTACCTTTGGGCTATGGCTCTTGGATTTCATAAGGTGCTACCCGCATCAGCGGAAGTCGTTGGTAGAATCTAGGAATGTATCTATGGATATTATTCCTTTTGTTAATTACTTGTTCATGGCGAGGGAGCCTAACGATTTTTTTAAATTAGGTCGAACGTATGCCGAGGAAGTCATGCCTACGAGTGAACTCTTTGAGATACCGATAAAGTGGAAATTTGAAGATCTATAATGAATAATAACCCAGTTTATAGAGCGATCAATGAATTCGAGAGTCTCACTTTGGTATCATCTCATACTCCAACTCAGTCGTCACTCAATGTCGGTAAATCTTCAGGTCTGGGATCGCGTCCCTTCTGCTCGGTCTCCCGAAACTTGTGCTTGGGGGACCAGTTGGCCATCTGCATCAACTTCATCGTATTCAACGATTTCAGATACCAGTTGGCACCTCCTTTAGGTAGCCCCATTATTAACGTCCGCTTTGATAAATTTCTGGTCCCCGAGATGACATAGGTGTTTATCCGACGCACGACGGTGAACTATTATCTATTGCTAGTGGGTACATACCTAGTGACACTGATGCATTTTTTGGCTTTCGCACGCAATCATTCGCACGCCTCGAATATCACTCGGCCATGCGGGCATGCGGCCATTGTCCCATTCGTTATCGCCCATTCAACAGCCTTGGTTGTTGCATGATGGCATCTTCTGTTAGATGCATTGTGTCATCAGATACTCCGCGATGTTGCCGGTTCAATGGTGATAATGGGCGGGCAAATTGATATTGATATATATCCTGTCAGGTTGATGCGTACAGGAGGAGCGTTGTGTACATATCAATCAATCACGACCAGAAAGCAATAGGAGGGACGAAAGATGACCGTAACTCAGCAACAACCTGCTCTGGTGGACAGCAACAAATTGGAAGCCGTTCGCAAACGATACGCCGAAGAAGCAGCCAAGCGTCTCAGACCTGAAGGCCTGGGCCAGTTCCTGCAGCTGAGCGACGCCGACGAAGAGCGATTGCGCTCTCTGGTCGAAGATCCCTGGGTGAACCATGAGGAGTTGAATGCGCGTGATCGGCCCATTGGGGACAACGCGGTCTACCCGTTCTTCGTCGTCGGCGCCGGGTTTGGCGGGCTGCAGTTTGCAGTGCGTCTCATCGAGGAGCGGCCGGCTAGCCCGGACGACATCCGTCTTGCTGACGCCGCAGGTGGGTTTGGTGGTACCTGGTATTGGAACCGGTTTCCGGGCCTTCACTGCGATATCGAGAGCTATATCTACTTACCGCTATTGGAGGAGACGGGTTATATTCCCAAGAACAGGTATTCGTCTGGAGAAGAGATCCGCAAGCATGCTGAACGAATCGCAGCTCAATGGCGCTTGTCCGATAAGACACTTTTTCGTTCTGATGTGAAGAGCGTCGAATGGGACGATAAGGCGCAGCTCTGGAATGTGCGGTTGACGGAACATCGTGGACCTGTGGCTGCCCCGGTGGACTTGCAATTTCGCGCTCAGTATGTCTACCTGGCCGCAGGAGTTCTCACGCGGCCGCAGATTCCCAAGATCCCCGGCGTACTGTCATTTTCCGGGTCCATATTTCATACTTCGCGCTGGAACTACGCCGTATCCGGCGGGTCGCCTGCTGACCAAACTCTTTCCGGACTGAAAGGCAAGAAGGTCGCCGTTGTAGGAACCGCCGCCACGGCCATCGGAGTGATCCCTGTAGTCGCCAAGTTCGCAGGCGAGCTGTACGTCTTCCAACGCACACCGGCCTACGTCAAACGGCGCGACCAACGCCCAACGGATATCGACGAGTTCCGAGCCAAAGTTGCCGTGAAGAAAGGATGGCAATTAGAGCGACAACTCAACTTCACGACTGTTCTTACAAACCCCCAACCTCCCGTGGAGAACCTTGTTGGCGACGGCTGGACGGACAGCCCGGCGTACTCGGTCGTTATGGGCTCCCCTAGTTCCGGTGTCGTCGACCCATCACCGGAGAGTATCGAAAACCATGTCAGGCATTTCCACGCTCTAGATCTGCCGCACATGGAAGCCGTTCGGGCCCGGGTTGATGAGGTCGTGAAGGACCCCGCGACGGCCGCCAAGCTGAAACCCTGGTATCCTTCGTGGTGCAAGCGACCGACGTTCAGCGATACGTATCTGCAGGCGTTCAACCAGCCAAACGTGCATTTGGTCGACACGGACGGTAAGGGCATATCCGGAGCCACACAACGCGGCCTCGTCGTCGGCAACGAAGAATATCCGGTGGACATCATCGTATTTGGTACGGGATACCGGGCGCCTGGATATGGACTGGGTAGCCCTGTTGCGCGCACCGGCGTTGAGATCCTGGGCCGCGGTGGACAGTCTCTAGACGAGAAATGGCAGACCAACGGCGCCGGCACGTTGCACGGGTATGCTACGAGTGGCTTCCCGAACCTTTTCTTCTCGAGCAGCAACCAGGCCGTCGTTACGGGTAATAATATATTCATGCTGGGTCTCATCGCGGAGCACATCAGCTACATGATTGGCCAGGCGTCACGCCGCGTCGACGCAGGTCGACGGGCTATCGTCGAGGTCACTCCCGAAGGCGAAGAGGCTCACACGGCAGAGATCTTGAAGCGTGCGGCTTTCTTCGCGCCCCTTGCGGGCTGTACCCCAGGATACTTCAATTCATATAGTGAAGGCGCGAACATTACCGATCCAAAAGAGAAGGTCAAGCGGGCGAAGGGCAGCGTGTGGTCTGAGGGCACACGCTCTTTTCTCGACTACATTCAGAAATGGAGGGATGAAGGCTCGCTGAGAGGTCTGTCAGTCGTGCCAGCAAGCAATCGGACAAGCAATCTCTAAATCTTTGTGTGTGTGAAGTAGTAGTATGGCTTCCGGCTCTTAGACTTGCTGTATCTAGACACTCCGAATTGATGAAAAGATAGGCTGCAGCCCGTTTAATCTGCTTTGCAGCATCGGTCAAAGCCGGAAACGCAGCCACTGTAGCTGATGCCGTGACTGGTCGTTGTTTCTGGTAACCCGGATCGCTGGCCAAGCAACGTCCGGTTTGGGGATTATCAATCGCTGATGGCTGCGTACAGCAATGAGCCATCTTTCCGATGATACGGGTGAATTTGAGTCTCTGATGCTTGACTGTTTGCTCTAATAGTTGAAGCGTAAGTATCTTTCCACGTAGCGTGCGGAAACGAAGATAAGAGAACGCAGAGAATGATGAGGAGGAATGGCCATAATAGGGCGTAGCCCTAACTGCTTCTATTATGGCCCAGTACCGTAACCAATCAGATCGCAGAAACGAGACCGGAAGGCGGTCGCTCGGACCAGGGGCTCTCCGCTCGTAATTTACGGCAATACGTATTATTACAGCAGGGCTGAGGAGGACGGAGCGATCATCAATACAAGGATTACATACGGTACAACCATCTGGAACCGCAACGCCAACACCGCCACGGGATCTGTCAAAGTGTTCGGATGATTCAACAACTTACGAAACCAACCATCCACGCCTAGAATCTCCTATTGTTCCTTTGGCCCTACTCCTGCGCCTGCTTCTACGTCCCCGCTCGCCATATCGTCCATTCGGTATCTGAATCTCCTTGCGATACATATATTGGCTTACTCCCGTCATATCCGAATACGCTCGCTCTACTGAATCTACCGCGACGGTCGGTCATCGTCAGCAATCATGTCTTGGGCTGGTACGTGGCATGGCGTGGCATAGAATGGCACTTAGTTGTCCGCGGCGCTATAAGACTGCGGTCATTGTATTTTCTCTTTGAAGGCTGACCTGGTTGCTTTGCGAATGGACAGGGTTTAAGAAGAATGTCAACCGTGCGACCACGCAGGTTATGATGAAAGCGGGTGCGTTTTGAGTCTCTGATATCCTTCTTTTTCTACTATTGTTTGATGGTTCTAATCGGTGGCTTTTTTCTCTGGTATAGGGCATGTCGAGAGGACTAGTGATCGCGACTATGAGATTGAGGAACGGTACGGTTTCCTATGCTTTACGGAGACAATTGCTGGACGCTGGACTCTGAAGGTGCATGAGCATGTTTGGATTGGAGTATTGTGCTAATTGACCATAGTCGATATCGGACCATGGAGGCGGCTGCCAATCGCTTACATAGGGAAGCGAGAGGATATTTGGACGCGTTACGAGGTGCGTGGTTTCTTTCGTCCGCTAGGATGAGGCGAATACTAACGTTCAACAATTGCAGCCATGACCGCCTCCCAAATGCGTATCGCAGAGACCATAGACGCCTTCTACGGTGACTCCGGGACAAAAGACGGCGTGAGTCGGAGTTACAAGCAAGCTGTCGAAGATCTCGATGCCGAAACCATCAAGGCGCTGGATGGACCATACAGGTATGTAGCATGCATGCCTCAGTTGTCACTGAGACAAGAGTGATTGACAGTCGCTCGTCAGAACTACCGTTCTCGATCCCATATCCCGCTTTACCGCCTACTTCCCGGATATCAACGAGTGCATCAAGAAGCGGAACCACAAGTTAATTGACTACGACGCTACGCGAGCTAAGGTTAAGAAGCTGGTCGAGAAGCCCGACAAGGATGCGACGAAGCTGCCGCGCGCTGAACGCGAGAGCGACGTAGCCAGACAAGCCTATGAGCAGCTGAACGAGCAGCTTTTTACCGAACTCCCGCAACTCATTGACCTGCGCGTGCCGTATTTGGATCCTAGTTTTGAGGCTCTCGTTAAGATTCAGTTGCGCTTCTGTGCGGAGGCGTATTCCCGCATGGCTCAGGTGCAACAGTATCTTGATGCTGAGACGAGGGAGTTGTACGCCAGGGGTGATTTGGATAACAAGGTGGAGGAGGTGTTGCAGGAGATTCGGGATTTGAGCATAGCGGGCACCGTGTGATTGGTTGGATTCATATCATAATTCCAAGAAGTCAACTTTTGTAGCGGCATTATCATTATTATGGGTTGTGTTATTGTTCTGTTCCTACACCAAGTCTCTTTCTCTTCAGCTTCAGATTGCACAGTCATTGATCGTTCTATGATATCTATACACTTACCCAGTATCATACCTATAAGTACATAGCCCTCCCTACTCAACCCGATAAGCCTCATCAACCAAAACATCCACAACCGCCCCCGCCGCCCCCCGAACGGCACCCAACTCCCTCTCATCCATATTCGTCAGCACATAATCCGCCACAGCCCCGGGCTTCCTACTCCCCGGCCGCCCAATCCCAACACCAATCCGGAGGATCGACAACGTGTCAGAATCGGAAACCGGCAGGTGCTGCAACTGACCCTGACCCTGACCCTGACCCTGCGACTGCAACTGCAACTGAGACCCAGACCCAGACCCAGACCCAGACTCAGAAGACAACGAAGAAACCTTCTTCCTCAACCACTTCCGCCGCTGCTGTAACCCATCCATAACACTGATTAGGCCTCGATGACCACGCAAACTGGCGGATTCAGCACCGCCTCTCCGGACGCGCAGTTTTCCTAGTTCGGCTTCTAGTTCGTCGTGGAGGATTACTAGTGTTGGGCTGTGGAGGTGTTGTTGGTGCTGCTGCTGCTGCTGCTGCTGCTGCTGTTGCTGCTGTTGCTGTTGTTGCTGTTGCTGCTGTTGTTGTTGGGAGTTTGCTAAGAGCCACTCGTAATACCGCCGTGCTAGTTTCTCCCCGCTTTCGTTCATCCAGGTCGGGCTTTGGTAGGTTGTGTAGTAGGATTGGTACGTTGGTGGTTCATTCTGATGTTGTTGTTGTTGGGTTGGTGTGGTTGGAAATCTCAATCTCTGTTGTAGCAGTGGGAGTATCGCGTTGAGTATGATATGGCCCGCGCTGTGTCGCGTCGTGTGGTAGGGCGGTTTGTTGCCGATTGAGACGATGAAGAGGAGGCGGCGGGGGGTTTGGAGCATGTTTATCAATGTTATGGCGGGTTATGTTCGGTTGGTGGTGGTTTTGTTGCTGGGATTTTTTCGGAGATTATGATTCCTACGGTACGGTAGCCTACCGGACCAGGTACCGGTACCAGAAAAATTAAAGCTTTGATGGGCTTCTCCCTTTTCTTCGAATTTATACACTTCAATGTTCTCTTAGCAAAGTGATTGAGGCATTGATCTATCAATAAAACATGCATAACTAACAGAAATAGGTATCACCCAGATGGAAGATAAATGCTCGCTAATGATGCAAAAACATACGACATGCTCGAACTTCACTAACAATAATGCTTGTCTGGATAAACATCAAAAAGAGGAATGACCCTCTGATGCCGCTTAGGCCGATATCGATCCCCCATGACAGCCCTCTCAACCTCGGCCTCGAGAGACGGATGGTCCACCAGATAAGCTCGAAAGTCCTTGAGACCTTGCAAATCGGCAAACGACTCGGCCAACCGGCGCACCCAAGACGCCCTCAGATCGCGCGGACGAATCGAGTCACCAAGCGCAATAAGAGTAAGCGAAAGGCTGCTCAATTTGAAATGCTCGCGAATGAATCGACGCAGCACGCCCCAGGCAACCAACGAATCTTGGTCGGAGAGGCGGCCAGGAGCTCTGAATGAAGTCACGGTCACCACCGGAAGACGGATAGTCAGGTGTCGAATCTGCATGAATGACGAGGTCGGGATAGGGTTTATTAGCCGCATCACCGTGTTGGGATCTCCCGTTACCGTTGCGAAGTTGTTTTTGGAGAATAAGACGGCGCGCGCATCCTCATAGAATTCATGGCAGACGAGGAAGTATGGCAGAGGAGAGGAGAAACAAGTACAGCTTGTTGAGTACGCTGTTTGTCGATGACGACAGAAGCAAGCGGAATCCATGATGGAACAAGTTCCACAGCAGGTTAAGTCCCGTTGGCACCCTGGTTTGAATCTGTTGCGGTCAACAAGCACTATGATGCCCTTTTCAGGGACTGTCGAGACCATGTATGGGTCCCAACGGTGTGCTAGGAGATATTCGTGCACCATAAATTGCATTTCTTTCGGCAGGTCGAAGAAGCGAAAGGTGCCAGCTCGGTGGCGGGCAGGAGAGGTTAGCCTGTGAGCCGTTTGCTCCAATACAGGTATAATGCCAACTGCTCGAGAAGTATCAAATTGAAAGGCACAGTCGTACAACAAAGGGAACGAAGGCATAGCACTGGCTAATTTCAAAGTCAGGTCCAGATCCTTCACTTTGGTCCTAAGGCTAAACGCTCGAAGATTAGGTAGGCTAGCCTGGGCCATTTCACAGAAATCGGTCCACAAGCTGAACTTCATTTCATGGCTACGTGCGCCGGTTCGAATATAACGGTTGTCCTTGTAGCGAAAATCCACATGGAGATAACGCAGGTAATGAGCAAAATCGTTGGTTGATTTGGTAAAGTACTCGAGGTCCTGACGGTAGCTGCAAAGACGAATCTCAAACCGATTATGGCTAAAGAAATATGGGCCGATCTCGTCACGAAGAGCACGAGAAACCTCGAAGAGGTTTGTAGGCAGGCGAGGATGATCGCAATAATCCTTCACGTTGTGGGAAGCCTTCCAGATTCCCGTTTTTTCTCTTGGGTCAAGGGGAGATCCCCTATTGAGACACTCGCTGTTTCGGTCATGCTTGAGTGAGAGTCTCTCCTGCTCATTACTCATGTCAATGGTGCACGGTCTAAGGAGACCAGCGTATTGATAGATGCACATCCTGGCGTTAGGAGGCAGATCCCAGAACGTCAGTCTGGTGCCCTGGTTGACACACTGTGGCTCTGCAACCGCGGGCTTCAACTTCACAGACGTCTCATCAGACTTAGGCACACCACCAGAAGACCGTGGCTTAGAGGTCCCTCTGGCTGCTTTGGGGGCGCCTTTTTTCACGCCCTTCGCCATGACCGTGTCCAACAAACCTAGGCTCTGATACACCAGTTCTGAAAGACAAGCGTGGTGGGACAGAAACGTCAAGGATGCAAGTGCGTATTCGACGACATGAGTCAAACTCGAACAAGGTTGTGTCGAAATACAGCGTCAGCCGTGAGGATTGATAAGTACTGGAACGTGGAGGGAGAGACAGAACAAGGAAGGAGGATGAAGAGACACGAGGAAGAATGACATGAGAAAAAATAGAAGATATCGTGACTTTTGGAGCGTCATGTCTTTCTGTGCCGGAAACTCCCATCACGCGTTTGAGACCTTCAGAGTACATACATGAGGAGTCAGGACAAGCAAGCGTTTTATTTCCTACCACGGAGTATGATAGGGTGAATTTATCAATATGAGGGTACACACATATAGGGTTAGGGCTAGGGCTAGACAAACCAAGACCTGGTGTCTATTTGGGGTAGATAGGTAATACTCAATGTTATTGATTTGATAGTCCTAGCCTGAGAGCCAGTACATCAGGGCCAACATTATGCTTCTTGCCCTCTTCCTTCAGCTGGTCCTGCATAAGCAGTGACTCCAAGACTCTGTTTATTCTGTCAAAGTTGGACTCTCCTCCCATTCCCTTCAGATTCGTCATGTGAAACGGAGTCCTATAGAACGAAGGATTCTTCAACGCCGTCTCGACCACTTCTTCAGATAATGCTGAACATCCTGCTAGATCAAACAGATACGTTAGATTTGCAGGCCCACACTCTCCGGTGTTCCCTGCCGCCACCATCATCATCTCTTCGGTAACAGGCAACTCCTCTTGCCCTTGGTTAAACAGACTCTTAAGAAGCATACTTCCATAAAATCCAGTATTTCCTGCAGCCGCCTTCACCATCTCTTTGGTAACAGGCGGCTTTTCTCGCCTTTGGTCAAACAGAATCCGGAGAAGTTTAGGTCCATATTGTCCAGTGCTCCCTGCCACTTCCTTCACTGCTCGTTCAATATCGGGCAGCTTCTCTCGTCTTTGATCGAACAAGAACCGGAGAAATTCGGGTCCATAACCTCCAGGATTCCCAATCGCTGCCCTTGTTACCCCTTCAGTGACAGGCAGCTTTCCTCGTCTTTCGTCGGACAAAATCCAGAGAATTTCAGGTCCACATTCTCCAGTATTTCCCGCCGCTGCCTTCACCACTTCTTCAGTAACGGGAAGCTTTTCTCGCTTTTGGTCAAACAGAATCCGGAGACATCTATCTCCACGAAATCTATTCCCTGCCGCTGAACTCACTACCCCTTCAGTAACAGGCAGCTTCTCTCGCCTCAGCTCGAACAAGAACTGGAGAAGCTCAGGTCCTTTCGTTTCATTCCCTGCCGCTGCCATCACCACCTCTTCGGTGACAGGTAGCTCCTCTCGCCTTCGGTCAAACAAAATTTGGAGACATTCATGTCCGTTAACCGTATTCCCTGCCGCTGCCCTCACTACCCTTTCAGTAACAGGAAGCTTCTCACGCCTTTGGTCAAACAAAATTTGCAGAAGTTCTGGTCCATGCCATCCAATGTTTTCTGCCGCTGTACTCACCACTTCTTCGGTAACAAGCCGCTCATCTCGCCTTTCTTCAAACAACAGCCGGAGAATTTCAGGCGCCCTCGATGCAGTGTTCCCTGCTGCTTCTCTCAACACATTTTCAGTAACAGGCAACTTCTCTCGTCTTTGGTCGAACAAAAGCTGAAGAGTTGCAGATTCATCTTCTTGGGTTTCCGCTGCTGCTGCCCTAACTGCATCTTCTGACACGGGAACTCTCTCGCCTCTTTCTTCGAACAACAACCACAGGATTTCACGCGCCTTTTTTTCGCGCCTTGCAAGTGCAACTGCTTTCGAAACAACTTTACCGGTAATTGGCAAGCTCTCGCCCTTATGGCTGAACAGGATCTTCATAATCCGGAGACGTCTTTCAGAACACGATCGCGACAACTCAGCAGTATCTACCGCTGCCAAAACCACCTCCTCAGAAACCGGCAAGCTCTTGCTTTGATGAAACAGAAACTCCACAACGCCATCTAAAGCATTTTCCGCTGCTGTCCTAATCGCCTCTTCAGAAATCAGCTGGTCCCTGTTGCCTTCGACTTTATTGAATAGAACTCTCAGGACCCGGACTCCGTCGGTATTCCCCGCTGCCGCCTCAACCACTCTCCTAGAGATCAGCATTCTAGTATCCTTGCCGCTTTCATTGAAAATCAAATCCAGAATCCGAGTTCCATCCGACTTGTTTGATGCTGCTGCTATCAGCACTTCTTCGGAAACTGGCAAAAACTCGCCTCCTCGTTTTAATAAGAATTCTAACAGTCTATAATCCCAATTTTTAATGCTTGCCGCTACCTTGAGAGTGGGCTCATTGATCACAAAATCAGGACTGCTTTGCGCAAGTAAGACCCGCACGACATCCTTTCCATAGTTAGGAGTCGTAAGTGCCATTGAGATGAGGGAATTGGTCATCGTTGACATACAGTGCTGCATCTTCTGCTTTTCAGAACTCGTATGGAAACGCACCGATGTCGGATTATGTCCGTCTTCTTTTGCGCTGCCTGCAAAGTGCTCCCAATTCCAATTGAGTGGGATATGCTGAAAAGTGCAAGCGTCTGATAGTTGGGGTACATCGATTTCCTTTTTGTTGTCCATGTAAGACCTAGCCTGGATCAAGACAACCGTGAAATGGTCGTTATTAAGTCTAACGATGCTTGGGAGACGAGCCCCCTGCAAGTAACAGACAATGTCACCCTGCCGAACAGGACAGGCTCCGGTTTGAAGTGTCCACTTTGGCCCCCACAGCTGCTCGTAGTGCCTTGAAACTGTCCCGCCGGTAGGATAGGAAATTTGCACAGTTTGTCGGTCGGCCTTGTTCCTGTCAGTTTCCACCCAATTCATTATCCCCACTATGACTCCCTTGCACTCGATGGTAGCCACCTGCCTGTTCGGCAACGCCTGCACGAAAGCTTCCTCTGAGAGTATATGCTTGACAACTTCTTCGAGCAGCCGTTCCCACGGAGTGTTATAGTTTGGTATCAAGCAAGGTGTACTTGGATCGTCGATGCTCATA
This sequence comes from Xeromyces bisporus, assembly GCA_900006255.1. NCBI lineage: Eukaryota > Fungi > Ascomycota > Eurotiomycetes > Eurotiales > Aspergillaceae > Xeromyces > Xeromyces bisporus. The sequence continues at coordinate 345,789 of HG983346.1, forward strand.
CCACACAAGGCATAGATCTTGTCATGAAGCATAGTAGCCTGACGAGTGTGATACAAGTCGAGTAGCTCGCCAATAGACCTGAATTGATACGAGTTTTGGGGATAGGCAGGTCGTACGGTAGCTCCCTCTATAAGGTATGCCACCGAGAGAATCATGCCAAGTGAGACAGGGGGCATCTCAATTAGAGGACACAGTCTTTTCAGACCCAAGCTAAAGGCATTCCCATTTATCTGATCGTGGCCGTACATTACAACAATAGACCGAGCGAGACCAACTTCTTGAAGTACCTACACCAATAAGTTAAGGCTGTTACTCCAAGACTATCACACGGGGCGTTCGTTCACTTACCCAAATACGCTGAAACCAATGTTGTTTCATTATCATCATAACAGCTTCAGAATCCCCCGGAGAGAGTTGCAGAGCCGTAGAACGGCCGTCTGCTGGGGAATCTTGCTGTGCAGCATTTGATATAATATCGAGTGCTCCACTGCTTTCACCTTCTGCCTTCCCAAGCCAAACAATGACACAGCTCGCTAACCCATATATCTTACTCATGAGCTGAATTTGATGAGACTTCTCATTCATGTCGTCTTGATTGATACAGATTGCATCTATCCATAGCAAGCGCTCGAGTTGGTGACTCCGCAATTCCAACAGTGCCGCATGGAGGTTCTCGGTTATGTGAAGTGCACAATTGTCGATGAATATGCTGTGATCCTTCACAGGACTTTCCCATACATAGGACAGGGCCTCGTACGGCTGACGTCCATTTTGTGTTTCCGGCGGCAGGGTGTAGTTGATGAACTGGCCTCGTAGCGGAGCAGTTCCATCTACAGCTGGAAACAAGCGAAGTATGCGGATACTTCTGTCTGGTTCTGGGAGTTGAGAATAAGTGTACTGGGATTTGCTGTAGATGAATCTCAAGGAGCTTAGAATGAATTCCATTGCGGTAAATCGAATCGTTGTGGATGGTGTAGTGATGTTGAAAGGAAAGAGTCAGCTTGCAAAGGGAACGGCGCCCCGCGCTGGCAGCCTGATGTACTTTTGATGGCCCTAGTAAACTAGGGGCGTTCGCCAATTTGTCGCCTAAATTTCATGCCTTATTACTCCGTAATGCACCCGAAATTGCTTAGACAAAACTGAGAACTTGAAATAATACCAGAAGCCCAAGGAAACAGAAGAAGATGACTTTTATTATAGTTGAAACCTGGTCCTCTGTTTTTCCATGCCGCTCTTCCATTCCCATTCTTGTCCGCTTCCTCTCTGTATCCCCTTGTCGACACGGCGCAACTTCAATGTGAACCGAGGACCTAACTCCTGCAAGCCAGTCCGGATACCCTCTGCGCCCTGCAACTCCTTCCCGTCTGCCCCAACAACGGGTTTTTCTGATTCACGCTTCTCACGGAACACATACCGATGCCGCCTGACAAAGATGTAGTCTCGTTGGTTGTGCAGCGTGACAACCTGGCGACCTATAAAGTCCGGTTGTTTGGGGAACATGGACCGGAACAGGTGTGCCGTGAGGAGACCAAGTGGCGTGCGGAAGTTGTTCAGAATTAGCTCCGGCCAGTGGTCCGTGGCTTTCCCGTGGCCTGGTAGCCGCAATCCCTCAACCCAATTGCTGATGGTGAAATGGAACGTTGGTCCTTTTGGTAGGTGGACAACTGTTAGTCCTGACGGACGCTTTTGGTCCTCGTTTAAGACTACGACGGTTGTGAAGTTTCGGTTGCTGGCGAAGGATGATATCTCTCGAATAGAGAAGTTGTAGGAATAGAAGTGTGCGCTTCGTCGAATGTAGACGCTGTTCGGGAAAAGGTCTGTGAGGAGCTCTGCTTCATTGTGGAGTGTCGAATTGATTGATGTCGTGATGAGGATCTTGGGAGCTGGCGGCGGTTCGTTGGTGAAAAGGGTTGGGAATTTGGCTGCTAATGCCTCCGGAGCAATGCTTAAATTGGTGCTCTTTGTAGAATGTGTCGGACTTGTTGCGCGCTCTGTTGCCGATGGCAAAGAGGATTTTCGCCGGCCTCGCTCTTCGTCTTTCTTCTTCTTCTCGTCGTCGTCTTCGTCGTCACTGGAGGCAAGCATACTATCAACGTCGTCGTCATCAGAATTCCCGGAATCATCCTTCAGCGGCCTATTGAGCTCCTCTTCTTGTTCCTTCTTCTGCCGCTTGACCCTTTCCACGTCCACGCTGACTCCGATCCCATCTTCCTCTGCATCGCTACCAGGATCATCCCATATACGCTTTCGTTCCTGTGTTAACGGAATATTTCGTCGTTGACGGTCCGATTTTAATGCTGGATCTTTGGCCTCTTCTTTCTTTCTTCCAAGCCGCTCTGCCCGTCGCGTGGCATCCTTGACTCGCTTATACTTTGCATGAAGCTGTTGGCGCCTTAACTTGTTCGCGGGCTTGTTCTCCAAGGAGACACTTGGCGGAGGTTTCGCGGCAGACTTTTTCGTGCCCATTTCGAGGTGAATTAAGAGCGACGTAGTTATTATAGGAGAACTTCTACTTCTAAGGATGAAAAAAATGTCTATCGGCGAGAAGAAATATTTCGGCGGAGAATGGTTTCTCCGGTGACAGGTCGATTTCATTTTCTTCGCATTTTCCGAATCTTCAACTTATAAAGGCTTCAAATTGATCGCTTTCGAGAAAGGGGATTCGGTTAATCTGGCTGAGTAAATAGGAATTTCTGCTCGCTTACCGTACTCTATTCTGCGCCTCTCCAATCCTTCGCCGTCTGTCCGGTGCCTGGCGTCGTCGGTGGATGACTCAATCGCCCCTCTATCGACTATTTCCGCGCCAGATAAACTTATTTAGCCCAAGAAATCCCTTCAGGTCTTTCTCTCACTCTCCCGCCGTCTTCAGAGCAAAACCTCCTGCTAAGAAATCACCAACAATGGCGACTGTCACCACTAGAACCGGTCAAGTCGTTGACCGGTCCGTTTTGGACTCTATGCTCCGCCGTCGAATGTTCTACTCTCCTTCGTTCGAGATTTACGGTGGTGTTTCGGGTCTCTACGATTTTGGACCGCCTGGCTGCACGCTGGTGAACAACATTGTCGACTTGTGGAGGAAGCATTTCGTGTTGGAGGAGGACATGCTGGAGGTTGACTGCACGATGTTGACCCCCGCAGAAGTCCTCAAGACTAGTGGACACGTTGAGAAGTTCGCAGACTGGATGTGCAAGGACCCCAAGACTGGCGAGATCTTCCGTGCCGACCATCTGATCGAGGAAGTGCTTGAGACGCGCCTAAAGGGTGACAAGGAGGCTCGCGGTGAAAAGGTACAGGTGGATGAGGAGAAAGAGGCCAAGAAGAAGAAGAAGGTCAAGGAGACCAAGGTTGTCAAGCTGGACGACGCTGTGGTCAAGGAGTATGAGGAGATTCTGCCACAGATCGACAACTTCGACGGCCCCGAACTCGCCGAACTCATTGCCAAGCACGATATCAGAAACCCTACGACTGGTGGCAACCTCCTGCCTCCGGTAGCGTTTAATTTGATGTTCCAGACTATGATTGGACCGAGCGGTCACATTCCGGGATATCTGCGTCCGGAGACTGCTCAGGGGCAGTTCCTTAACTTCCAGAAATTGCTCGAGTTCAACCAGGGTGCCATGCCGTTTGCGTCTGCATCCATTGGCAAGTCCTTCCGTAACGAGATCTCCCCGCGCGCTGGACTATTGCGAGTACGCGAATTCCTCATGGCCGAGATCGAGCACTTTGTAGATCCCGAAAGCGGCAAGAGACACCCGCGATTCGACGAAGTCAAAGATGTCGAGCTGTCCTTCCTCAACCGCGACGTGCAAACCTCTGGCAGCACCCAAACCGAGAATGTGACGATTGGAAAGGCCGTCGAAACTGGCCTGGTGAACAACGAGACTCTCGGATATTTCCTTGCGCGCATTCAGTTATTCCTCCTCAAGCTGGGCGCGGACAAGAACAAGCTCCGGTTCCGCCAACATATGGCTAATGAGATGGCTCACTACGCTTGTGACTGCTGGGATGCAGAGTTGCAGACTAGCTACGGCTGGATTGAATGCGTTGGCTGCGCCGACCGCAGTGCCTACGACCTGACGGTTCACAAGAACAAGACTGGTGCGCCTCTCGTCGTCCGAGAGGGTAGAGCAGAGCCCTTGCGGGTTGAAGAGTGGCAGATTGATTTGGAGAAGAAGAAGTTTGGCCCGCGCTTCAAGAAGGACAGTAAAGCCGTCGAGGCTGCTGTAACGTCTCTCTCGCAGGAGTTCCGCCAGAAGTTGGCGATCGATCTGGAAAAGAACGGGAAGATCGACGTGGACGTCGAGGGCGTTGGCGAAGGAAAGGTTGAGCTCGAGAAGGATTTGATCAAGATTGAGAAGCGAACACGGGTCGAGAATGTTCGCGAGTATACCCCGAATGTGATCGAGCCGTCATTCGGTATCGGTCGATTGCTGTACAGCATCATTGAACATGCCTACTGGTCGCGACCAGGAGATCTGGCTCGTGGGGTATGTATATCGTTTTTATGCAGTTTGGTATCTATGCTCTCTTGCTAACCCGTTACTTCTGTTGCAGATCCTATCCTTCCCACCGGCAATCGCACCGACGAAGGTCCTGCTTGTCCCCCTGTCGACCTATCCCTCATTCAAACCCCTCGCTCAGCGTCTGATGATGAAACTGCGTCGTCTGGGTATCGCCAACCGCGTGGACGACTCATCCGCAAGCATTGGAAAGCGTTACGCACGGAATGACGAACTCGGCACGCCGTTTGGCATTACAATTGACTTCCAGTCCGTTAAGGACAACACATTCACGTTGCGTGATCGTGACACTACCAAGCAAGTCCGCGCGACTGAGGAGGAGATCATTCAAGCCATCAGGTCGCTGGTTGATGGCGACGAGACTTGGGAGGATATTTGCAAGCGACTTCCAGAATTCACTGGCCAAGAGGTTGAGTAGACTGGCAGAATCAGATGTATTTACGTGCTGTACGCAGTGTACGGAGAAATGAACAAGTTAGTCCTTTAGGGTTATTGTAGCCTGCACCATTCTGTACCCCGGATTTCTATATAGACCCGCCAAGAATCCGGAGTCAAAACTCCGGCACTGGCATCATCTTCTTCAGAGAAACCTCCCTTCTGTCATTGTCGTCCCTGCATGTATTAGACAGTCCCTAAACAACAGAGCAACGCAAAATGGCGCCGACCATACATTCGGCCAGGACAACCCTCACCTGTCCGCTCTTCGGAGCCGACTTCGACCCTCGAAATAACAACCGCCTACTCGTTGGCGGAGGCGGAGGAGAAGGGCGCAGTGGAGTAGGGAATAAGATCGTACGATCCTCCATCAGCCTTCTATACTGCAAATAATCATCGATCAAGACCCTGATACAAGTTCTGACCCGGTGACAGGAACTCCTGGATACGTCGAAACGCTCCGAGATATCCCAAATAGCCGATATCGAGTTATCGCGCGACGAAGACTCCGTGACGTCCCTAGCTGCGACGGCTGTCGATGACGATGATGGCAACGGCGATGGATCTGTCGTGGCGCTGGCTGGTATTAATAGCTCCGAATCTGAGCAAAGAAAAGGGAATAATCAGCATTTGAGGTCGTTTCGGGTTGACTATCCGTCGTCGTCATCGGTGGAAGGATCCCGTTCGGTAGATACGGAGGAGGATGAGAAATTGGAGCCTAAAAGGGGACAGATGCAAGGGGAATCATGTCTACTATCACGCGCATCGCTGTTCAAAACTAGGACCGATGATGCCTACCAGCGAGTTCTACGGTTATCGCCTTGGAAAGGAACGGGGAGTCCCAGGGTCGGTGCTGTTGCGTCCGGGATGGCGCAGGCTGGGGAGTTAATCTTTTTCGATGCTTCGTCGTCGAAACCTACAGAGGCGGATGTTATAGGTCGGGTCAATCTGGGTGCGGGCGAGGAAGCTGATGATGTGGACTTTTCGATGCTGGGGGATGAGAATGAGAATGAGGATGATAATAAGAACAAGGATACCGGCGTGTTTCGAGTCGCATATACCAATGGCGTCGAAGTGCTTACGTGTGAGGTCTCCTCTAAGACGAGATCCGACAGTTCACCCAAGGTTAGCTGTGTTTATACCACGGCACCTCCATCCGACAAAGCCAAGAAGACGAAACCTCGAGTCCGGTCGTTGCGCTTCATCTCGTCGAGCACCTTGCTATTACTCCAGAATGCACCGGATCGCGGAGGGTGCGAGCTCCTCCTTTTACAATCGCAACCAGACTCCACATCCGGTACAATCATACGCCGTCGAAAACTCCCCCGATCTATGCAGATTGGGCTGGGCCTCGACGTGTGCAATCTACCGAACTCCCCAAATCCCGACCCCAAAACCAACAGAGACCGCCAAACCATCATCGCCGTATCAGGCCACAACCACTCCATCGAAATCCTCACCCTCAACCACAACGAGAACCGCAATGTCTACAGCAAATTAACCCCCTACAAAACCCTCCTCGACGTCCACCCATTCCCCATGACAAAGCTCTGCTTCTCAACCTTCATCCCACCCACCTACCCAATTTCCAAACACACCCCGCCGCAATCCGTCAAGCTCGCCTCCGTGAGCATGGGCAATACGGTCGCCGTGCATACCTTCCCGCTCTCCCCCTTCCCGCCTGTCGACTTCTATCCCCGCTATGTGCTGGATGTGCCCGAGCGGTCGGATTGGGGGAATCTCTTCTGGTCCGTGCTCCTGGCGATTGTTGTGGCGATTGTGGGGTGTTTGGTTATGCTGTTGCTTGCGGATTGGAGAGGGGTTGAGGGGGTTTTGCCTTGGGATGTTGGTGGTTTTGAGGGGTTTGGGTTGGGGCTTGGGTTGGGGTTGCCGTGGCTTACTAGGTGGTTGTCTGGTCGTTCTGTCGATGAGATTGAGGACATTGATCATTCTTCCGCCGGCCCTGTTCCTACAATACAGGTCCACCAGGAGCAGGTGCAAACACAGCAACTACAAGAACCACAACAATTCCAAGAGCCACAGCATCCCCAAGATCAATCTCAACAACAACATTCTCAAGAACAACCACAACGACAATCAATTTCATCTCTCCTCAAACACCTCGAAGACACGATCACCACCCGCAGCAGCCAAGAAGACAACAAAAATGGAAACGAAAACCACCTACCAGCAGTAATTACAGTTCGCCACGACGACACCGGCCTCGACGTCTCCCTCCAACAGCCGCCCGTCTCATCAAACGGGTTCCTGTTCCGCTCCTGGAGGGACTTAATCCCCGAAGAGCGGTCGGTGTGGATGGACCGGTTGGTAAATGCCGGGTATTGGGCCGTTGAGGAGGGGGAGAGGGTGCTGGAGGGTGTTTTTTTCGGGGAGTTTAATGGGGTCGTTGGGAGAATTGCTCAGGGAGGTTTGTATTGATTTGGGTATGGTATGGGTTCTGGGGTCAGTGGATTGTACAGAGTGTTGACTTCAATTATGCTTATGTGTTTCTGAGGTGTTATTGAGAGGGATCGTGCTGCATATTTATACATAGAAATATAATTAATATTTGGCCAGCTTCATATTCCACGTGTGTATTTCTGATCCATGTTGAGGATGAACAAACATGGTCAGGAACAGGAAAAGTTAGGGTAAATATGCTAGGGTAAATATGCAATCACGTGCAGGTTGTAAGTCGCGGAGTGTGGATGGTTAACCGCCTTTTTGCTCGCCGGTGTGTCTTTCTGCTTCCGCCGTATCTTCCTGAAGCCGATCCCAAACCCATGAGGACATGACGCGCCCTCCGCGAGTATGGCCTATATCCTTAGTATATCCAACTATTAAATCAGGACTTGACAAAGCGTCTAGAGAGATGGGAATAGTGCTCCAAATCCTGCTACGCCATAGGAATTGGACTATGGGACTGAATGGAAGCCAGATTTGCAGATGGCACGCCTTGCTGTCTAGAATGCAAGGATTTCACCAGGCTTCTTCTTTCCTTAAGAACGGCTGGTTCGAAATTTAAGAGATTGCTTGATGCCAGCAAACTCGTCGTCTTCTACGTACTTCGTCAGAACCTGGCCAAAAGAAAGCAGTGATAACCGGAAGCACTGCCCTAATACTCCCGTTGCTGTTAGTGCTGATGATTACGGTCTATGATATGCATTTTTATTCCGGGATTGGCACCATACATACTGGTTCTGTCGATTCGCTGAATTTTGACATGTCGATCCGCTTACAGGAAAATCTGCCGAAGTGAAGATACCTACTACCCAGGCATTGGCAATGCCTGGACCAAGGTTCAATAGGGGTGTTCGCACCTGGTGGAGGTGTCACTGTTGCGATGGAATGTGGATAGTGCTACTAAAATATGCTGATGACCTCGTCCTAACTTCGTCGCCTGAACTACCTGCATCAAGACGCGAGGAACGCCTTGGCAAAAGCAGACGCGGAATTGTCCTGCCTTGGCCGATTCATTGTGAGGATTATGTGCATGGTGAATTCTGTGTTCACAGAAGTCGCCCAGTGAGTTATGCTGTCTGTGTGGTGACCTACCTTTTTCATCAGACAGGCACGCAACTGTCTCTTGTATGCTTCCTGTGAGTCGCCGATGATATGAGATTATATGCATGATTATACTGAGTCACTCGGGTGAGAATGCTGACTGACGCATTGGCATCCCGGAAAACGTGGAAGCACTGCCATAATATTCGTGCATGGAATGACTCTACAAATGGCTCTCGGAACCTGACCAATCAGTGCTCAACCTTGCAGAAGCGGAGATGTCAGAAGTTAGCGTCAAACGGGGCAATGCCTAGGCAGTGTTTTCATCCATGCCCGACAAGATTGGTTGGTGGTTCTGTGTTCGAGAGAATCGACCAACCCTTAGCATTGCGAACTGCAGTGTACCGTATGGTTAGATCCATCGACCATTTACTCCTGCTGCATGCAAAGATTCGCCAATTCAATGGCCAAGCCAAGATTGTCTTGTTGGTTGCTTACTGCACCGTAAGCACCAGAAAGTTAATTAGATGCTGCGCATGAGTGCAGCACACATGGCCATGCTAATGCTATAAGAGGGCCGTCCTCACCACGTAACGATTGATTCGTTGTCTCAACTTCCTTGTCAGAAGCAAACCTAGACGCAATGAGAACCTTATTGTCTCTCGGTTTGATGGCCAGCGGCCTCGCTGCACTTTGCACGGGCGCCGCAGTTGCACCTCGAGGCTCCTATGTTGTCCATGAGAAGCGCGATTCAGTTTCTAGCACTTGGACGAATCTGGGCCGAGTTGCGGAGGACGCCAATCTGACAGTCCGAATTGCATTGAAGCAAAGCAATTTCGACAATGCTCATAAATATTTGCGGGACATGTTGGTTTCCATTTTGCTATTCTCTTTTCGGAGACATTCAATTCAGTTGAGCCCCTATTGACCATGCTGGTTTTCCAGTTCTCATCCAGATTCCCCCAATTATGGACGCCATTGGACTTCCGAGCAAGTAATCCAAACGTTTGCACCGTCTCAGGCAACTGTGGACAACGTCAAGGACTGGCTTGTCGAAGCTGGGATTGACGCGTCGCGAATCGCCCAGTCCGACACCAAGCACTGGTTGGGCTTTGCGGCTTCAGCTGGCCAAGTGGAACGTATTTTGCAGACCAAGTATTATAATTACCAGGAAAAGTCGAGCGGCAAGAAAATTGTCGCGTGCCAGCAATACCACCTGCCCGGTCCGATACAGAGACATGTTGATTACGTAGTGCCGGGGGTGATTATGAGAAGCCCACCGGCGAACAAGAAAGCCAAGCGAGCAGCGAGAAGGACAGCAGCACCAGAAGCAAAGACGGCACTGTCCCAGAAGGAGTCCGGACTTCAATCGCGCGGAGGAGTCTTTCGTGATAACCAACGGTCGTCATTGAAAAACTGCAGCAAGGTCATCACGCCTGAATGCATCACGGCCCTTTACAAAGTTCCTTCGCCCCCAAAGTCCGCACGCCCGGACAATTCGCTTGGCATTTATGAGCAGGGTGACTTCTACACCCAGGAGGACTTGGACTCATTCTTCAGCAGCTACAGTCCCTGGATTCCCAACGGAACGCACCCGATTCCAAAGCTAATAGACGGTGCCAGTGGACCTAAGGAACCTGAAACTGGCTGGCCGACAGGTGAATCGGACTTGGATTTTCAACTGGCCTATCCGCTAATTTATCCCCAAACCCTGACGCTTTATCAAACGAATGACGATCACTATAGCTACAACAATTTGCTAACCAACCCAGGCTTGTTCAATACGTTTTTTGATGCGATTGACGGGGTGAGTAATCCTATGCATGGCTAGGAATCTCGGGAGCAAACAGACTGACCGAAAGCACGACAGTCTTACTGTCAATACTGTGCGTATGGGGAATGCGGCGACAACCCTAACTATGATGCGGTCTATCCTGATCCCAATCCAAAGGGGTACAATGGCACCTTGATGTGCGGTGTCTATGAGCCGACCAAAGTTATTTCGATATCATACGGGGATTACGAAGCCCACCTCTCTGCTGCGTACCAACAGAGGATGTGTGACGAGTGAGTAATGGCGCTCTCGACTGCCAGTAACGTAACTCGTTTCCTTGCTAACTATTTCGTCCAGAATGCTGAAACTGGGTCTCCAAGGAGTTACTATTCTTTTCGCATCTGGTGATAGTGGCGTGGCTTCCGATGCACTTGATAAAGAGAGTAGCGGTTGTCTGGGACCAAAGGGGAATATATTCAATCCCGGATTCCCTTATACGTGGGTTGCCGTTGATGTTGCTTTGCCTTAGAAGTATGCTACATAGCTGACTGACTCTGACATGCAGCTGCCCTTGGGTGACGGCTGTCGGCTCAACTTACATCCCTTCGAATCACTCGATCACGGATCCCCAACCCGAAGTGGCCACGGAAACGTTCGGGTCCGGTGGTGGTTTTAGCAATATCTACCCAGTTCCAGCTTACCAGGCGGCTGCAGTATCCAAGTAAGTTCAATGAGCAAAAACGCAACTACTAATTCGGCATAAAGTGCAATGCATATAAAAGCTAGTGCGATCTCGGAAGTATGTACACATGCTAATGAACGATAGATATTTCCGAGACCACAATCCGCCACATCCTTACTACATAAGCATAGGAAACGATTCCTTTGGCGCAAACGGAGGAGTTTACAACCGCTTTGGCAGAGGATATCCGGACGTCGCAGCGCTGGGTGACCGTATCGCCATTTACGCGGACGGCGAATCCGAACATGCTGCATCCGGGACAAGTGCAAGTAAGTGCTACATGGTTGCGACCAGCCATTGTTCACAACAAATGAATGGATGAACGTGATATACAATGTACTATGGGATATGCTAGTGTGGTATGGAACTAACGTATGATTGTTAACCAGGCGCCCCCATCTTCGCTGCCTTGATCAACCGCATTAACGAGGAACGCCTCAACAACAACAAGGGACCGGTTGGCTTCATTAACGAAGTGCTGTACTCAAACCCCTTCGTCCTGAACGATATAGTCGCCGGAAGGAACACGGGATGTCTGAGACCGGAAGGCAATAATAGCTATAACTTCCAGGAGGGATTTAGGGCAGCCCCGGGGTAAGATCATTCATTCATTCATTTATTCGTTCATTTTCTTGGGAACCTTAGTAAGTAACGGAGGATATCAAATTGCTGACTATCACCTTACTTGCTTACAGATGGGATCCGGTGACTGGATTGGGCACACCGAATTATCCCAGAATGTTGGAATTGTTCATGAGTTTGCCATAAGCTAGGGTGAATTAGGGCTTATGACAGCCTATTGATGAGAACGTTGAATCAGCACGGGCTTCGGTCCTAGCGTGTAGGTAAAGTTGGGGCTTGGGGCTTAGCTTAATAAATAGCTTGAAAATATCACCCCATACAACCTACGGAAATTGATCAACCTCAATTGGGTGCACTCTGAAAACAGGTCCAATCAATTTTCACGTCGTTTGTTGCTATTTTTAGATCACATGTGAGCCGACTTGATCAGCCCTACCTTATCTTATCAATATCGCGGGCGTATGATGTCATAGCCCTGCGCCGCGGCCCCTGCGTCCTCCGATTAAAGGCCAGAGCCCTTCAGAGCCAGACAACACCAAGTGTGCAGCGTGCTGACGGTGATCTAGTGAGGAGTACGACGTATATCATTGAACAGCGACGAGTCTATACATACTGTAATGACAAGATCAAAACCTATGTCAATATAATCCCTTCATCCAATCTACAGGTTTCTTAAAGAGATCCCTCGATGGCATGACCTCTTCGAGGTATCTCAGCCCCAACTCATTCGAAACGTTAGGATCCCTATCACGGAAAATAAAATCAGGTCCAGGTCTCACGAAATACTCTTTCCGGCCGAGCAACTCTGTGAGTTTATTAACTAAATCCAGCAACCACTTCCCAAAGGCGCCGCCCACCTCCCCAGCGAACCGCTTAATCAACGGGTCGTCGTAAGGAGTATGAAAGGGTATGGTAGTAAGAAGAAGACAGAAGCACAGAAGTGCATCATCCTGGACTCGCTTGCCGCCGGTATTGTTCTTGTTGATATTATGATTACGAAGGTACACCCGGGCGGCAGTCCGAAAATGATCCGATAAGACAAAGGACACGTAAGGAATGAAGCGGTCAATTTTCAGTAAGGCGTCAAGGGCACGGGGGTGGATCGTGGAGAGAGCGATATGGATTCCTTGCTGTAGAGCGTCTGGGAAGTAAGTAACATCTCTTCCGAATTTGTTGCCCGGCGCCCGGCACGACAACTGGCCCGAATAGAGTATTGAGGTATGTCATGTGTGTGTCTGTAAAAGAACCCCGGACAAGCCCTCTGTGGTTTGTATTAATGTTCGGGTTGAAGTAGAAAGAAGGAATCTCCGTCAGACTGAGAAGGGGAAAGAACAGTGATTTGCCCCTGGAATTGTCAACATAATGTGAATCATCGTCAATGTCAACACTGTAATCGTAGGGAAGGACATAATTGTAATCATAAGGTGCGAGCTCGTAATCGGGATATGGAATACGGCGCAAATGGAGTTCGACAAACTCGCCCGTTTTAACATGGACTTCACAATCTTGAACCTTCGTTTCCACCCCCCATCGTCGCTGAATTTTTCTGGTGGCTGTCAATTCAAAGGATTTCCCTGTTTCTCCAGACTGTAGCAATTTCTCCAACTCCCGACCCTGGTTATCCTCTTTAAGCACGTAGCCAGGATTAAAACACCACCAAGCGATAAGCAATCTGGTCAGATCTGGTAGTTGTCTCCGGATCCTATCAATCGTGCACCATCTGCACCATACGATATCCGACTGCAAGACCTTCCTTCCTTCATACGTGAGAGGAACAAAATTATGGCCTAGCGGTCGAAGGATATGGGCAATATCAAAGAGCTGGCTCTTTCTGCATGTATGCGCACCCGAATTCTCATACAGTGCGAGAGACCTGGAAATCACATTTCCGTCTTTTCTGATTACGTACCTCTCAAAATCATGAGGGGGACTAATATCGTTATCCCAAAAAGCCAACAGAATCAACAACCTGTACACTCGCTCATTCGAAACGGCAGCGGCCAAGTAAGGTGACGCGCGTGCTAGATTGACATTTAGGGAATAGAGAAAGATTTTCTCGACGAGCTCAGCGGGAATGGATTCGAGTTTTGAAAGCGTTTTATCCTTCGTGCTGCGCTTTCTCGCTGGGTGGTTAGAGCCTTTGATGGGGCGTGATTGAATTGATGTTAGGGATTGAGAGGAAGATCTGGAAACGGTTTCAGGTGGGAGAGGGACTTGGGACTTGGGGATTTCCTGTTGGCGACCATTGTTGTTGTCGCCGTCCTTGTTTGTAGGGCGCTTTCTGCGGCCGCGGACGTTGCGAGCCATCTTAACCGGCAGTTTTCTTTATAGACTCGTAGTCTGTAGAGGAGGAGGTCCAATCTGTCGTTGGTTGCTATTTTTAGGTACTCTGTAAGTCACATGTGTCTTATCTTATCAGCATCGACTTCATTGCGGCCAGAAGCTCCTCATTCCTTCTCCTTCTCAACCTCGACTTTTGGCATGATATCGCTTTCCTTACCTTACAGAAGCCCATCCATTGATGGCGCTGCTGCTCGTTGTCTCTTACGGACGTGGTCTGGGACTATCTGTTCTTCCCCTTCGCGACGTACGAGTCACATACCTACCCAACGTGATGAGCGGAGAGACGCGAATACGCAGAAAGAACTCAAAATAACGGTATCATAGTACCATTGCCTATATCTAGGAGAAAGAGAGAAGACAAACTGACAAAGGGAAGGAAATGAAAGACACGGGAACTATTATATCGCTAGGCATCATGCCAGAGTTGTCGACGTGATGGCATCGTCAGGCAACCTAGCCGTCGACGTACTGCGTGAAAATAACTGGTGGTGACGTGGCAATAGACGTGAATATACCTAGTCACTCTACATTCATCACCGCACTCTGCCATCTACGATTACGAACCAATTCAGGTCGACATCACAAACGCCTTTTCGCTGGCAGACAAAGCCCAAGGGGATGGATGGATGACCTACGTGCGTCCTGTCGAAGGCATGAAGGCGTATATGGAAGAGAAGATCCAACCCGTCAACAACTACGTAAGTACGTATCATAGCACCGATATTGACATGTACGTCAAGAATACGACGGATATTTGAATCATGTCAAGCTTGGTGGCCGGCTTAGGTAGTGGCCGAGGTCAATCGTGAAGAAGGTTGCCCGCTGGGACACCAGTTTCGTACCGAAACTGGTATATATCTAGCTACTGGCCATCGACATGTTTTGGTTGCCCACCACTCTGACCAGCTGCTCTCCGTCATTTTCGAAACGATTGACGGAAGTTGGTCGAGCCGATTTGACCGCGGCGTCAAGTCAATTACTTCCCAGGGAGCTTAGGCAGTTGGTTGATTAGAGTGGTGGGCAACCCTGTCGGTGGCCAGTGGTTAGATATATGTATACCGGTTTCGTACGAAACTGGTGTCCGGCGCCTTCATGTTCAACATCAATGATGTTTTTTTTTTTTTTTTTTTTTTTTTTTTTKTGTTTTGTGTTTTGTTTTGGCCAAGCGGGTTGATTCTGTATTCACTTATCCATCATTAATTAACTGACTAACTATACTTCAATTAACGACTTCCGTTTCTTTCATACAAGGATTGATTCATTCCTCATTGCTCATGATGCGAGGTCCATCTATGATATACCTATAAGTCCCCCATCCACTCCCCAGGAACCCTAAAAAGATCCCTCGAGGGAACAACATCATTAAGAAACCTCCGACCCATCGGATCGCTCACATCAGGCACCCTCTTCTCAAAAATCCTAATACCCGACTGCCGCGAAGGAGAACCACCCCCATCCTCCCTACTACTCCGAATCTGCTGCGGCAAATACCGCTGCCAAGCCATCAACCACCTCCCAAACGCCCCGCCCACAGTCGTCGCGAACGCGACCATCAACGGTGAGCCGCACGGCACCGACTCGGCACTGGTGGTGAGCAGGAGGACGAAGCATAGGAGCGCGGCGTCGAGAGCCTTCCTGTCGGCGACGGCGCCGCCGGCGTCGGCCTGATTGTAGACTTCGGCGGCGGTTTCGAAGAGGCGTGCTTTGAGTTTGTATGGAAAGCGTTCGCTGGGGTTTTCGCTGTTGTTGAGGGTGTAGTGGTACATGAGTTCGTCGATGCGGAGTAAGAGGTCGAGTGCGCGGGGGTTTCGGGTGGTTATGGCGCGGTGGAGGCCGGTGTGGATTGCTTCTTGGGAAGCGAGGAGGAGTTTGTAGTATCCGTGGCCGGTGTAGTAGTCGTCGGGGAGCTCGCGTAGCGGCCGGCCGGAGTGGAGGAAAGTTTCCAGGTATTTCAGGTGTGTGTCTGTGAATGAGTGCCGGGCGAGTCCTTTGTGAGGCGCGTTTACGCTCGCGTCGTAGTAGAAGGGGGGTACTTCTAAGAGACCGAGGAGGGGGAATCGTAGGGTTTGATACGGCGAGGAGCGGAAGTTGTCGTGCTGGATACTGAAGAACTGGAGTTCGACAAACTCGCCGAATTTAACGTAGACTTTCATAGGCTGCTCGTCGTAATCCCGCGGCGGCTCCTCCTTGACGTCCATGTTACAATGGAAGCTGAAACTATACCTCACGTTCCCGTCGTCGTATCCCCTGAACGTATTCGGATTCAGCCCATGACCCGGTCGTCTCTTGAGTCTCCGCGTCGTGATATACGTCTTTGACGTTTTCGTTCCCGTCCCCGTCTCCCCAGATTGCTGCAGCAGCAAACGGTTCAACTCCCGACCCTCATCGTCCTTAAACTTATACCCAGCATTCAAACACCACCGGGCAATAATCAACCTCGCCAGATCCGGCAACTGCCGCCGAATCCTATCAACCGTGCAACCGCTGGGACATGGTTATGTTCCCTATACGGCTGATCAGAGGAAGGTGTTGCAGTACGACGTGTTGCGGTGCAGGTGGTGCAGGATCCGGGCAACGTCGGGCAACGGGTTCCCAGCAGCTGCGTTCGGGTCGATAGGCTCGAATTGCGAAGAGGGGCTCAGTGCATTTGCGCCGCCGAATGCGAGTTCGTAGAGATCGTAGACTTCGTCGTTGTTGAAGAAGGCTAGGAGGATCAGTAGTCGGTAGATTTGTTCGCTGGATAGGGCGGCTGCTAGGTGGGGTGAGGCGCGGGGGAGGTTGGTGTTGAGGGAGTAGAGGAAGATCTTCTCGATGAGCTCGACGGGGAGGGATTCGAGGTTTGAGAGTTTTGGATTTGGGGTGGTCATGTTGCCGTTGTTATGTGGTTTAACTGTGAAGGGGTTTGCTTCTGGGTTTTCCTGCAGTAGTTGGTTAGTATCTCGGAGGTGTCTCTTGGCCAGGATCTGAGTTAGGGTTGACTCACCAAGATCTCGGAGATTAACCCGGTAATGGAAGGGCGACTGTGGTGCATGTCAACATTAGGTATTCTCTGCTTATACCAACCACCACCAGCCGAAGAGGTGGCATTATGCCGAGGCCCGAGACGCGCTGGTGGCAGAATATTTACATTTAACTTGATGAAGAAGGCGGTAATTTTGGGTGTCCAAACGCTTTCGATAGTCATTCCACCGTATCATACTCGTAGGTATGAAGTTCACCAAAGACAGAAGAAAAGACACGGACAAGAAAGTTCGTATTATCGGAACGAATCATGGAAACGAAGCTCGTCTGAGTCTGAAGTATCAACGGTTAATCCCATAGGTATGATATGATATGAGCAAAGCAAAGCAACAAAGCGACAAGCAACAAAAAGCAGAATGCCAAAACAACGCCAGTTATCCACGCCAATATCAAATGTCAAAAGATCAAAAAAGTTGATAACGAAAAAGACAAAAATGAAAGCCAAAGCAGGACATATCCTGCGCTTTCCATGGATATCAATCATAGCAAGGCCAACAACAACCTAACCTGCTTGCTTGCAAGACAGGACCCGGCGCGGACGGAGTGAATGAGTAAGAAAATTAAGAAAAAAATCCCACGCAAGATCGTTCTGCGTAAATATGACCTTATGCGTACCAGAAAGAAAGAAAGAAACGGATAAGTCGAAAAGCTCCGCAGTCCACGATCTCAGAAGTAGAAAGCATCTTTACTTTCCGACATGGTCAGAGATAGATTGGAATATGAGTTTCCATAAGAGATAGCGTCGACTCGTAATCAAGACAATTGCGAGCATCAGCGTCGAGCCTTTCTTCCTCTTCCTCATTGACCAGCGGGCTTCTTCCAGCGCAGCAATTCAGCCAAGCTAGGCAAGCTGCAACCCGACTTGAGGAACTCGTGCTGTAATAACTCCTCCGACGTAGCGCGACTGCGAATGTCAACGCAGAGACACACGCTGAGGAAAGACTTGAGCTCCTTGCTGAGCTTCTCCGGTTTCTTCAGGCTCGGAGTGCCGTTGGTGGCGATCAGATACAATGCCTTGAGCGGTTCCTCGTTGAGATACGGCGGCTCGGATTCAATCATCTCAATGGCCATGATGCCAAGTGACCAGCAGTCGACCTTGGGTCCGTACTCCTTTTGCTTGACGACTTCTGGCGCCATCCAGTACGGGGTGCCGACCATTGTTGCACGCTTGCTTCGGGTGTCCGTGAGTTTAGCGCAGAAACCGAAATCAGCTGAAGGAGCCGTTAGCTTCGAATCAAATCGTCAGCGTTGCTGTGGGTACATACTAATCTTAACATGACCGGCACGGTCAAGAAGGACGTTGTCACTCTTGATATCACGATGGATAATATGTTGACTGTGCAGGTGAGCCAATCCCTTGCAGGTCTTGTAGAGTCGATACAAGTCAGCAAACCGATCCTCGAATGACTAACGAATAACTAAAACGAACCTCTGCGCAAATGGTAGCAATCTGATCCTCTTGGATAAAAGCATTGTTGTCAATAATATCGGTGAGCGCACCTCCCTCCATAAACTCCATAATGACCCAGAGCTCATTGCTCTGCTCCTGCAAGAAAGAGTCGAGAAAGTTGACGACGTTGGCGTGTTTGCTGTCCTTCATGACAATGATTTCGTTGACAATCAACTCCTTACGCGGCTGGCTTCGCAAATCCATCTGCTTGACAGCAACCTGGCAACGAGGGCCGTACTGCCGATACAACTCACGAGCAATTGGCGTCGTTGCACTCTCCTTGATACGCGCCACGTAAACAGAACCAGAGGCACCCTGGCCGATCTTGCGTTGCTTGCTGTACGATTCGTTAGGGTTATCTCTGGAGACAACCGTTCTAAGCTTCTCCATAACCTCGCTTTCAGTCATGCGCGACATGCGCACTTCCTTCTTGGGCTCGGGCTTCTTGGTTGTCAGAGCAGCTTCGGCTTGGCGAACGCCTGGCGCCGATTTGTTGTTGGCGTTGTTGGCATTGTTCTGCTTGTTGGCTATATTCAGAGGCTTCACCGGCTGCACTGGAGCCGGGAGCCTGCTCGGAGGAGGTCCCTGAGCCGGCTGTGCTTTGACACCATTGTTCTGAGGCCGCCCTTGGGGTCCCGGGGAACGAGACTCGTTTGCACGATATCGCGCACTCGAGGCCATGGAATGCTCATCCGGGCGTGGACCAGGAGGACGTGATGCGCCGGGGTAGTGGTTCGGCGCCGCGTAAGGAGAGGGCGCGGGACGCTGAGGAGTGTAGTTGCTCGGAGGAGGCGGACGGGCAGTGTTTGGAGCTTGTGGGGCAGGGCGGCTAGGTTTGAAGCGGTTCTCGTCGAGACCACCACCACCGCCGCCGCCGCCGTAACCACCAAGTTCCTGCTTAGCCAAGGGGACACGCGTTTTGGGGAGAGATGCTTGGTAAGCTTCTTGTTCCTGTCGCCACTGTTCCTCTTCGCGCTGACGCTTTTGGCGGGCTTCCTCCTCGAGCCGGCGGCGTTCCTGGTCGGCCAGGTCTTTCATTCGTTGGAGCTGTTGCTGCTGTTCCTGTGCTCGATCAGCTTCAGGTGACCTTTCTTGGGATTGGGCCGGTGACGATGTAGCCGAAGGAGTGGATTCTTCGGCGTATTTCTCCTGAGGAGACAACCCCGTGTCCAGTCGTTGCGCGGGGCCCGGCGGTGGCGGTCTCGGAGGAGCAACTGAGCTGCCGCCCATGCTCTGGCTGCTAAAGGGTTTCGCAGGTTGCTGACCAGGAAATGGAGTTGCAGGCAAGCCGCCATACTGCGCCTGCGGGTTCTGGTCACGCATCTGGATCTCAGAATAGAACTCTAGGACCTCAATGACAGCTTGGGGGTTTTTCTTGTAGTCTTCCTTGGTGAGGGCCGACGAAGTCAGGAGTTTCTCCCACTCCGGGGGTAAGCCAAAGAAAGCGCCTGACTGCGCATCAAAGCCAACGTGAACCCGATGACTGAAATTAGTGGGATTGCTGACACCCCCCATACCAGGACAGCGTTCATAGATCTTGTCAATCCATTCATAGATCTCATCGTCGGTTTTCACCTCGCAGGTAATTGTTTTGGTCGGAACGTCGCGAGTCATCAATGCGGTCTTGGACGTTGCGTCCTTGGGGTTGGCAAGGCGGACAATCTCAAAAGCCATCTTGGTATCCTCGGAACGGGCGACACCGGTGACATGGGACAGAGGGATGGAAAGGACCATTTTGCCGGTCTCGTTCTTCAAGAACTCCAGACGGAACTCGCGCAAGATGAGGAATCGCTGGTTCCACGAGGGGAACAGCTTTCCTTCTTTGCAGCGCACATAACCCTCCTTGATCACGGCGACGCCTCCTTGGCCATTCGACTTGGTCTGCTGTGGTAGACTCGGACTACTGGTGTTGGGGAACAACGACAAGCCACTGGGGCTCGGACTGGCAGGGGACTTTAGGTTCATTTGACTAAAGGAGGACACGGTACTTGGCGGCGGGTTGATATTCAGCCGGGGACGGTCCGTGGGGGGTCGCGGAGCGGGACCGGGATTCATGAACGAGTCCGGCGAATAGCTGCAGCGATGTCAGTTAAATGCGAAGCAGAATAGAAGGGTGAAGACAAGAAAAAAAAGGGAGAACGAGCAATGCAAATGCAAAGGCGTTGAAGCGCGAATCAGTCAATCTTCAATATTCCCACCCGACGACCCACTGGCGGGGACACTGAGACAGAGCAGAGCATTTCCAATGTATAAGGACGTAAAGTAGGGAGGGAGACTTTTGACTTACTGTCCGTACGACGAAGCCATTATGAGGATGAGCTTCGCTGCGACAGTTGATCGCAGCACAGAGAGAGAAGAGAACGGGACGCTTGGAGGTGATATCTACCTGGGAGTCGAATTCAAAAGGGAAAAAAAGGGGGGGRGGWGGAGGGAGGAAGAGGAGGGAGGGAGAAGAGGGGACGGAAAGGGGAGGAGTACAGTTAGTATATAGCCTATCTGTAGTGGGCTATCGACGGGTCTATTACTGTCACTGTCACAAATGGCAGCAGTTTAGTAGTATTTAGTAGTATTCAAAGTATTGGACGTGAAAGATGCGCTCAAACGCAGAATATCCGAGGGAATATGAATTATTTGAGGTCTTAGTTGGGAGGGATCGCCAAGTATGTACTCCAGGAGGCTGGAATATATATATATATAGTGAATAGAGGAATAGAGGAGAGGAGAGAAGACGAAGAGGACAGGGCTCTCCGAGGAGGATACATATAAACAAGAAAAAAAAAAAAAAAAAAAAAAAAAAAATCGTTTCAAATCCTCCTCCCCAGATCAATCAAACTCAAATAATCTCAGCCTCCTCGAGGTCTCTATGGTCAGCATCATATGTACTCTGTATGCGATGCGCGAGGTGAGATGTACCGTATAACCGCTCCTGTTTCACAAGGCGTAGCATCATCCCTGACTGCTGCCATGACTGACTGCATCAGTGCATATGCTGTATTCTCAGCTGCTGGATGCTATCATCGCTCCTCTCCGAACGGATAGTTGAACTTCAACAGCCCATTCAATCCCCCAACCCATCCGTCGTGCGCTTCTCCTCCAACCGTCCTCCGCATCACGCACGGAACCCCCCCGTGCCAGTCATTCTTGTTATGCCTCATCTCCTCATTCCACACTCGCACCTCCATTCCCACCGTCATTCCCTGTCCGAAATTCACCCCGTCAATGCTGACTTCCAGCTCTCGTCCGCGGTTCTTCTCACTCAGCCGTAGTGTAATCGGCGTACTGTGCGGTAGGATCAACGGCCGGAAACTGAGACTCCGCGCGCAGATCGGTGTCAACAGAATCGATGGCACTAGCGGGTGTATGATGCTTCCTCCACTGCTAAGGCTGTACGCCGTACTCCCCGTGGGTGTCGACACAATCATTCCGTCCGCTACCGCTTCCGTGAGGAACCGTCCGCCCACAAAAACCTCCACTATTGCGAGATGCGGTTCTCTGCCGCGATGGATCACCACTTCGTTCATCACATAGACTCCTTTTCCACCGCTGTTCGTCGTTTCCAGGCCGTCATTACTCGACGTCTCCAATCCGGTGCTGGACGTCTCCAAGGGAACCCCACCGCTGTTATGCGCTGCCACTCCATCCGGCGTAAACAGACCCACCTTGAGGCGGTTGCGCATCAGGATACGTGCCTCGCGCGTCGAGCCCATAGACTTACCACGAACCGACGACCATCCCGTCGGGCCCATTTCCGCCGGCTCTGAAGATCCTTCAAGCACGGGTGTGCGATCTCCCGCTCTCGCTCCTGACATGTACACTTCCCGAAATGCCCGCTTGTACTCGGCGAATCGCCATTCGCTGAGGAAACCAAGTGTGCCCATGCTGAACGACAGCACTGGTGGTACATGGTCCGAGGTTGCAAATAGTGAAGACGCCCGCAGGATGGTTCCATCTCCGCCTAGCGTAACAGCGAGATCCACCTTCTCGTGCAACGCGGACGGTAAATTTTGCGCAAGCGTCGAGTAAACGGGGAAAGGTAGTGACGAGTGGACTTCTTCTGCAGTTCTCGGTTCCAGGATGATTGCAATGGATGGATACGCAGACGATACGTGACTATATCAAGGTCATTGGTTAATCCAGGATCTTAGTTTCTTAGTTTCTTAAATTGCGATGCGATGATGCGATTCCGTACTTGGCGAATTCAACAAGAGACTCAGTTACACTAGGCGAAGATTCTTTCTTCACGACCAAGACGTTTTGAGGGGGCGCTGGCCATTGAAGGCAGAGAAGGTCACCGTTGCGCGATTCTGAGAAAAGGGTGTAGAGTTAGCAAAACAACCGACTTTCAACAAAATCAACAAGTGGCCACATATTATTATTGACGCACACCTTGGTACTTGGGAACACGGCGCGGCGAGAGTGCCGCTATATCTCTGATCTCGAGACGACGAGGAGACGAAGAAAAGCCCCGTACCAACGACGACGATCGCAGGAACCTGGTTCCTGCATATTGCACCCGGCGATAGAGAGGATGCATTATTGCATTTCAAATATAAGACAGAAACAGTGACAAGATATGTGTGGTCTTCTTATGCCATCTCCTGTTGAATGACTTCAATGCTCGACGAGATCTCTTTATTTTATCCCTGACCGTGACTCATCCTCGTTCACAAACTGCAAGCTGCAGCATTCAATCTCTCGCTCTGAAGAGGACTCGATCAATGCATAACATAACAGCATAGGAACCTGAAGATATTCTCGGATGATTTCATTCTCGGCGAGTCGTCGGAGTTTCGGTGATTGTCGGTGATTGGCAGGTCCCGTGACCAGACGGCTCCCATTGGCTGATGGCTGACAACGGCTACATCATGCGTCACTTGATTGATTGCTTCTTTTGATTCTTTCTTTTCCTCTTTTTTTCTTCCTTTTTGTCGCTTTATATTCCGGGCTGCTCCATATCAAAGACTGAGTCTTCATTGTGTTAATGTGTTTCTAAGAATTGATTTCTCATCGACTACAGCTATACAATAATAGGGATACGGTACCGCGTTTTGTACTGCCCCGCTATGGCCTGATTAGTTGAAAGGCTCAACCTGGATCGATCAAAGACTGCTAACGACAGCTATAGAATTACTCCTTTTCTACACCTTTTCTATACCTTTTCTGGGCTTAATCTATATACTCTGAGCAAAGACACAAGGAAGCCAATCTCTCCCTCGTCGATAGAGGCTATCCTCACCATGGAAACCGACGAACAGAAACATGCACATGCGCCGTTACTCGACGGGGAAAAAGTCGCCAACGACAAAACGCGACAATCCGGGGAACGGGACCCAACATTAAAACATGGCCTTACGATGCAAATAATCCGATCGCTGCTACTCGCCTCATGGTTCAATTGCTGCTGCGTGGTTATCTTTACGACGCAGTTGCTTGGCTCTCCGTTATACTTTATCAATAGGACCTACTATGACAAGTACATGGCATTTACCAAGCAATCCTTTGGACTACTCATCACGACGCTTACCCAGATGGGCTGTCCGACTTTTATTCGCGCTAGCGGTGACAAGAGCGTGAAGGGTCAGCTGCATTTGACGGAGAATGGCGATCTGAGGACAGACTTCTCGGAGCGTCTCGTGTTGATCGCTAACCACCAAGTCTACACGGATTGGATTTATCTGTGGTGGGTGGCGTATTCGAATCGAATGCATGGACGTGTTTATATAATCCTCAAGGAATCTCTCAAGAATATCCCGATTATCGGCCAGGGCATGATGTTCTACGGCTTCATATTCATGGCGCGCAAGTGGATGTCTGACAAGCCACGATTACAACATCGTCTGGAGAAACTGAAAACTCAGCATACGGGGTCAAAGTCGAGCACTTCCAAGTTCGACCCTATGTGGCTCATGATCTTTCCTGAAGGGACAAACTTGTCCACTAATACCAAGAGGCGTAGTGATGAGTATGGGTCGAAGCAGGGCTTTCCTCCGTTGAAACACGCTATTCTTCCACGATCGACCGGGTTGTTCTTTTGCCTACAGCAGTTAAAGGGGACTGTTGATTGGGTGTATGATTGCACCGTGGCTTATTCAGGACCGCCGTAAGTAGACATACCGTTAAACTAGGCGAAATATCATGCTAACCAAGTTACGCCCTGTTTTCAGAAAAGGAAGCTACCCAGATAAATTCTTCACCCTCCGCTCAACCTACCTACAAGGCCGACAACCAAGATGTGTAAACATGTACTGGCGACGCTTTGCCATCTCCGATATCCCTCTCGACGACCCCAAAGAATTCGACGCCTGGATCAGGGCACGCTGGACGGAGAAAGACCAACTCCTCGACGAGTGCTTTGAGACCGGGCTATTCCCAACTGACCTGGCTGGGACTGTTGATTTCCGCGGCATTAATGACGTGCAGAAGGCTGTTGCTGCTTCGGAGGGGTATGTCGAGACGTCTGTTCGTTTGAGGCGGTGGTATGAGGCCGGGCAGATTTTTGCTGTTTTGGCCGGTGCTGCTTGTTTGTGCAAGTTGTCGGCGGATCTATGTTCTTGATTTGGGGTCGGAGGCAGCGTTGTAAAGAGAAGGTTGCTAATTATCTGATGGTTTGGTCTGTTGGTCTGTTGGTCTGTCTTTGGTATGATATACGCCGGTACACGAGATGGATGCATCCGATGACTCTTTTATATTAACGAGACAGCATAATTTTAGTTACTATTACCTACAGTGAATGTATTAGTAGATTACTATCAATACTTTGATGCACGATTCTATTCTATCCATTGATCTATGCTGAATTGAATCGCTACGGCCAAAACGCAAAACAAACCTCCTCATAATCCTCCCCCCTTCCACCTTCACCAACCTCATCCAAACGCATCGAAATCGTCTCCTCGGCACAAAACCCCAACTTCTCATAGAACGGCGCAGCCTCCATCGTACTCTCAAGAAGCGCAATAGCATTCTCCCGCTTACACCGCTCAAGGCCCCAATTCACAAGCATGGACCCTGCCCCCAATCGTTGATGTCGAGGATCCGTCGCGACGAAACTCAAGTCTGTCCATGCCATATGATATGAGTAGTAATTAGGAATGCATAATTGGGATGCAACATATTTGTTAGTAGTATTAAGTGGTACATTGAAATACTCACGATAACACGGCCTGCCCCGACTACTATAAGTAGTACCCCGTTTACCAAGAACTCTCCGAGCAGCAGCATCAACCCTCTCCCCCCACCGATCCAGAACTGCAATCCGAGCCCCCTCGGGCCAGATCCAGGGCGGATCCGATTCCGGACCATCTCCATCAGACTCAGACCCAGACTTAGACTCCGACCGATGCCATTTCGCAAACCCGACAACCTCCCCCTCCCCCTCCCCCTCTCCCTCCAATTGAGACTCTTCGGAACTATTAATATTATCGCAAGCACGCTTACGCTTAGCAACGAGGATAGTCCAAGACGGCGCTTTGATCTCGTCAATTACACGCTGCGCTAGCGTGGTTCGTAGTCCCTCTCGGGCTGCGGGGGTTGGGAATTGGGCGTGCAAGAGGGCGTTTGTTTGGAATGCTTGCATGTGGATGTTGGCTATGCGGGGGGCGTCGTGGGGGGTTGCTTGGGTGAGGGTCAAGGGCATTTTTTGGAGCATTTTTTGGTTGTCTGTTACTGTATGTAGTCGTGTTGTTGTCGTTGTTGAAAAGTTCATGCAGCTCCGATTAAGCTCTAAGTTATGGAGTGTGGCTAGTACAATGCGGCGGTGCTATTCACCGCCACAGCAGGACCATAAAATCAGAGCCTCAACTTCACTCGCCGAATTCAGTGAAGACAACAACAACAACGGGGACTTCCCTACCAATTCTACCATTTGGCAGATCAAACCTTGCAATAATATCGTCTAATTCTCCTAATCCTTCATGTCGACCATGCCCTGAGCCTCCAACCGTACAGTACAACTCAGTTGACCCGAACCAGTCGCACTCGCAAAACGACACAACAAAAGACAACGCGACACCAGAGAAATCGAGACAATGGCCCCCCTCCCACCAAACGGCAACGGCAACCAAACCACCCAAACCAACACCAACACCCTCCCAGACCCAACGAACCTCCGCTTCTCCGACATCCCCTCAGCCATCGACATCCCAGCCAGCACATTCGACAGCGAAGTCGAAGTAAGCCTGGAAGAACTGCCCGACGACCCAACCGAACTCTGCACACTCCTCGAGAACGAAAAAGCCAGCAAGAACTTCTGGGTGATCATCGCGCTGGCCTACGCGAAGCAGAACCAGATCGACCATGCCATTGATATCCTCAATAAGGGCCTGGCGTCGGTGGCTCACGGGGCGACGAAGGAGAAGCTCGGTTTGCTCGGGTGGATTTGTTGGTTGCTTATGTTGAAGAGTCGGAATGCGCCTCGCGTTGCGCCTGACGGTGGTGGTGGTGGTGGTGGTGGTGGTGAACAGCAGCAGCCGTATGCCGAAGCGACCAGGACGAAGGATCAGTATCTGCAGCTCGCGACGTCGACGTTGAATGAGGCGTCGAGGTTGAATCCGGCGTTTCCGCCGTTGTTCCTCGCGCGCGGGGTTTTGTCGTTGTTGCGGGCGTCGCTGTATCCGCCTAGGCCGGTGAGGCCCGGGACTGTTGATACGTCGGAGCGGGTTGAGTCGCTGCGGCAGGCGTTGAAGTGTTTTGACGAGTCGTCCAAGGCGTTTGGGGGAAGGAATGTTATGGCTATTTTGGGGAGGGCGAGGGCGCAGTACCTGCTTGGGAGGTATGCGGAGGCGTTGGAGGGTTATCAGAGTGCGCTCGTCAAGATGCCGGGGCTTACGGATCCTGATCCTCGGGTTGGGATTGGGTGTTGTTTGTGGCAGTTGGGGTTTAAGGATCAGGCAAAGGTTGCTTGGGAGAGGTCTTTGGCTCTTGTGAGTATATTTATCGACAAGATATTAGAAAAAAAAAAAAAAAAAAAAAAAAAAAAWTAGCTAATATGCATAGAACCCCGACTCCAAAGTCGCCAACATCCTCCTCGCAGTCTACTTCTTGTACGACAGCTCCCGTCACTCAACCACAGAACCCGCCTTCGGCTCCCTATACAAACTAGCCATGACCCAGTACACGCAAAAAGCCTTCAAACTCGACAAAGAATACCCCATGACCTGCTCCTTATTCGGCGGCTACTTCCTCCTCCGCAAATCGCACAGCACCGTCGAAACCCTCGCCCGCAAAGCCATCGAACAAACCGACGTCATGTCCATCGCCAGCGACGGCTGGTACCTACTCGCGCGCAAAATGCACTACGAAGGCGACACGGCCCGCGCAGCGGAATACTACAGCCGCTCCGACCAAGCCCGCGGAGGCGGCGAGAAGGGATACCTCCCGGCCAAGGTGGGCATGGTGCAGATGCAGATCAGCAATCGGGATTACGACGGGGGCAAGTTCCGCCTGGAGCGGATTGTGCAGCAGTCGCGGAATCCGGAGGCGATGATGCTCCTGGGCGCGTTGCATGCTGAGGAGGTTTTTGCGGCGCAGCGGAGTGGGTTGAAGGAGGATAAGTCGGCGGAGGCTAGGAAGGCGGTTTCGCTGTTTGAGTCGGTTCGTGCGCTGTGGAAGGATGGGAAGACGCGGATTTCGCCCGACGAGTCGGTCTTGGTGTATCTCAGCCGGCTGTATGAGAACGTCGCTCCGGAGAAGAGTATGCAGTGCCTGGTTCAGTTGGAAGAGATGCAACTGGGCGAGGTACCCGAGGAGGAACGAGTCGACGACACGGACGAGGACAAGGTATCCAAGACGCTCCTCCTGCGCGAGAAATACCTCCCGCCCCAACTCCTCAACAACCTCGGCTGCTTCCTGTACCAATCCGACAAAACCCCACAAGCAAGGGAGATGTTCCAAACCGCCCTGAACGCCTGCACGCGCGCACGGGAAAGCAACAACGAAGAGACCGGAACAGCAGGAACCGACGAAGTCGTCGACGACGCCCTAACCACGACAATTAGCTACAACCTCGGCCGAACCTACGAGTCGGGCAACATGCCCGAGGAAGCAAAGAAGGTCTACCAGGGCCTCGTCGACCGGCACCACGACTACACCGAGGCGAACGCGCGACTCACCTACATCGCGCTCCGGCAGAGCCCGACGGACGAAGGCCCGCGACGGATGGCGAAGCTGTACGAGGTGGACTCGACGAACCTGGAGGTGCGCGCGCTGTTCGGGTGGTATTTGAGTAAGTCGAAGAAGCGCGCGGCGAATCTGGCGGAGGATCCTGAGCAGCGGCATCATAAGCATACGCTGCAGTATTTCGATAAGCATGATCGGTATGCGTTGACGGGGATGGGGAATGTGCTGCTCCTCACGGCGCGGGATATGCGGCGCGGGTCGGAACAGGAGAAGGAGAAGCGGAGGAAGACGTATGAGCGGGCGGTTGAGTTCTTTGACAAGGCGCTGCAGTTGGATGGCAAGAATGCGTACGCGGCGCAGGGGATTGCGATTGCGCTGGTTGACGATCGGAAGGATTACAGTGCTGCCGTGCATGTGTTTTCGAAGATCCGGGATACGCTGAAGGACGCCAGTGTTTATCTGAACCTGGGGCATGTCTTTGGTGAACTACGACAGTATACGCGGTCGATTGAGCACTACGAGATGGCGCTGAACAAGGACCGGGCGCGTGATGCGCAGATCCTGGCCTGTTTGGGCCGTGTCTGGTTGCTAAAGGGGATGCAGGAGAAGAGTATCCCGTCGATGAAGACGGCGTTGGACTACGCGAAGCGCGCGCGATCCGTCGCGCCGGAGCTGATCCACCTCGAGTTCAACGTGGCATTTGTGCAGACGCAGATCGCACTCCTGGCGAACAGCCTACCGGAAGCGCAAAAGACGTTGCAAGACGTGCAAGAGGCGGCCGCGGGACACGAGGAAGCAATCGAGAGTTTCCGCGGGCTCGCCAAGGCAAAGAACCCACCGTACCCGCCAGCGTCGCTGGAGCAGCGCGCGCTGATGGGCCAGACGATTAGCAACAAGCTCGAGCGCGCACTCCAGGCACAGAAGGAGTACGAAGAGAAGAACGCAGCCAAACTACGACAAGCGCGAGAACTACGCGAGGCGGAGACGCGCCGCCGCGAGGAAGAAGTCCGCAAAGCGCAGGAAGTAGAGCAGGCCCGGAAGAAGCGAATCGCCGAAGAGCGCCAGCAGATGGTCGAGGAAGCGGCGAGACTGGCGGAGCAGCGGGCGGAGGAGGAGAAGGCGCGCGAGGCGGCGGAGTACACGACGGACTCGGAGACGGGCGAGCAGGTCAAGAAGAAGAAGGCGTCGTCGAAGCGGAAGAAGAAGAGCAAGGCGGCCGCCGAGGAAGCGGGGGGTACCGATGGGGAATCATCGCGGAAGGCCGGGACCGGGGAAGAAGGGGAGAGTGAGACGGAGGCGGGAGCGGCGCCGAAGAAGCGCAGACGCGTGGATCGTCAGGCTGGGGGTAGGGGTAAGGCTAAGTCGTCGTCGGGAGGTAATAATAATCGGTACAAGAGTGACGAGGTTGTCATGTCGTCTGAGGATGAGGATGAGAATGATGAGGATGACGGTGGACAGGGTAGGAGGGGATCACGATCTGGCTCGGAGGCTGAAGGGGGACAAGAGACGATGGCGACCAGTGCACCAGCTGGGGGAGAAGGGGAGGAAGAAGAGGGAGAAGAACAAGACGCTATTCGACGTCGTCGGGCGAATGTCAGCAAACTATTCGACGATGACGACGAGGATGAGAACGACGAGGCTACAGCAAGGGCTGGGGATGGCGCTGGGGAAGAAGGGGACGATCTATTTGGCGAGGATCCGGAAGAAGAAACCGGCAAGATAGGAGGAGAGGAGGAGGAGGAGGAGGAGGATACGGAGATGAGAGACGACTAACTATTGGTGACTACGGAATAAGCCGAAACCAACAGTCAGCTATTCTCCTCGAATTCTCGAATTCTCATAGAAGAGACGAACAACGCAGCGCTCCGTGGTCCATCGGAAGGATATATTTTTCTGAGGTTAACTCGGCATGGCTGGTTATTTCTGGTTATTACGGTGGTAGTGTATGTGGTACCTGGCGCCTCCGCGGAGACAACTACCGCCACGATGTACATGTACATACCTGCTATGTATGGATGTATGGAACAGTAACAGTGGGATTCTATCTATTATCTATATACCTGATACGGTTTGGGGTACTTGCTGCCCCTGGAAATCATAAGTACCTCGTCAACAGGGATCGTTATATCTGATCGGATCTACAAGGCACGGGATGGAACAGGGTGCGTGTTCGAGGTACTTGGCCGGAATGTACCCAGATGTACCGTTCCCCTTTCTCCCTCCTCCTTTTCTCTTCTTCTTCTTCTTCTTCTTCTTTTCCTTCTCTTAGATCTCTCCTTTAATTGCTTTTTCTTCTTTTTTTAATTCTTCTCTCCTTCGATTGTTTTTCTATGGTTTTTTTTTTTTTTTTTTTTTTCTCTCTCTTTAAAGCAATTGATTTGATTGTTTGATCTCGTGACTCTGCATCGACCCGTTCATTCTTTTTCTTCCTTTTTTCTTATCTTCAATTCAACCGAGGTGTTTTTTCGAGGTTGTTTTTTTTTTTTTTTTTTTTTTTTTTTCGGTCGTTTGTTTTATATTCCAACCACAATCAAAACATATGTCCCAGTCGCTGTGCCGAACCATCCCAGTCTCTCGGCTCTTAAGCAACCGTTCTTCAACTGTCTCTGTCTTCGCCCCGTTTGCTTCTTCTGCTTCTTCTGCCTGCCCGTCATGATGATTGCCGCCCGCGGTATGGTCCCGTCGCCGCTAGACCAACCACAGCAGCAACAACAACAACGTCCTCTTCCTCGCCCTCGTCCCCGTCCCCGTCCTCGTCCTCGTCCTGATTCCGCTGCTACTCGTCCCTTCACTTCCTCAAACCATCCTTCCGATTCTTCCTCGCTCTCCCATATCCGCTCCAGATCCATTGCCCAGTCGCAGTTGCAGTCGCAGTCGCAGTCGCAATCGCAGAAACCCAGACGGATCTCCACTACCTTTTCTGGCCGTTCCAGGAGCAATACCACCAACACCTCCTCCTCCATGTCTTCCTGTGATGCCCTTCCTTTTCACTCTTCCTCCTCCTCCAACAACAACAACGATGGGCGTCGTGAGAGTGTCGCCAAGACTCTGATCTCTCGTGGTAGTCGTATCCTTCGTCGCCAGGGGAGCAAGTTTAGCATCTCTGCCACTCTCAATGAGGAGGAGGATAGTGTCCCCGTTCAGCGTGTTAGGCCAAAGTTTGATATCCCCGATTTCTCTAGCCGTAGCAGCAGCAATTCCAGGCGAACTCGTAAGTTTATATATATATATATATCTCTCTTTAAATTCGTACTTTCATCAGAGGTTTAAGCTGACGTGTTCTTGTCCTCGCAGATGAACAACGGAAGCGTGCTATCTCCGGTCCCTTTGATTTCCACCATATGACTCATACCAGTCCGGCTCAGTTCCAGAGACTGGATCGGACTAGAGAAGTCGACCTCGTTGCCGAATTCGCTGCCATCCGCGCCTCGCAGAGACCCGTGTCCGGTCTGAAAGGAATCCGTGCCGACGATATCCCTCGCCGAGCCGTTACGTCTGGCAACCTGACCGAGTACAAGTCCGAGAGACCATCCACTGCCGACACTCTTGCTAATAGTCCCACGCGCCAGGCCACCAGGAGTAGGAGAGAGTCTCGCATCTTTGAGAACTTCTCTCGCCCCATTCCAAGGACTTCGAGAGTGAACAATCCTCCTCCCTCCACTCTGGTGTTCCCTGACATGACCGAGCCTGCGCCCCCTGCCATTGACGAGGTTCTTGGCCTGTGTGCCCCCCAAGACAACGCCGGACATGTCTCCTCGTCGTCCGAAGATACGGCAGGCATTACTGCTTCCATGGCCCAGATCACTCTGGACGGCTTTATTCGGTCGAGCAGCGGTGGCACTGATGCAAATGCCACTTCCAACAACTTCAATCTCAGTGGCATTCATGATCCGCAGGAGGATGAGTCATGTGCCTGGCGTCGTAGTCCTGAGCCGCCACTCCGCAGCCCTTCGTCCCCAGCAGGTCTGGCTTTGTCTTCCGTCCCCCAACCTGCCAGCGATTCAGATGATTTGAACGACAGATTCCCCGGTCTTGGCTCTCCTGCATTCCCCCAATATCCTCTGCTCTTCCAAGACCAAGACCAAGAGGATAGATCTACCGGCAAGAACGATGTGAAATACACCGGGGAAGCGCCCTCGCTAACCACCAGCACCGACATGGCCATCCAGGAAAATGAAGACTTGTTCGAGTCCTGGGACGCAGACATCGACTTCTGTTATGAGAATGCAGCGGAATCGAGTTGCAATTTTGATTGGTTCTGCACCCCTACTACCACTAGTGCTCAGAAACCGGATCACTCTGTGGTCGGGGTACCAGTCACTTTGAACACCCCGGACCAATCCATGTCGACTCAAGCCCAGGGTCTCCCCCTTTTCACGGATACGTGCATTTCTCCGCAGCAGCACTTTGGCAGAAGTCGGGCTCCGTCGACCAATCATATACCTCCTCGCCAGGATAACACTTCTCCAATGAGCAATTGCAATTCGGAAGAAAGTCTCATTCTGTCACGCGCTGCATCGATTGTTCGCCGACACCGCTCGTCTATTTCTGCAAACAGCGTGCCTGATCTGGTGCACAGTTCGACCACAAGCAGCCGAGAGGATACGCGGTCTGACTCGCCTGCTGGCGACGCCTGCATTCCTCCGACGTCATCGGCTGTCCCAGAAGAAGAAGACCGGCCGGCTTCAGCTGCCCGTCAACACCGAACTAGTGGCCAGGTGCCAGAGTCCAAAGACTCCAAACCGCAGGTTGAATCGCACGATGATGATCCCAAGCCGGCGGCTACACCGGCTCGCGGTCGAGCCAAGTCGGTCTCAGAGGGCGTGGTGCGAAGTGCGAGTCGAACAGCCATAACCGACAAGCCACTGCCTTCAGCTCCGAAGCCGCCCCCAGGTAGGGGGAGGAAGAAGGGGAGAGTGTCGTACTCTGTGTTCCCTTCTTATACCGGAGGAATTGGTGTTTAGCTGCCGTCGTTTCGAACTTTTTGAAATCCTGCTTCTTTATATTATTCTCTCTTTCACTCCTTCGTTACTTATTATTTCAATTCTTCTCCACGATCTTTTTTGACATACCGGTCTTCATCTTTTTATCATTTTCCACGACTTTCACGATCTTTTGATATCCCTTGTTTTTTTCATTCTGCAATCATATACTATCTTTAATCTTCTGGTGATCTTTTCTCTTGTTTATATATTATACATTCTTTCTTTTTCTTTCTTATTCCCTCTTCTTGCATTCTTCGGCGGTGGTTACCAAAATGGCATGGCATGGCATCTGGTGGTGTTTCTGGAAGGGAAAAGGAGCGAAAAGAAAAGAGGATGGATGGGTTGGTTGGGTTTTCTTCTTTTTTCTTGAGTTGGGTAGACTCGGTTGGATTTTTCACTTCGTTCTTTGTTTCTTTCTTTGGATTTGTGAATATTTATTCTTGGTGCATCGTGTCGGCGGAAAGAGAGTATGGAGTAGAAAATACAAAGAGGTTGAGTTCGAAGTTAGTGTTCTATTAATAGCTGAACGGTCATGATGTCAAACTCTGGCAGCAGTTACCTGTTATAGTTTAGCTCCATATAGCCCCACACGTGATATATGTATCTCCATCTTCAATCTAATTTCTGAACCTCTATCATACATCTCATACAACCATCCACATAAAAGAAGAACAAGAAACCAGAAACCACCAAAATGCCCCCCTCAACCTCCCAAGCCCTAACAAAACGCCAAACCGACCAATCCCTAATGCCACCCCCGCCACCCCCAAAACGCATAAAACGCCCCGCCACAGTCCTCGACGAAGACGTCTACACCGACGCCCTCTCCGAGATCATCGCCCGCGACTTCTTCCCCGGCCTGCAGGAGACGAAAGCGAAGCAGGAGTATTTGGATGCGCTGGATTCGAAGGATGGGGAGTGGATTGCTGCGGCGAGGGGGCGGTTGGGGGAGGTTCTTAGGGGGGATGTGAGAGGGAGTGGGAAGGGGGGTGGAGGTGCAGCTGGAGGTGCAGCTGGGACGAGGTATAATACACCCACGCCGGGACGACAGATGGATCGCACGCCGATGGGGTATGGGGGTGATACGCCGATGTCCATGTCAATGGGGATGGGGATGGGCACGCCAGGATCCGTTACGAGTACGAGCACGACCACAACCACGACGACAGGAACCGGATTGGGAACGAAGAGGGAAGTCCCCGACATATCAAACCTAGGACTCGTCGGATTCCAAGCAAAGTACACGAGTGAAGATAACGAGTCATTCAACAAATTGCTGGATAAGCAGAATGCGAAACGGAGGGAGAAGTATGCGTGGTTGTGGAGTGGGAATAAGATCCCCTCGGGGAGGCAGCTTGCGCATATGCAGGCTGAGAGGAAGAAGTTGGTTGCTCAGGGGGGGAATCCGGGGGATTTGCAGTCGCAGCGACTTCAACTTCAGCAACCTCAGGGTCAGAGTTACGGAGAGGATCAAAATCAGGGAGAAGGACAAGGACAAGGATATGAGCAAAAGGATCAACAACAGCAACAACAATTAATAAAAACAGACCTAGCCGCCCGGCCCGCAAAACCAGACGCATGGAAAACACCCCCCGAGAACTCACTAATGTTCATCCCCGACTCCGTGGAAGATTCACTCGAGACCGTACAACAACGCGCCGAGGCAGTTTCACGCGCCGGCCCAAAGAGGGTCATCTACCAGAACACGAGATTACCAGATTCGGGCCTTATCGCCGCGGAACAACAACAACAACAACAGCAGCAGCAGCAACAGAAGGAACCACCCTCCCCATCCCTATCTGCCATAAAAGACGCCATAGCCGGCCGTCCACGACTCTCAGAGAACGAATCCATAGCCACATCAACGGGCGGCGAAACACCGCGCGTAAACGGGTATTCCTTCGTCGACGAGGACGAACCAACCACCACCACCACCACCTCATCCACAGGAACAACGACGACAACTACAGCCGACGACCTCAACCTCCTAGGAAAACCAGACAGCACACCAAACCCATTCCAGCTCCGCGAGACGCGGAAGCGCGAGGATCTGCACCACCGGCTCGTGGATCGGGTTGCGCGGACGAGGCGCGCCGAGAAGGCCGCGCGGGAGTGCAAGACGCCCGTGTCGCGGTTTCCGGGGAGTCCCGCGTTGGATTTGGGGTTGCGCGGGTCGGGGTCGGGGTCGGGGTCGCCGGGGTTGGGGTCGGTTTCGGGTGGTGGGAATGCGAGTGCGAGTGCGACTGGGAAGGCGTTGACTCCTGCGGCGCAGAAGTTGTTGAGGAGGGTTGGGAGTATGCCGCAGAGGTCGGGGTCAATGTCTTCGTCGACGAATTCATCGAATTTGAGGAATATGTGGACGCCTTCGGGTTCTTCGTCTAGGAGGAGGAAGTAGTGGTTTATACTCTTGTATCATTAACTCTTATTGCTTAATATTTAATGGCGGAATGAATGGATGAACATGAATGATTTGAACGATCAATCGATTCTCATCAATTTACAAGGGTATCACTATCAATATCAATATGCTATGCTACAGTAGATGAAGAGAGTCAAGAGACAAAACATCACACAAAAACCCAAAGAACAACCCACCCACACAACAACCCCAACCAAACCACCTTACTCACCCCCAAACCATTCGCAACAGACCTCAACCCATGCGCAGCCCCAAGATAATTACAAGTAATATCATCCGACAAAACCGACTCCGGCCGCCGACCATACGACACATCCATAAGCGCACCCCCAGGACACCCAAACTTCAACTTCGCCGGACAATTCCTGACCAGATCATGACAAACATCCAAACAGGGCAGGATCTCCTTATACGGACCGGGCCGGATCAGGGAATCGATCAGCCCATTGCGCGAATGCATATCCGCCGGTCTGCGCTTGAGCGGATGCGAGTCGTCAAGCGTGGACCCGTTGAGGAAGGACTGGTTCGTGTTGCGCGGTTGGAGGTAGGGCTGGGAGCTGGAGAAGTCGAAGCAGCGGGGGATGGAGACGGCGCAGAGCCAGTGTTTGTAGGCGGCGGCGCAGGAGGTGCAGTTTACGGCGAGGGAGAAGATGGAGGTGGGCGGGTAGGCGGAGGTGTTGCATTGGATTTGCTGGAGGGATTTGTTGAAGTTTTGGTAGTGGGTGGCGGCTTTTTGGTCGTAGATTTGGCTGAGCGTTTCCAATGGGATTGTTGGGTTCGAGGGGACGGCGTAGGCGACTTCGGAGCAGAAGTTTAGGTTGAAGAGGACGGCGCAGTTGCCATCTGGTCGTTCGTGGTTAGCTTGTGTATATATGTCTCGGCGATGGATGCCTACCTACCTGACTTGGTCGTAAAGTTCATCGCCTTGTATACCTTCCCCCCTCCGCCGATTATGCCGTTCCCCGATCTCGTCGAGTTCCCGTCAACTGCCAATATTCCGTCATACACGGTACTCCGATTGAGGCTCGTGAGGTAGAACTGCTCCTTCGGCTGATTCCCCAGACCCCGGGTGGTCATGCTCGCATTGACCGTGTTATTCCTCTTCCCAACCTGCGCATGCTGGTCCAGAGCACAGTAGGAGTTCTTCAACCCCGCGATCGCCCTGTCATTGACATCGTGCGCGAACATCGTATACGGGGGATTGTGTCCCTGCCAGAATTTGTATTCTTCGTCGGTGCTGCTTTTCTCGTTCGTCAGGTTGCCGGATACCAGTAGTGCGGCCTGTACGTCGGCGTCCAGGAAGTATAGATTCGGGGCGTCGTCTACGACGCTGTGGAATAGTCCGTCGATCGACGCGGCGAGGTGATACTTGTAGCTCCCCATGTAGGCCGTTGTGTTTGGAGCCGAGACGCCAACGTAGACATCCCCGTCCGTCGTCACGTCGGCACAGAAATACCCATCCTCCGCTGCTTTGTTCTGCGCCTTGCTCCCGGGTCCTGGTGTCTTGTCCGACCCAGACACGGAGACATAGACTTGCAATTGTGGCAAACCATCATCATCATCATCATTGCCATTGCTGCTATTCGTGCCATTGACATCCGGCTTCGAGCAAGTCGTCATGGACAAAAACACCCTCGGAGAACGACCACCCGTATCAGACCCATTCGTCACCCTCAAACAAGACCCGGTGTTTTGATCCAAGTCGTATCCATTGGGATACTGCTGTGGTAGATGCTCCTGCTCGGTGCTCTTGTTCCCGTTCACGTCCTTCTTGGGGAAATACCACCACTGCGTTTCTCCGATTTTGAGGTCGTGTTCTATGAACTGGTTGTTTCCGAGGGCAGTCAAATCTCGTGGCACCATGTGCATGTGGATGTTATTGCTGTAGTTTTCGGAGGATTGTTCTTGGTTGCTTCGGCGTTCGAATGCGTCGGCGTCGGCGTCGGCGTCGGCGTCGTCGTAAGCATTATCGTCGTAGTATGCAGCGAACTCTGGTACGCTGATGCCCTGGCCGTTGTCGGTGTTGGTGTTGGTCAGGAGACCGAGGGTTGGGATGCTCTCGTTCCCCCATGTTGGGGGTTCGGTGGTGTCCACGGCTTCTGTTGGGCGCGAATAGGAGATGAGAGTAAGGATGAGGGATAGGAGGATGACGGCGGTGGTTGTGCTCAGCGAGGCAGCGAGGCGACGCTGCCAGGATGGATGGGGAAGGGATTGCATGGGAGGGATGCGTAGGTATGGCGAGGTAAAGGCATCAGGGGTTGGACACCGTTGGAGTCAAGGGTCAGGTATTGAGGGTTTCATAGGTGGCACTCTGCTTATGGCATGGCAGAGGCTGGTCTTATCAAGCTTACTATAGTACTCCGTACTTACAATGTAGAAATTTGAAGCTGCAGTTGTTGCTAAAAATAGCACGGATTGGACCGTTCGACGTTGGAGCTGTCAGTTCAGCCCTGCGGCACGTGCCTCGTTAGCTTGGCTTCATATTATGTAACCCTCCAGAATATATTTTGCATCCAAATCAACGCAAATGAACAAGCCGTATATGCAATATGATAGTACATTAACCTTCACACAAGCTTATAATACCTAGCCGCACCAGTACTGGCTATGATAATGAAAGCAAGAACGCCGACTATGCCAAAGAACCACCCCAGATTATCAGCATCCTGCCCAGGCACATGCACGTTCATTCCGAACAGACCACAAATCAGATTCATCGGGACCATCATGGTGGCAATCAACGTAACCTTTCCTAGCACCTTGTTGACCTCGTTCCCCAGCACGATGTTGGTGACATTCAGCTGCGCAAGGTAGTTGGTGTGAGAGCGACTGAGCATCTTCTCGAAGTGTCCCAGGTTGGACATCATGGTAACAACGTGGTCTTGAATGTCGCCAAGGTAGAGGCCAATGTCACCACGGGGCGTTACGGAATACTGCTCGTTGCAGCGTTTCGAGAAACCCCGGATGACATCCGCTTTGCCACCAAGGAGGCGCATCAAGCTCATGACCTTCTTGCGCAGTCCACCGATGCGCGGTAGGAATGATTCGAAATCATCAATGCGCGCAATGAAGACATAGTCTTCAATAGCCTCGGATTCCAACTCAACCTCACGAATAACAGGACCAAAGCTATCCACAATGTCGTCGCTGTTATTTGAACCATATTAGTCTTTCGTAATGCAAAGAAATAAAAGAGCCACTTACATCATTGCATAGCAGATCCAGTCACTACTCAGCGACACATAATCGCGCAGCTTTCCAATTCTCTTCCTGACATTGGCAGCATGGGGATTCTCAGTGAAGGAAAATGTCAAGACCCCGTCCCGAAAGACCACCATGTACATATTAACAGGGTCCAAGAACTGTTCGCTTGCATTGTCCAACTGATAGAAAGTCCGGAAGCAAACAAAGTAATACTGCTTGAAAAGTTCGACCTTCTCGCGCGCTTCCTGGGTCATGATATCCTCCGTCGTCAACGGATGAATTGAAAAGGCCCGAGAGATAGCTTCCAGTTCGGGTTCCGTAGGGTTGACAATATCCAACCACCAGACACCACCTTCAGGACCAAGTTGAAACAGGTCCCGGAACGTGTCTCCTGGGAGGACCAGATCACCAAGCTCTGCAGCATGTACCGTGCTCTGCGACTCGGAAGAGAAGAAGCTAAAACGAGTGGGTTCATTCTCGTTCTGGAGTGTCTCAACGAGCTCCTTCTCGTCAACCTTCTCGCTCGACACTTTATCCGCAGGATTCAACGGCGCGTCAAAGTGTTCCGGGGAAGCAAACTTGAAGAATGAAGATTCCGACATTTGGGCGCTTGGTCGAAGGTCGTGGAAAACACGGGGACTATTGCCCTGAGAGCTCAGACTATGCTTGCGCCGGTTTGTCGCGGATTTCGTCCTCTTGTTCACGGCGACGAATTCCTCCAATTCCTCGTAGTCAATGACCGGGACTCTACCGGGCTCCTCGAACGGGGCAACACCGGTTTCATCCCCTGAATCCAGTCGGACATCACCCAGCTGCGGTTTAATGGCACTGGCATTGCTAAAGGTAGGGTGACGACGATTGGAGGCTGCCGACACAGTGCGCTGCAAAGCAGCCTCCAAATCCGGAGGTGCATGGCTCTCAAGGGTGTTCGCACGCTCCCGACGACGCGGGTCCGCAAAGGCTTCGACGGAATTGGGAGGCGATGAAGACTTGGCGGAAAAGGAAGATTCGCGCGACAAAGTCGGGCGATCTTGCTGAGAACGGCTGCGCACAGGAACGTTGAGGCAGCTTCCCGTGGGTTCAGCGGACAAGCGCCGTCCCATATCGGCAGCGTCTGTGTTCAAATGGCTGTCATCGATTACGGCGTTTTCAAAGTCGCGAGTCAAGGAATTCGGTGGACGAAGCGCATCCTGGACCTGCAACAGATCGTGGCGCTCCGGCATCTCCGGCACAAGTTCCTGGTTTGCAGCGGGGGTGGTTTGTTGATTGTTGAAAGATTCCCGAATATCAGCAGTATTGTCCATTTCCGGCTGCGCTTCTAATTGAAAGCGATCGTCGTCCAGCTCAGCAACCGGGGTGCTGAACCTGGTCAGGTAGGCGCACTTCTCGGACTTTGGAGACTCGGACATGGTGTCAATTGAATTCAACGTTTTCCATAGGTGGTTGTTTTATTCGTGTCGTTTCGCCGAACAAATAGAAGTAAATTACGCAGACGATGGGTATCACGATAATAAATTCAAGAAATGTTGAGGTGGGCTTGCTTCAAGAGCTTCGGAAGAGAACGACTCTGCAAGCGAGAAGGAGAAATAAGAAGGAAGGGATGGTAGAGCCCCTGGAGGAAAATAGAAAGCTTCCACATCATTAGCCAGAACCCCTAGGAGGGCTCTGGCACTGCTAAACGACTGTCTGACCAAAGAAAGAGAGCAAGTAAACCCCAGTTACGGAGGTCTGGTGTCGCCCCCGCAGAAGACCCTGAACTTGGGGCCTAGGAGACGATGGACGAAGGAGGATGGAGAGTAGTTGAGTGCCGCCAACTTGGCTGACTGGTTATAGCGCGAACAGGAGCGTAATTGCTCCAGGAGACAAGCCAGGGAAAGATTGAGTCGACGAAAGGACCGAAGACCTTGTTCCGGTGGACTGCAGTCTTTCCACTAACTACTGGTGAATGACGTCTAGACCCGTGCAAAGACAACGGGGAGTCGGACTCGAAGGAAGAGCCAGACAGGGAGGAATTGAGGGAATTAGGCGGTCAATAGAGCTTTAAGAGACACAAGAAGAAGAGATTATCATGGAGGAGAAGAGATGAGAAGAAGAGATGAAGAGATGAAGTGAGGGCAGCCCCGAAAACAGAATTTTCAAGCGGGAGAATTGCAGAGTTGCAGTCACGGTGAACAGAAGTGGCGAAGGAATTAAAACAAATTTAAAGCGACAAAAATAGACGACTCTAAAAACGACTAAAAAAAAATAGGGAAAAAGTAAAGGAAAAAATTTGAAGGAGAATCGATGCGACTGTGGCATCCGGAAGATTGATTACTAACCATTAAATCAACCCGAGCATCGGCCAATCAGAGGGCAGGGAATTGCCCTACACGTGCTCACAAAGGAACTCTCTTTTTGCTTGGCGATCTCGGAGACTAAACCCTAATTGTTACAGCCACATTAGCCGCACTAGCCACGATCTGCGCCACTTTCCTTTCATCGTTCCGACTTCGGCTGTCATTCTGGAAAAAGTTGCTGCGTAGGGCCAGAGGAGGAGTCAAATAGAGCCTTTTCATATATCGCATCGCTATGATATGATATTTGTTCTGCTTCGGTCATTGATCCATAAGAATTGAATCGATCAGAGTATACTGCTCTTAATTCGTTCTTTACTACTATCATGGCAACTCCCTCCTCCTCCTCCTCCTCCTCCTCCTTTGTCATCAAAACCCCCTGCTCCTCCGCCAACATCGGCCCTGGTTTCGACGTCATTGGCCTAGCCTTATCTCTCTGTCTCGAACTCACCGTCTCCATTGACCCCTCCAAATCCTCCTCTCAACACCCCCTCAATTGCGCCATTACATACGACGACAAGAGCGGGAGTCGCGAAGAAATCAGTCTCGATCCCGAGGTCAACTTGATCACCCGCGTAGCTCTGTACGTACTTAGATGCAATGACCAGAGAGCTTTTCCGCTTGAGACCCATGTTCATATCGTAAATCCCATCCCGCTCGGCCGCGGGTTGGGTTCGTCGGGTACGGCTGTCGTGGCTGGTGTTATGTTGGGCAATGAAGTAGGTCGGCTGGGGTTGAGTAAGGGTCGCTTACTGGATTATTGTTTAATGATTGGTGAGATTTCACTTGCTATGTTGGACAGGGTTTTTATGACAATTGAATGAATTATAACTAACTTGGTTTCGCGTGTTTATATAGAACGACATCCGGATAATGTGGCAGCTTCTCTCTTTGGAGGTTTCGTGGGAACATACTTGAACGTACTCAAACCCGAGGATGTAGCTCGAAAAGAGATCCCTCTCAGTGAAGTCCTACCTGCTCCTGCTGGTGGAGTTGACACTGGCAAGAGGCCACCTGAGCCACCTCTTGGAATCGGCCATTACAGAAAGTTTCCCTGGGCAAAGGAAATCAAGGCTATCACCATCATCCCGGACTTCGTTGTACCTACAGCAGAAGCCCGAAAGGTCCTACCAACAAGCTATACGAGAGAGGATATTGTAAGCCAAACGACAACAATTGGAGTAAATATCTCTATCACGAAACTAATATACCTATTACTACAGGTATTTAACCTCCAACGAGCCGTCCTCCTCCCAGCAGCCCTAGGCGACTCACCCCCCGACCCGGACACCATCTTCCTAGCCATGCAAGACAAGGTACACCAACCATGGCGCCAGGTCCTCATTCCCGGCTTGACCGAAATCCTCCAATCCATGACCCCGACCACGCAACCGGGGCTTCTGGGAATCTGCCTGTCCGGGGCTGGGCCGACTATTCTCGCCCTGGCCACGACGAGGTTCAATGAGATTGCGGATAGCATTCTGGCGAATTTTGCGTCCTATGGTATTCGTTGTCAGTGGAAGTTGTTGGAGCCGGCGAGGGATGGGACGACGGTGCATTGGAGTTGAGGGTTTACGTTGTAATGTGCAAAATATAGAGGATTTGTTCTGTTGCTGTGCTTTGTAGTAATAGTACTGTTATAGACGTTGTTATTGGGTTGTTTAGAGATGTCAAAGCAGCCAAAACGTACATTGCCTAAAATAGTAATTTGCGAAGTTGACAGCGGTGTTAACATCATCAGCCTTATGTTATCCTGTCAAATAGTACTAAACACTCCGAAATACATAAAAGTCATAATTCAACCACCATGGACAACATACTTGCTCCCATCCAGGAAATCTTCGAAGGCCAAATAGTAAGCTTCCCAATCCCTATACCATTCCATACTGCCAAGATAGCTAATCTGGCAAATCTACAGGACTTCCACGGCCAACGAATCGCAGACATCCTCTGTACAGCTCTCCTGATAGTATCTGGCGTAAGTCGCAGTCACAGTCGCAGTCGCAATACTTCGCATCTTCTAATAGATTTCCCGTCCACTGAACAGATCGTTGCGTCTCTCGTCGGGTCCATATTCCATGACATCTTCCTCTCACTGTGGACTGGGCTTGCTGGGTTATTCCTAACAGCGCTGGTTGTTATTCCTCCTTGGCCGGTGTATAATCAGCATCCGGAGAAGTGGCTCGTTCCTCTTGACGAATCTGGGGTTACGATTTTGGTAGATAATGATGATGGGTCTAAGGAAACTAAGAGTAAGGAGACTAAGGGTGCATAATGTATGTTACGTGTGAGGAATGACGGTTGTCGTGGGATGGTTGTGCTTGTTCACTTTTTCCTTCTATGGAATGACGATGTCGTATCATATCATATCATATATCATAAGCAGTTCTCCCACAGTTTTCCCACCGACGACGTACGGACGGACTTTCTCCCCTTCATGCAGTGTGGAATTCAAGACACTGTCGATTAAGATAACCATAACGCCAATATCAAGACCCATGTCCTATTCGTATTGAGGATGCATTTTGCTCCCCGAAGGTGTGTGGTATGTATGCATCCTCGAGAGTACCTTGGGAGTATCCGAGATATTATATTGTACCGTTTACAATCAGTTTGTTCCGTCTACCGGCCGTATTTCTGGAATTCCCATTCCCGGTTGTCCAACGGGCAAACTTGGCGAGTCTTCAACCATCGAGATATGCAGTGGAAATGGAATGCGTGCTATCGTAGACAAGAAGAACCATGAGCAGATACTCAAATGTAGTGCATATGTATGCGTGTAACTCACATTGCATATTCCCCAGGCAACAGTACACTCGTCAGTTGTCGACGAACCTTGATTTGCTTGACACTCAATACCTGGAGATCAATGCGAGTCAGTAATTGACATGAACGATAATGCCCCAAGCGTCAACAATACATACATAAATCCATAATGTGGTTACGGCAAATTGCACAGTTATCCACGACTATGTCCCATGCCCACAGAGCAACGGCATTCCACTAATTGAACATACATCGTATTAGTCCCATGGTATATCTCTTGTATGCATCCAGCCATGGACATACCTTTTTAACTTCGAATTTCTTCTTTCCATCGCTGGAGCCCTCGGGGGCCTTGGCCTTGGTCTTTGAGGCGCCCGTAGAGGCTTCTTTCATCTCCACGTCTGTCATTATGCTGTCTCGTTGCTTTTCTCTTCAGCTGTTCACTGTCGTGCGGGGACGGACTTCGCTGCGTGAAGGATACTGACGTCAGCACTCTGCGCAAAGCAGATTTATATAGCTGGAAAAGACAACACGGTTTACCTTTGAGAGAAAGCTTGAAGACAAGGAGAATTAGTAGTGTAATTGTAATCACTTCGTTCAACTGAACAGTGACAAATGCCGCCAGAGCAGAGAGAACCTTGGTTGACAGCTTGGGCTGTCTAACAGTTTGTTTGTCTTGTTTGCTTTATTTACACTGTTTGCATTGGTGGCGCAGACATGATGAGTCATCAGCCAACTCCCCGCCCGGGTTTCTCCCTCATCCGTCTCCGTCCCATCTCATCT
Organism: Xeromyces bisporus; assembly: GCA_900006255.1. Classification (NCBI taxonomy): domain Eukaryota; kingdom Fungi; phylum Ascomycota; class Eurotiomycetes; order Eurotiales; family Aspergillaceae; genus Xeromyces; species Xeromyces bisporus. Next base: position 390,766 of record HG983346.1, read on the forward strand.
CATCAGCTCTCCGTTATCTATGAACTCAACTTCGACTTCAACTTCAACTTCAACCTACAACTATGCTCTTCTCATAGCTACTACTACGCCAACTATCCTACTCTCTTTACGCCCTCTTCACCATCTCACTTACTTCTCTCTTCCACTTATTATCCTCTCTCCTGATTCTCGACTCTTTCAAACTCTCTCACGTCCCGTTTGATCTTCGTGCGATACTTCTTATTGACACCTCACTCGGCGCTTCGGTTTGAATCTGCTGTTCTTCCATCATTTCGGCCTTCTCTGTCGACTGCTGAGCAGTGATTTGGCGGATTCATCTACTTCATCTTTTTTTCGCTTCGTCTGCTTCCCGTTCTAGCGTGTCTGTTCTTGGTTCGCTATTTCTACTCTCCTATTCTATTCTCAACAAGGCTGTTTATTTTTTTAAGCCTAATCCATCACCATGTCGACCCAATCTCCCATGCCCCCAACGCCAAAGGGGCCTCGAAACACTCGCCGTCCTAAGAGGAACTCGACTCCTTATATGCAGAAGTCTGCTCTGTTTACAACGCCTCCTTCTTCGCCTCCTAAGAATATCAGCTCTGCAGGCGCTACCTCTGACTATTCCAACAATGTCAACGTGTTTAAGAAGAAAAACCCGCGGTCTGGGAAGAAACCGCAACCGCGTGATGTGATTAACAACGGACATCGATACGCGTCTTCACATTCGAATATGAACACGCCTCAACAAGCGAAGAACGGTTACTATGCGGGCCCGACTTTCCACGCATCACCAGCAGCTAAAGATCTTCCGATGCCTACTACCTTTCTTTCTAAGTCCGTTCCTGCTTCGGACCCACCTCCGGCTGTCGACTCTGATAACGATCCCGTCGACATAGGTCCTGATCTTGTTAGTACACCATCGAAACCGAAAGCTCGCAGTCCTCACAACGAACACGAACGAATCACCGTCGATTTTCTCTTTAAAACCGCTCGTGAATCTAGAACTTGCAAAGACCAGTCCAGCCAAGACATCAGCACTCCCCTCTCTCAACGTAAGGCTGAGAGTCCAGCCGGTGGGATCTTCCAATTAGACATGGATGATTCTGAATTACGCAGTCCGGTGAATGGCGACACGCTCGGCTCGTCCTACCGAAACAGCATGAATGAGTTGCGTTCAGCAAGCTCCCCGTCTCGGCCTGCGGAGTACCGTAATGAGGGTCCACCAAGAGCTAAGTCCGATGCTCTCCTCAAAACCTTACTTTCCAACTCTCGTTCACAGCCTTCGCCTCCGTCAACCTCCTCTCTTGCCCGTGATCAAGCTTCCGTTAATGGCAATGGACGCCATCTTCCCACTTCCAATGTACCTCATTTCGCGACGCCGCTACGCACTGCATCTGGCCCTCCGGCGCCAGCCTCTTCCAACAATCTTCCACATGAACAGAGTCGACTGACATTCGGAAACGACGGACGCTCTCCCTTTTTAACAACGCAGCCCCATGACCAAGAACAATCCTCCTCGCATTATTCCAAAGTGGGGCAATTGCCGGAACATGGAGATACGAGAGACGTTTTAGGAGGAAACTTTCCCACATCACCCGCAATATACCGACAGTCGAGCTTGTTCGGTAGTCCTTCGGCGCAACAGACAAACGGCTCACCGATTCCGCGAACGCCGCTGCCGAACGTTATATCACCCAACAAGAATCCGGAGATGCAGAGATTAGAAGACGAATTGCGGAGAATTTTGAAAGTCGATGCCGCGTCTGGTTAATGGCGTTCATGGCTAAATTCGCATAAGTTGGGGTTCATTCTAACGAATTACTCGGTTTCTCGATTTCTCGCTTTCTCGTTCACGCCACCGTGTGGTTTATACTACTCGCCATTTCGAATTCGATATCGCTAGGATGACTATCTATTTATTCATCTGGTGTCATCTTTACTCTTACACGCTATTTCTTGACACATTTTCTTTGGGTTCCTGCCGTTGGGACCTAGGGCGTTGTTATTATTATTATGCTCATTGAACAGCTGGCTGGTCGTTTCGGTCGGATTATAATGGAAGCGATACTGGCGTTTTCATCGTGGGTTGCGCAGGGATATCGGTTTGGGTTATAGCGGTTGTCGGGGATTGGTCGGAGTCGCCGTTATTTTTTTCGAGGGTGACTGACGCAGGAGGTGTTGAAGTCGGAGGGTCGCATTCGTTTTGCTCAGTACGATTTCGGAGTCGACGGTTTGGGATATTGTTCTGATCATTACGACTGGGAATTGTCAACGATGGCTTGTTTGCTTCGATCTGTGTACACTCGCTTGGTGGGATACATGTACTTTCGTTTCTACGGTTTTTCTTGTTGTTACTCAGTTCTGTGAGGTGGTGTCATGCTTGTCTTGTGAATTAACTTGGCAGCTGCTTGTCAGGTCTTTCATTCGCCTTTTTAGTAGTTAGTACACTCGTTTACAAGGAATTCATTTGTTACTTGGAAGATGGAACTACATGTGCGCACAGTGCAATGTGCATTATGATCCTGGCATACTCCATGACTACCCCGTATTCTATATGTACTCTGTATAAGCTGTGCAACAAATAATGGGCAGCTGTCGTGTAATGAAGCCGAAACTGCAATACAATACATAAAAATAAAAAATAGAAACAGACCCAACCCATCCATGGTCGAGTCCACTAAAAATAATACCGTAAGGCTACTGTACGCTAGTAAGTTCGATCTTGTTTTCAGATCCACCAATAATAGGCCTAATAACCTAGTGGTATATGGTAGCCCGCTGATTCCAATTTCAGGACTCGACGAAATTCAAGACGACAGCTTGATTCTTTCTACATACAACGTACAAAGACATGGCTCAGGGTGACTTCTCATATACCTCTCCTTTTAAAGCTAAAGCCTAATGGCTCGTTGCTAGGACTAACGATGTCTAGCTGTCCGTCTGGAGGTAACAATTGTCATTGAGCTAGTATTAAGTGCCTACTAAATCATCCGCAGAGGTTGATATGTATTCATGGAAGATTCAAGACAAAGTCACAGACACTACTACTATGATATGATTAGATGATACTTCCAAGCAGCTATTCCTTGATCTTAATTGGTATCCTAGCGGTGGTACTGTACATGCTGTTCATGCCGGGTCGGCCAACCTCGGTGAGTATGTCAGTGAGAAGACCATCTCTCGTCGCCGTTGATATACGGTACGAGCAGCGTTCGTATTATATGGGTCATTGGGTCTTTTCAGGAGTATCAATCATATCCCTACGTTGTTCAGTCTCGTTCGATGCGATGCTTGCTGTCTGGGTTGTCTAGTCTGGTATATTATTTTCAGTCCCGGTGTTTCGCGGTGTTCAGTGTCTATTCCAGTATTCCTTGGCTCAGGGCAGCGAGAAAGCCCTGCTGAAATTTGCTTCCATTTCAGAGGGTTTCTCGGTTCAGCGTAAGACTGTACCTATGCAGTATTTTGCTGATGCTTGCATTCCTCTAAGTTGGAGGACTCGGATACAGTTCCATACCATATACGCCGTACCACTGGACCTACGGACTACCAGTAGAAAGGTACAAACTGTACAGTACAGTTCTGATCCGTGGAAGGAATTGAAGGTACCTTCTGTTCTATTTATTTACTTCTATTTACGGAACAGTAATGAATCACTTATCTTCAATACACAGCTTTACAAATAATACACCCAGAACACTCTGTAATAACCGTAATGAACGTAACGAATACCGCCCGCTTCTCCTGCACGAAATAATCTCCCCGGAACTTCGAATCTTCCCAGAATTGCAGGGTGTCTTCAGCTTCAATTCTTTCCTTCCAAGTAACGTGTCTTTCTTTCTTTTCCTTCCTAACGCTGCAGTGCAATTCGTGCATCTTTCCATCTCCTCGTCCAGTACATCCTCCGTAGTGATAGTACAGTACTACCGCTCCGTACCCTCTCTCTCTATCTCAGTCTCTCACTCTCCCTCCTTCCTGGTCCTCGTCGTCGTTGCCATCCATCAACTATCTTATATCTACCTCTCTCCTTCTCGCCTCGTTGATCCCTCATAACCAACTTCTTCTCCTTCGTCTTCTTATTCTTCTTCTTCGCCCATGACGGTTTCTTACAATCCCTCTTGAAAATATGGCTGCCAAGTACGTATCTGTCTGTTCTTTCGGACAACCTCCAGCTAGCTAGCTAGCTGCCTTACCCGCTCGATCCCTATGTAAGACACCGTTGCTAACATTTCCACCAGTCTCGGTACGACATTGCGCTCCTTCTGGCATGCAATGACCTCCTATGACCGGCATGCAACCCACGACTCCCCCTATCGAACCGGCAGGCACATTCCTCCTGGTCACGAGCCCCTCAATTCCGTCGCTACCAGCGCCGTCGACTCTCGTGCCGACTTGTCCAACCCGTACGACGACGACCACCCCAATGGCGCATGGCCTGGTTCCCCCGCCGGAATTGCTTCTCCGAACCCCCCTTACTCCCCCGGGTTGAGGTCGTTTTCTTCTCAGAAGAAGCTCTCAACTGACTTGGGCTCTGGTGTTGATGGTGATATTCAGTTGCAGAGTTTCCAGGATGGTGGTCCGCCTCCTCCCCCTATCGCCCGTTCCTGGGGGAAGATTGAGCAGTGGTTGGAGAATAACTATGAGGAGTTATATGATAATCTTTGCGAGGGGTGTACGCAGAATGATATCAATGAGTTGGAGCATGATCTAGATTGCACTCTGCCGCTAGACGTTCGCGAATCTTTGATGGTTCATGATGGCCAAGAACGCCCAGGCTTGCCCACGGGTATAGTCTTTGGTGGAATGCTTCTCGACTGCGAGGAGATTGTCGAAGAGTCCAAGAATTGGAGGACAGTCAATGAAGAATTCCTGGATGTGCCAACCGTCATCCAACATCAGCCCAAATACGCCAGCTCCTCTTCATCTGCCGGTCCGTCTCAGCAGCCCTCTAGTTCAATGTGGCGGCAAGAGCTGCTCGATCGTCAAGACTCCCAACCTCCCGGTGCCGTTCGGAAGGCTTATGTCAATCCAGCCTGGATTCCGCTGGTTCGCGACTGGGGTGGAAATTGTATTGCTGTAGACTTGGCACCCGGGCCAGCTGGGAAATGGGGTCAAGTCATCATCTTTGGCCGTGATTACGACTGCAAGTATGTCGTTGCACGATCTTGGGCTTCTTTTCTCGCTGTCCTGGCGGACGATATCTGCAGTGGAAAAGCTGTCGTGGATGAAGAGTCGAATGAACTCAGCCTGAAGGCGTTCAGAAATGCCGATCCGCCATATTTTGAGGTTCTTCGATGGAGGACAGACCAGAAGTACGGCAGAAAGCAACCCCGACGCAAGGGCCCTCTTAACCGCAACACACAGTCTGGTAGCAAATCCAACAGAGAATCACCCTATGGAAGCCCGAGACCCAGCGAGGAACGTGGAAGGTCACCACACCGTTTTCCCAGTCACGGGACCAACCATCACAGTCCGAAGACGCCGTTCAATCCTTCTCGTCCTCTTGCCCGTGTTGCAGAGGAGGGCTCAAACGCTGAAGCTGCCGGGGCGTCTAATGACTTGACCAAGGAAGACATCAAAGAAGAGCAAAACGAAGATCTACTAGGGGGCACGCCGGGTAGCGAAGGCCGGGCAGGATTGGGAATAATAACAGAGCAAAAATCGGCAGGACCGGAGGTGGAAGACCTACAAAAGCGAGACCAGAGCAGGAAGCCGTCTGGTCCGTTGGATCGAGACATTCTGGGCGAGATGAAGAATGTGACGATCTGATCGGGGTCGAGTCAGTCAGATCGGCTATTAAGCTGTCCCTCGTTTGTTTCAGACTCTTTCTTTCTTTCTTTCTTTGTTCTCTAACCTTCTTCTCGCGGCGTCTTTTTTTCCTCCTAATACGGCCGTTTTATTTGACATTATTATCTATATTTGGGATTCGACTTGTGGCGTCCTGTGGTTCACTTCGTCTTTTGCAGTGTTATCTGATTATCATACTTCTTACTTTGCATTGTATTTATACACTTCGGCCACAGTCAATGACCCTGTGGGCGCTTTTATGTTGCGGAATGGAGCAGTTTGGGATCAGTATATTGGTGTGTTTCCTAGCATATGCATAGACAATATTAGTGCATTAGAATAGATCGATAGACATGCAATCTCGAACGGTCAATTATTCCCAATCGTCGTCGTCGTCGTCGTCGCCGTCATTGACCCGTCTCGTAGCAGGCCCCCGAATACCCCTTCTCCCACCACGCAACCTCTCATACTCCTCTTCATCCTCACTATTCTCCTCATCACTCCCACTCTCCCCACCACCACCACCACCCCCAGAAACAAGCCGAGCCCTAACAAGCACCCCCTTCCCCAGCAACCTCCTCTCCAACGCAACAGGATCAAACTGATCCGCCCCATCCGTCAGCAACTTCTTCCCCCTCCCACTGCCCCCACCAACCCCAACCCCGAGCCCTTCAAAACCCACAACCCGCTCCACCGCAACCCCCTCCCGAAACCCGATGACATACGGCAAAACCTTGATACTCAGCTTCTCCACGACGAACGGGATTCCGCGCACATCGGCGCGCGCGAAGCGGACTTCGTGGTGCCGATACGCGAGGTTCTGGAGGTGGGCGTCCATGACGGCGCAGCGCGAGAAATCGGGGTGCGCGAAGTGGATGACGCAGCGGTGGGTGTTTGTTGTGAAGGAGAGGAGGGCTGCGTCGGTGGGGAGGGTTGGGTAGGGTGTGTTTTCTGTTGTTGTTGTTAGGGGGGTGGGTTGGTGGTGTTGGGGGTTGTTTTTGGATTGGGATTGGGATTGGGATTGATAGTGTTGGAATTCGGCATTGAGCTGTTCGAGTCTGTGGGTGCGGTAGGTCTGGTCGTTTTCGGTTTCGTTTTCGAGGGTTGCGAAGAGGGCGTCGTCGTCGTCGTCGTCGTCGAGGTCGGGGTTGTTGTCAACGTCGCGGTTAGGGGTGTGGTTTTGGGGTTGGGTTGTTGTTGGGGCGGGCATGTTGGTTGCTCTCTTTCTTTTGTTTCTTTCTTTCTTTCTCTCTTTCGGTGGTTGTCTTCTTGGTTGAATTCAGGTGAAGTGGTCAACTTGGTCTATCGAGATCGAGGGATAGGTATGCAACGAGGGATATGTATATCGCAGTACTACTACTATGTAGGTACTATGGAGATGTACATAGGAGTGACTTGTGAGAATGGCACTCCGAAAGAAACATCGATTTTCCGAATTACCTAGATAGGAAATGGTATAAGGTACAACTTAAGATTACACAGTCCCTTTCCAGGTTTCGGTTTCTTTTCTTCTTCTATTCCTCTTCCTCTTCCTTATACCTCCAAGGAAGTGTATTATTCCCTTTTTCACCAGAAGAAGAAGAACGTCTTTCTTCTTCCGCCGACGAGGCTTACCTAGGCTACTGGTTCAGCCATCGTTCCAACTGCGCTTGCGAGTTGCGACGCCGATCTGGCCATTCGAGGCTTTGAGGCTTTGAGGCTTTTGAGCCATTTGAGCCGCCACGACGACATTTGTCCGGCTATTTGCTTGTCTATCCGACTCGGTTTCTGTATAAAGAATAAGCAATCGCAAATAAATCAATTCAAACCAATTCAATTGAACTCGACGTCTAAACACACAACGCGCATACCAACACCGAGTCCGACGAACAACCACCACCACCACCACCACCACAACCATGGCATCCAGAGTAGACGAAAAGAAATCCGACGACTACACCATCGAAATGGACAAACTGGACGGCGGAAGCAAAGGGTTCGAGCCGAGAAGTCCCCGTCCGTCTGTCCAGGGCGCATCGCCCGGGAACACCAATCCCATCCTGCCGGTGCTGTCGTATTGCGCTTCGTCGATTCTGATGACGGTCATGAACAAGTATGTGCTCTCCGGGACGGATTTTAATCTTAATTTCTTTTTGCTTTTGGTTCAGGTATGTTTATGCTTCTTATGGATGTGTGTGTGTGTGTTTTGTGTTGACTAACTTGTCGATAGTCGTTGGTCTGTATAACTACCATTCAATCTTGCAAGGCGTTTAAACTCATCACATTTCGCGATTTTAGCGGTGTAGAAGGGAGAAAATGTTGGTTTCTCTAATTGTTCCTGTCATGGACGTTGCTAATTCGTTAGGGTTCCCCATCACTCTGCTTCTGATCGGTATGATCTATACCGGCTCCAAGGCGCTCCAATACCTCTCCATTCCCGTCTACACCATCTTCAAGAACTTGACCATCATCCTCATTGCGTACGGGGAGGTCCTGTGGTTCGGTGGCTCTGTCACCGGTCTTACCCTGTTCTCCTTCGGTCTCATGGTTTTCAGTTCCGTCATTGCTGCTTGGGCTGATATCAAGCATGCTGTTGAGAGTAGTGCGGATGCTACCGCCAAGGTCTCGACTCTGAATGCCGGTTACCTTTGGATGTTGTTCAACTGTTTCTGCACTTCTTCGTACGTGTTGGGGATGCGGAAGAGGATTAAGTTGACCAACTTTAAGGATTTCGACAGTATGTTCTTCCCCCTTTCAACTGATGTAGTTCCAGTACTGACCCATCAGCCATGTATTACAACAACCTCCTCTCCATCCCCGTCCTCATAGTCTTCTCCGTCTTCGTCGAAGACTGGTCCTCCACAAACGTCACCCGCAACTTCCCCCCAGACCAGCGAAACCGCATCATCTTCGCCATGATCCTCTCCGGCCTCTCGTCCGTCTTCATCTCCTACACCTCCGCCTGGTGCGTCCGCGTGACTTCCTCCACCACCTACTCCATGGTCGGCGCCTTGAACAAGCTCCCCATCGCCCTGTCCGGGTTGATCTTCTTCGACGCCCCCGTCACCTTCCCCAGCGTCTCGGCTATCGTGGTCGGGTTCGTTAGTGGGATTGTTTATGCCGTGGCGAAGATTAAGCAGAATGCTAAGCCGCGGGTCGGCACGTTGCCGACTTCGAATAGTCAGGGGTTGAAGGATGGGTTTCGGTCGTCGTAGGGATTGGGGTGTTGCCAACGTATTGGTAAGTTTCGGTGAGTTGAGCTGAGGTTAGTTGGGTTGATTTGGGTTGCATGGCATATCGCAGCGCGGTGAGTGAGTGATTCTGGCGTTGTGTTGTTCTCTTCCCTGTCATGTCGTGTATGTATGTCATTGATTGATTTTCTTTGGGGATTGGCTTAGGTCGGTGCCCCCCCTTTTCTTTTTTTTTTTTTTTTTTTTTTTTTTTTTTCGTTTTTTTTTTTTTGGTCCGTTCGTTC
>HG983346.1:401819-477366 GCA_900006255.1 Xeromyces bisporus
TTTTTTTTGCTTCAAGGTTGTGTCATAGGGATTCCCCGTGAGGGTTGGGGGGACGCTGAGGGACCTGAGTGATGGCCTGGTGGTCTAGTGGTATGGGCATGGCCCGGTGCAGCTATCTATGTAGAACTCGTCCACAGCACTTAGGTGCTGGAGCCCTCTCCACGGGGAAAGCGTTCATGGCGAGTCCGCCAGATTGCAGCACCAGGCTTCCTCCCAGTGTGCCGAACATTGTTACATTGTTTGAGAGGTATCATAGCTCCCCGATAACTCCGTATCATACTCCGTACATAATAGTCAGTCCCTGCCCAGCTCTGCTCTTGTGCATCCGCGCCATGCTCATAAGCGTCAACCCACCTCATCATTCTGTTGTACCACCTTCTAACTGTTTTAACTGTCACCCGCTCTAATCCCTCGCGTACCGTTGTTTTCAAGCCTTCGAAGGTATAGTCGCAATGCTCCCTAGTCCATCATTTCGTTGAAGCCCAAAAGGACTCGATGATGTTCAGTTCGCAATGGTAGTTGGGGAGAAACAAGCATAAATGACCAGCCTCCTTCACGACCGTGGCAATCTCACACTCCTGTTCAAAAAAGTCCGGCTAGTTGGCAAGTAATGTTCTTGCACAACAGTCGGTTCTTCCCTGACAAGGATTTTGGACGGATTTCACTCCATCAGGCTTTGGGCGCTGTAAATTCAGCCCATCCCTCCATAAGCCCCAACTCATCAAGATGTCTTTAATTCCACGTGGAGTCCTCTGCCATTCCCAATTTTCAGGCATCGCCTCCCACTGTTGTTTTCGAGCCATCTTTGTTACAGCTGGATTCGCGTCTTTGGGCATAGGTTTAGGACGCAGCTTCATCGTCCATAGTTGGTCACGTACCGTACGACCCGGTGCGTCCAAAAACCAACCGTCTTTCATGATAGGCTGTTCACCCCCGGGGCCCAGATTCATCCGATTTGCAACCAATGCGTCGGGAGCAAACGAAGCATGCCCCGCCGAGTTGTCAAATATGAATAGCACTTGAGAGTCAGGATAAAGACGATTTAACTCAGGTATCGCCTTCTCCTTGAGCTGCCTGACGACATCCTCTCCTTTCCAGTATCCGTCATGATTTTTCCCATAATATAGGGATTCCGAAGCGTTTCAAATCCACCCGGTTGCCGTATCAATAAAATCGGACTGATGGATACCTCGGCCAACTCACTTTCTTCGTAGCTTGTGCTGCCCATCTAACACCCAGGACTTATTGGCACCATCGTTGGCTTGAAAGGTTGCCTCATCGTGAAAAACCATTCGGATTGGCTTTCCCGCGGCCGGATTAACGCATTTTTGAACTTCTTTAAGAACATCGCCATCCTCGTACTCAACAATAGGAGGCTGCAAAGCTCGCAAGGTTTTTATGTATACGTCTCGACGATAACGCACAACATCTTCCCGCTCATGGCCGTCTACATAGATACCTTTTTGGTAGGACGAGTAGGAGAACCCTTCCCTGTGCATCCAACGCCTGGCGGTTCGGACACAGATACCCTTTGAGGTATTCATACCAACAGTATCCGGAATGAATTTTTTTTTTTTTTTTTAGAGGGCGGCGGCTTGGTAACCGGATTAGATATCTCTTCAGGATCGTTGGACGAAGGACTTGTCTGCTGAGATATTTCAGTTTGGGAAGCCTCAGGCTGGGAAGTCTCGGGCTGAGAAGCGTCAATCTGAAAAGTATAATCGTGCATCGAAAGACGTTCTTGATTCTGCGGATCCCTTAGTAGTCTCTCGATATCGCCGCGAATGGGTTCCTGTAGAGGTTCAGAGCATCGGGACGGGTCGAGATAGAACACAAGCCAGTGTATGTTGAGTACCTGTTTCTCCATCCGCTTTACTCCGTACCCATCCATCATTAAGGTACGGTCTGAGTTCATCCTTGAAAGTGCCGGACTGTGACTGAGATCGGATGCTGTCTCCGACAGACAACCACCGCTCCATCATTGTTGAGTTTTGTCCTTCCGATTTCTTTTGGGCGATATGAATTGGTTTTAGTATGGTTATCAATTTGCCCAATTCGCACCGGAAAATATGGCAAGTTAATCGTCGCGACAATTCCGGCTGCCTATGCAACAATTGCATCCTGCGGTTGTTGCAGAGACGAGAGCATCGCGTATTGACTTCCCCATCGTGTTATGACTGACGCAATCAATGCTCTCTCTTCCCCGTACTTCTCCATTTGTTTCGTCTTCAGTCACCTCAACCAGATTTAAGGGGAAGATTCGGAATAATAAAGAAGCTGCTCTTTTCCAATCAACGAGAACAGGGGAGAGATCAAGACGTTGTCGAGTCTGTAAAAACTTGGAAACCCACAACACTTCGACCGGCGACTGAATTACCTTTTCCTTGTGGCCATCAAGTAGGAGACCGGGATCCACCCACGGGGAAGCTCATGGAGAAGCACTCACTCTGGAGGAGAACAAAGAAGATAGTTAAGTTTGGTCAAGGTCTTCAATCACAGGGCCAACCCCCAAGAGGCTGCAAAATTGGCGATGAGCATCAGTTGGTAGTGCCTTGGTGAGTCCATCAGCATACATCTTCTTGGACTCTACCCAGTCGATCCGGATCGTCCCTCTCTGTACCTCCTGCCGCAGCCAGTGGTGGTGAATATCAACATGTCGTAATTTTGTATGGTATTCCACTGTTAGGGCTCCAGCACTCGCTCCCATCGGTCGCTTTACCGAGCCCTCATTTCACTGGATATATAGCACACTTCTCCTATTTTATCAGACGATCGAGGTATGTAGTCGGAGACTCGGAGGAGATCAGTCGAGGACGAAAGCGAGTCCGCAAAGCATATTGTGCTCTAAGGGTGTCAACGAGCGGAAATACCGCTCGGCCAAAAATTGACGCCCGGACACTAACTTCGTGCCGAAACTGATATAACTGTCTACTGGTCATCGACGAAAAGCGAGTAGGGACGACGGCGAGGCTTTCGGAGTCCGCCGTGCGCATTCAGTAAGTATTCCTCTCCGATGTCTTTTTTGGGACTGGGCCGCTGAACTTTATCCGTTTGTTCGGCCTTTGTTGGTCTCCTTCTGTTGCTTCCCCGAGCTCCTTTATTTCATCGAGCTTCCCCGCGAAGTCCCCTTTGTCTACCTCATTGTACTCCTCCCGGTCTCTCATAAAGTCCCAGAAGTCCAGGACTCTCTGCCAGTGTTGTTTCAACTCTAGCGCAAGACTGGGAGTATCTTCTGCATCGATATAGCTACGGCGAGGTTGGCATAGACGTCTGTGTTGGAATTAGCAATGAAGCACATAACTGTACATTGTACAGTTGATCTTTGGATTTTGCTAGGATTCTAGGATCCATACTTTTGAGGTACCAATGGCCAAGCACAGATGACTTGTCATAGTCTACTATTGGTTTTACCAAATAGAAGATATTGAAAAGACGAACGGACTGAACTCTTTCAAGAAGTAAGTATGTAGGTCGTCCTCGTTCGGTGACTGTATATGCACCCCGATTTTGCCGCCTTCGGCCTCCTTTGTTGTTTTTGGGCGTCGCATTACCTATTATTTCGGGACACAGTTGCTCTCCCGCGCCCTGAGACTCCTGTTGACTTGGCCTCCTCGTGTCGACGCCCTCCTTAGGCCTCTCCCATCGTTCCTCGGCGCTGCGTTGGTAGTAGCCTGAAGTGCGAACTATACCATTATTTAGAGTCTCAGGCCATCAGCAGGATAGATCGGACTCGACATTATTGGTGTCGGTCGGAATGTGCGAGTGCTGTGGAGTAAGGGGGTGAGGAATCAAACATAGGAATAACTATGCACCGACCCAGGCCTGAGCCCTAACCAATTTACCTTAGTGCCGGCCGGAGATATGTAGCTAACCACCAGCGATAACGTTAGAGTTGTTCAGCAGCGGTTGCAAAACGAAAAGGGTATAGTGACTGCCTTAAAGCGTTAGCGTGCCGAAGGCGGTCAGGGCGTTTTGCAACCGAAGTTGCATGCTATGCAACCGGGGTTGCAAAATGAAATAGGTCTAGCGTGGGCTTGAAAGTGGGGTGTCCGTAATTTCCCTCACCCAAGCTATGCTAAACTATACTGCATGTAGTATGGTCGACTTTTCTTCTGATCGGCACCATGATTTCCTAATTAATTTGCGCCGGCAGAATCAAGTTTTGCAACCGAAGTTTTGCAACCGCTGCTGAAAACTCTAACGACGGCTTCGGAATCGCACAGCACAGCATCCGGCACTGGAGCGATGTAGCTCTTTGAGCTATAAGAAGGTATGAGAATGACTGCTGGATTGCTTGATAGAATTAATCAACCACCTTTCTGCATTTCCACAAAAGGCAATAAGTATAAAGGCTTCTTTCTAATCATTATTATTATTCTTCTAGTGTTAAGTATTAAAAATTAAGGACCGACGGCTTCAGTAGTTGTTGTTGATAAAACGGAAAGTAACATACCACCATCCCTAGACTCTCCACTTCACATTAGAAAGCTAAAGCTGCCTGGAGAAACCCCCAACTGTCGTCCCACGTCTCTGAGTACAAGGTCGATGGGAATCATAAGGCCGGTAGCCTACCGTCCGTCATATCTCCCCCAATGAGCAAACCCACAAGATTCCCATTTCCGTCAAGACACCAGGACCCGGAGTCACCAGGAGATGCGAACATCTGTCCGAAATCAAACGTTATTTTGTAGGCCCGATGGTGCAGACATGCTGGAAGACCCTCCTCAATGCGAAACGTCGATGGCGTCAAAACATCTAACTTGCCGGCAGTTAGACCTGTACTTCGACCTTTCTTGAAGAGGACAGTGCTTCGAGGCGGCAAGGGAACAAATTTATTGACGAGTTGCTTTTCCGTGCAGTTCCAGTGTACAATGGCAGGGTTATTGTCGACCTTCAGTTTCAGTCTTATATCCCCAATATAATTTGCCGAGTAAGCCCATTGAGCATGGCCTGACACAAGAACGCATGCCCAGTCCATCACAACATCATCATCGGACAAGGATGACGATGACGAGGGTTGAATAGAATCATTTCGCCAGCCAGATGCCGCGAACGCGTCCCCAATATACGACTTGTACGATCTTATTTCCGCCATTTTCCGGACAGCATCTTCGTAGTTCCGTTGTCTGCTTGCTGCAATAAAAGGGGGAAGCGAAGAGGGAACGCCAGCCGACACGGCGTTTGCTACCACCGCCTTGATCGAACCCAAGTCGTCTGCTGATGGTGACTGACAAGGACGTCATAAATTTGAAGAGCCATGCTTTTCGACATCTTTTAAATGGTCAGTTTGGGGACCCCCGCGCGTTACATCACCAATAATAAAAGGAGGGCGTGCTTACCTTCGTCAGTCGGATGTCCAGTCCGTGCAGGACGGATAACATGATAGCATGTCATCCCAATGATCGAGTCCACGTTGCAGCTTTGATTTTGATATCTGAGGTACCCACCGAGAGTACCAGTCTGACCTTCAACTCCTTGAGGGCCCAAGCTCATACCAATATCGTTAAAACCCAGGGTGAAAGGCCAGCCAAGATGAGTTGGCCTCTTAGAAACGGGATGACACGACGAATTAAAAAGACCCCAAAGGCCTTCGGAGCTTGTAATCTTCAAATCGAGGCCATAGTCCATCAGATAACTGGTGACGTTACGTGACGCCTCTGTGAGGGCGCTGTTTGAAGATAGACCCGCGGGGGGATTAGGAGTGGAAACTTTGACGACGACAGTGGGAACCGAAACGGCTTCCCAGTACCCACGGTTCGAAATCTCGATCAGAATCAAGGGAATCCTCCTGTCGGAGAATTCGGAAATGACTTTGTCTGTGATGCTTTGCCATCTCTCAATGACACGGTCCCCCACTGTTGGGGTGAATGTTCGTATCCCTGACACTCGCTCATCGATGACTTCGACACGACCGGGCCAGTCAAGTTTAAGAGCAACAGAAAGAATATCATCAAGCACGCTTAGCCATTCTGAGTGGCGTGTTGAAAGGTCTCCACGAATAAGCAGCGTAGTATCTCTTAAAGTCGCCTCAGTGCCCTGAGAAAATCTTGTGTCCACTTTAATACTCGAGAAGTACAAGCCGCACTCATCGAGATGGATAGCAGCTCTCCTCACCATTTCATCTTGAACCCAAAATTGTATTTCGTCAAATAGACCCGTGTGAACGATAGGCCAGTCTGGCAACGGTCCAGGGCCTCCAAAGCGCCATCGGTCGGCGCTGTCGATTCTGGGTTCAACTGACGTCTCACCGGAGGAAGAATTCTGCTGGTGACTGCTGTGGCTTCGTCTGTCTGAACCGGTTGGAATGGTAGTAGGCAGTGGATTTTGTCCGTCCGAAGACTGCGATCCGGGCGAGTTCGCTGAACAACCAGCGTGCTGTGAACGTGGCATTGTTGGAAATAGTAGTAGTATGTGTTCGGAGAACTCAGGAGAAGTCACTATAGAAGGGTTAGGGTTAGCGTTAGGGTTGAAAAGTAACTATAGATGCCACACGAGGGTCAGATGACGCTGATGTCCAATAACAAGGAATCGAATAGAATTAATTGACTATTATCTGTGTTGTCTGTTGTGTGTGAACTGTGAATCCTACGGTATGCACACTCCTATATAAGTACTCTATTCTATCTGCCTAAGTGGTGCCTATGTAAACGTCATGTACAGAAAACTTAAATCTCAGCCCTATGATCCATCTGGAGATCACGTGCGTCATGTGACCGGAGTGAACACCTGAGGCATCAGTCGCGCTCTCACGCTGCAGTGATAAGGGTGGCTTCGGAACCGCATCCGCATCGGCATCAGAGATTCACAGCATCCGGCACCGGAGCAGTGTGATAGTCAGTGTCTGACCAGCTATGTATTATATACAGTAGTATGAAACACTGAACCATTATTGACGAACTATCATTCTAACTTTGCAAAATAACTCACAACAAAGCAGTAACAACCATGGCATCCAAGGGCCCAACACTGGCTTTCATCGGTTGCGGTACATACTACATCCCCCGATCCCCCCAAACACCCCCCAAAGAACCCAAGCCCCCCTACATGTATATATACACCAGGCTATGAACCAAGCTAACAACAACAAGGAAACATGGGCTCCGCCATCCTGGGCGGAATCCTCGACGCAACCCGAACCTCACCGAACCCCCGAATCTCCTCATTCATTGTCAGCACCAAGAGCGCCGCGTCCGCCGATCGGCTCCGCGGGCAATTCGCTCAGGATGAATCGCGGGTGCGATTCGTGCATTCGCAGAACGTCCTCGCTATGCAGGAGGCTGACATTGTCATCCTTGCGTGCAAACCGTATATGATTGACGAGGTGCTAGGTGCTCGAGGTGTCCCGGATGCTCTGCGGGGAAAATTGGTCATTAGCATCATGGCTGGGAAGACAGTTTGGGATATTGGACGGGCTTTATATGATAGTTCTCAGGCGTCCGGCGACCAGGATGTACTTGCACCGGTCGCGTACATCGTGAGAGCTATGCCCAACGTCGCCGCTAGTCTGCGGGAGTCGATGACTATCATCGAGGAACCTACGCATATAGTCAGGGATGACCTTAGGGAGACGGTGGCTTGGATATTCCAGCAAATTGGGAAGACCAAGTACCTCCCAGCTGATCTGTTCGAGGCGGGGACGATGCTAGTCGGGTCTTCGATGGCTGTGATGACGGTCCCGCTGGACGGGTTTCTGGATGGCTGTGTGTGTAACGGACTGCGTAGGGCTGATGCTCTTGAGATGGCGGGTCAGGTGCTTCTGGGCATGTCTAAGTTGCTGAAGGAGGGTGCGCATCCGGCTGTCTTGCGGGAGAGCATATCGAGTCCCCGCGGTTGTACGATAAAGGGTCTGTTGCCTGTGGAGAAATCGGGGGCCAGAGGGGCTTTCGCGCAGGCTGCGATTGATGGGACGGAGCATTTGAAGGCAGGAAAAAGGTGATATGGTGTGAATACGTTGCAATAGTATATGGTAATGAGTTATGAGCATACGGAGTAACGCGTCGCCATCAATAACGCATATCTGTTTGTTTCCTATGAATACACCTCCCTTCTCCCCCTCAGACCCAATTGATACTTGAAGCCTCAGGCTCAGATACCGAAATCAATCAGACACCGGTAGTCCGGTACCTATCCGCCGGCACACTTCCGAAGTTAATGTTCGCCATACGGAGACGAACACCAGAACACCGCATCGGAATGAACCCCGATACATGTATGCTGCGGATGCATTACCGACAAATTCGGTCAGGACTGTTTCCCCCATGGTCCTGGTATCGTAGACCGTAGAGTGTATGTAGACTCCCAGGGACCCAAATGGGTTCCAAAACCTACTGTAAGTCACCGACTTTTCAGAGCAACGGTCAACCGCAGGGTCTTTTAAGTTTTAACTTTCTTAGGGCTCTCGATATCACTCACCACTTCGGAACCCTATCCGATCGAACGGGCCATGCCCCGTTACATGTAGCCCCGGCCCGGCAGCTGCAGACATGAAGCTCTGCTCGCTCGCTCTTCATGCTCCGCTGACCGGATGTCGATGAATCTGTGGAACTCGAACCAGGCATTGTGAACTATCATGTCCGCCAGAGATAACGTTTTGGTCTGGATGGTATCAATGCGTTAGTAGTGTAGATATGTATCATGGTGTCATGGTGCTCATATATGATCTGGATATTCCTCTTGAGAATTGCATTTCTCTATAAAAAGTTTTTCTACACAAAATCTACACCATGAAGACTCCCCGGACATTCATCCAACGACCTGCGCCCAGGCTGTTACTTCACCACCATGTCCTACCCAGTCAATCCCAATGCAAGTCCACAGTGCGTCGTCAATCCACCACAACAACGACAGCAGCAGCAGCAACAACAACAACAACAACAACAACAACAACAACAACAACAACCGCCACCAGCAATGCCAAAGACACTGTTGTAGCAACCTACTCCCAACCCCCAGGACCAACGGCGACAACACAACCACCCCTCGCAGTCCTCCCAACAAAGTCCCTAATCCGTTCCCTCCTATTCACAACCGTCATGTCCTCACCACTCCTCGAGCCTTGTTTAGCACTCATGAAACTCGTGGTAAACGCCAAAACACCCATTCTCAAACCCTCCCAAAACCCGCCTCTGAACTACCTCCTTCGGTCCACTATTTACGACCACTTCTGTGCTGGGACGAATGAGGCCGAGGTGCGGCGGACTGTGCGCGAGATGAAGGAGGTCGGGTTCAGAGGTGTCATCCTGGGTTATGCGCGGGAGGTTGTTGTTGGGCATGGGAAGGAGGAGTCTGCAGAATCGGATGCGGCGAGTCGTCGGGATGCTGAGGAGGCTCGATTGGTTCGGGAGTGGATGCAGGGGAATTTGAAGACGTTGTCGATGATTGGGTCTGGGGATTTTCTGTCTATGAAGTAAGTGGGTTTGAGTTTTGCTCCTTGCCTTAAGTGTCCCTGATAGGTGAAATGTTTAGTAAACAGCTGCTAATATATACCGTTCGATAGATTCACCGGCGCCGGCTCCGTGGCTGTGGATGCCCTCAATCGGGGCGATCCCATCCCTCCCAGCGTCTGGGAGGCCATGAGAGCAATCTGCGAACAAGCAGCACGACAAGGTTCTCGACTTTGGATCGACGCCGAACAGCAGGTCTTCCAAGATACCATCGACGCCTGGACCATCGAGCTCATGAGGACGTACAACCGCAACGGAAACGTGGTCGTATACAACACCATCCAGGCATACCTCAAGGCTTCCGCGGAGAACGTCCAGAGACATCTCCTTGCCGCCCGTAAGGAGGGCTGGACGCTAGGAATAAAGCTCGTCCGCGGCGCGTATATCGCGCATGACATCCGCTCCCGCATCCACGATACTCAGGAAGATACGGATAACAACTACAACAACATAGTCGAGAAATTAGTAACGAAACAATTCCCGCTCCCGCTAAACAGCAAAAGCGACAACAACGACTCCTTGAACCTCCCCTTCCCCGACGTCCGCCTCATGGTAGCAACTCACAACTCCACATCCGTCAGAAAGGCAACCACCCTCCATCGATCCCGGATCATCCAGAACAAACCTACTATCCCCGTCGAGTTCGGCCAGCTACAGGGCATGGCTGATGAGATTAGTTGCGAATTGGTTTCCCAGTCCAAGAAAGCGAACCATACCGCAATCAACAGTGGCGACTCGGACTTGTCTGTGCGGGAAGGGATCGCTGTGCCCAAGGCATTCAAGGCGTTGGCCTGGGGTACCACGGAGGAGTGTTTGCATTTTCTTCTGCGACGGGCTGTCGAGAATAAGGGTGCCGTGCAGAGGACGAGGCATATGGCTGCTGCTTTGAGGGAGGAGGCTTGGAGGAGGATGTTTAGAAATGGTAATGGGTTGTGATCCCTATCTGTTTCGTTGTATCCGTCTATTGGATGATGAGTTATGAGGACATGAAGTTTTGATGCAATCGGTTAGGTATGATGCCTACTGTTATGCAGTTCGGATTCTTAACCAGCAACTATTGATAGCATTGAATTAGTTATAGACGTCGATAAAAACGCATTGTCTATGAATACTTTATACGTACTCATTTATCGATGCAGTAACTTATCCCCTGTACTATACACGCTTGGCGGGCAAGGAATTAATCGGACCACAGACGGGCCCGTTTGGACATGCTTCGCTTTTCGCTTGGGAGCATACGGGTGTGGTCAAACAGCTTCGACTCAACTGATATCGAATATCGAATACCGGTTGCATCCCCGCAGGCGTATCGAACTGGTCGTAGACTCGCATAGCACGTTCGTCGCTTTCTTTTCAAGACACGCCGAAATAATCCACCCAGGCTATCACGGTAGGATCGGACGCCTAGTCATGCTATACTCGCATAGCCAGAACTGACAATACTATCAGTGTGTTGGTTTGTAAGATCAATCCACCATCTCCGAGGTTATCTCCACTATCATTCAACAGATCAACCTAACTCAAGAGACCTTTGGCCTCTTCGCGTTGGGCATTCCGGACTCAGCACGCATGCGCTTTCGTTCCATCGTTTCCATTTCAGTCTTCATAATTCTTTCCTGTTCCGACATCTTCTTCGGGGGTTCCATGACCGGTCCTTTCTTGCCTGCGAGTGGGTTTTTCTTGGTTGTGTTTGCGAATACGTTCTTGGGTTTCTTGTCGCCCAGTGACATGGAAAGTTTAACGCCAGGTTGAGCAGGTTGGGCAGGAGGCGCTGTAGTTTCTGGAGTCGGCGCCGGCGTTTCCGCTGGTACCGGAGCAGGGGTCGGATTCGGTGTGGTGGAAGCAGCACTGTCCTTAACAGAATCCCGAGGCTCTGATTCCGCCCTCTTCTCCCCATTCACCTTCGAGCCAAAACCGATGTTCAACTTGACTTTTTCTCCTTCCTTCCGCTGCAATTTCCTCGCTTCGGGATCCTCTTCCGGTTCGGCTTCTTTGTTCTTCGCTGCAGCTTGTTGTGCCCTCTCGACTTGCTCTTGAATCTGTTGTTGTTCCCTCTCCTCGTCTCCCTTATCCTGACGTTCCTTTCTGAGGAGGGCTTCGCGCTTCCGCAGGGTTTCAGGTCTGTTGTCGATCCACGAGATAAAGAGACTGCACCACGTTAGTCGTTATACATACAGCCAAAGTCAGTGGCAAACTTACCCTTTCTCTGTTTCCTCGACGCGACATATCCCCTCTCGGCCTAGGAATGATGCGAACTGCGAGAGACTCTTCCAGCGAGTTGCGTTCATGTGAACGTGCTAGATATTGAAAAGTAGAGCATCAGTACCAGCCGTTAGGAAGCATAACCAAAACCAAACAAAGCAAACTTACGTCTTTATCGGCGATAACTTGCTGATAGAACTGGTTTATATGAATCTTCTTCTCCCCATGCGACGTCCTAAGTAACTCAATGAAGTTCTTTAGGAACTGCTCGCTGTAGTCTTCAATGTATCTCTTCGGATCTTCGCCAATAAGTAGAACTTGTCGAACATGGCTCTCGCTCTGGACGTGACTGTTGACAGAACAGTTAGCTTGAATACAAATCAAATCCTCTTTCGAAGAACTCCGAAACCCAAGAAACTCACCATTTAAAACCATTCTCGTCACGCATCTGTCTCTCGCAAGCTTGACAGTACCATCTCAACCGCCCAAGTCCTTTCTGCTCAAGTGTTAGTGTTCGTACTCTGGTGTTGACAATCGCGACATTCGCGACATACCGATTTGATCTTGTTACTGATCGCTTTGGTGCTTCCGGCTTCGGCGCGCGGCATTATGTACAGAAGTATTGCCAAGGAAATATAGGCAGCGAACTATCGAGTGCTCGTCAATTATAACCAAATGAATGCAAGGAGTTGGAAGTTGAAACTTGAAAGGGTGTGGCGATTAGGTCTGGCAGACAGCATGTGGGCGGTAACATAAAGCCGGCAGTATGCTACTTAATATATACCGCCTGCGTGTCTAGGTAGCAGCACGTGCATCATGTGATCTATCGTGACGTAATGCTAGGTCTGTTCCATTGATAGAACATTGAGGTTCGTATATGATACTCACTACTCTGTTGACGGTTAAAGACACTACTACGTCAATGCCAATGTCAACCTCACAGCGCGCTCCTCTGCACCCGCCTTGTCTGCGTGTAGGGCACTCCGTTCGGAAACAACGTCGTGTGCGGGCGATTAGCCTTAAGAGGAGCTATCTCAAGGAGACAATCAACGACAATAAGCAATAATGCCGCCTCCATCTCTACCGCCGTCGACACCCCCGGCTCGAGGCCGTTCATCAACATCTCATTCGTCCCAGTCCCGACACGAACGCAGCTCCTCTACGTTTTCAGGGAGTACAAGGTTAGAGATTCAGGCTCTAGCCGGAGACTGTTGCTGGGCATGTTCATCTGTCCCAGTAGAAATCTGCCGCGTAATTCCCCGAGAAGATACTCAGGTATAGACTATAGTGCATGAATGTTGATTGATGCCAGTGCCAAAATTAATCTGTCTACAGGTCCCGGTATGGGCGGATGCCGGTTTACTCACGTTCCCTATTGACTCAGTAAAAAATGGAATAGCACTCTGCCCCTCGTGTCATGCTCACTTCGACAAAATCATTGATCCAGGATTCGCGTTCATTCCCACCGACTTAGATTTCTTTATAAATTTTGAAATTCAAGATAGAGAACGGCGCCGTCAGATGCAAGGCGCTAGGAGACGAGTCCCTGACAGCGAAGCGTATAGAATCCATCAGATAGACAACGGAACCATTCCGGTCGACGCACCTGGGGGGTATTACACCCCAATATTCTTGCAGAATTACTTTCACGGTGGGATACTTAGCACTTCTCTGTTGCCGCTTTTGTCAACCCCCAAGGCATGGCACGGCGAGCCCCTTGCGGCTCTGCGTCGGTGCTTTTTGCTCTTGGGGAGTCTGAGGTCACGAAGTATAAGTGCAGATACACGGCGAAAGTTGGTCAGATTGAGAGACCTGTACTTCTATGATGACGATGACAATGGCGATGGAGACGACGGTGGGCGCCCTTCACCTTCACAAAGGCCAGATCGGGGAGCCACCAATGAGAAGAAAAGGAACAAGGACAGTCCGACACCCTCTGCGTCACCTCCTAGCCCGAAACGTGCGCGACCAAGCGAAGGGAAAGGGGGACAGCTCGAATACTGTCCTGTTTCCCAGAGAAATCAATGGCTAGCCTGGAATCTGGGACCAGACGTTACAACCAATGAAGTTGTTCGTCGATATGCACCTTTGATTGCCCGTTCAGATAGGTAGTGCCTAAGGCACAGCTAAATTCATGCAGAGTGCGACCCACGACGGAACACAGACAGGATCGTGTCCAACCAATTGCTTTTCTGAATTTGGCTCTAAGAAGGTCTGGACTGTGCTATTACGACAACACAACAGCCCGCCCCAACAACAGTCAAGCTCCGAGATCCAGCCAAAGGCGCGGCATCAACAGATTCGATCTGTTCATGGAGTAGTTTCTGGAATGAGGTTCTCTGAAAGTGGTCAAGTTTATCTGGACACAGACAAACACAAAGAGGTATTGGATATTGATCTTTGCTACGATACAGAGTAATGGCGCCTCAAACCGGTCGAAATCCGCTCAAACATGAGGTACCCATACAAATCCAACTTTCAAGATGGACAGTGGGTGGTATTTGATGGTGGCCTTCAAAGTATCGTCCAGGTCGCTCAGCACTCCATCAAGATAGTTCACTTGCCATTGGTACATCAGCCTGGCGAATTTTTTTTTTTTCCATTGGACTCTTGAGTATGTACAAGCTGGAATTTTTTAAAAGGCTTACTCCGTAGAAGAGAACAAGACACAGAAACACCGACACAACATACTCCATTTTCATCCGAACCGCAGAAACCAACCTGTACCAGCTCAAACAATAAACATATCCACCACAGCAAGTGACACATTATAAAACATACTCATGAATAGCCGACGGACCATTATCATTATACTCAACCCTACTCATAAACCCCTTACTAAGACCCTGATCGATAATAAAGACAATCTTAGCAGCAACCTGAGCACCGAGGAAGTACGCCTCCTCCATCCCATGGTGACCACTACCACTACCACCGGACGACGGAGCAGGAGGAGCATTTTGACCTCCCGCTCCCGCTCCCGCTCCCGCTCCCGCACCTGCACCGGAAGAACCAGAAGAAGGACCAGAAGAAGAAGGAGGAGGAGGGGGGTTATTACCACCACTGCCACCGGTAGCACCGGGCGAGTTGGGGTTGCCGTGTTCCTTCCATTCGGGGAAGTACTCGGGCGGTTTGAGGGCCTTGACGGAGGTGGGGGTTTGGGATGGGCCCGCGGGGCGATGGTAGGAGGGTGGCATTCCGGAATGCGTTGCGGCTACGAGGAGGGGGTTGACGCCGTGCGCGACGGGGTGGAGGGTGGTTCCAGGACCTGGCTGGCCTGGTGGGTTGGCTGGGGTGGTGGCGCCTCCGGTTGGGAGGGGGGTGGAGAGGTTGGATGGGATGTCTGCTGTGAAGGTGTTGGATGATGGGGAGAGGATGTACTTCTGTGTGATGGTTGAGAGCAATGCGTTGGTGAAGCCTGCGTTTTCGTTGACTGTTGTTAGCAAGCTTTGTTCTCGATAAGATGTCGAGTATTGATGCGAAGCTAACCTTTGATTTTGCTGCCGTTTCCTACGACAATTAGTGAGTCCCATAGCTCGCCGCGTTTCGATGCCTCTGGGACGGAGAGAATCGTATGGTGAATCTGATCTGCGATATCTTCAAGTATGCCATTGGATAGACGATCTCCCGTTTGTTCCTTCGGGGTTGCGACAAGGAAGCGCTCGATGCCCACTTCAATGTCACGCGTTTGCCGAGCATAGCGCTGAGCCGTGTCGGTCGTTCCGTTCTCCGGCTTTACTGGGACAAATTCCTCATATTGGAACGGAGCCGTTTCTCTCTTTGAGTTCGGAAGACGTGCCTGCTTTTGTGCTTGTTCCGCCCCCTTCTTGGATGCCGCCGCACTTTCGGCTTTTTCCTTCTCACGCTGGGCAAGGAATTCGTTGGTGTCGCCGGTAACAATGGCTGCAACATCCAACACTCCCTCGTCGTCGGCATTTCCACTCTCCCCGCCAGTCTGGGTGTTTTCTCCCGGCCCACGGGGTGCATCCGTACTCGGCGCGTCTCCATCCGCCGCCGCTCCTGTGGACGTTGATGCAGCCGGATTAGGGTTCTGTGGAGCAGTAGTCGTCGTCCCTGCTGGCAGTTTCGTCCCAGATGGCAAAATTTCTGTTATGTTGCTTCTCTTGAGCTGTTCGCACATTTCTCTGGTAAAGCCCTTCGGGCCTAAAAGCTCTACCAGCCTGTCCGTCAGAGTATCTCCACCGCAGCCTTCCAATGCAACACCCCTCCCGTGTTCGTGGACCATGAAGTCCGTAACGGCAGTGACATCTACCTTTTCCTTCCCCACGTCAACAACCGTAGCCGTCCCAACACCGTACCCGTAGCAAGTAGCAAGTGCAGAGTCCATAAGGCAAAACCCGGGAGTCTTGAACTTCTCGAAAACAAACTGCGTGATGGCCTCGCGATCACGCGCTGACCAAACAGGCTGAGAAATGACAATGACTGGCGTGTGAAGAGGTGGACTCAGCGAATTCCGGATATGCATCAGAAGCGCAAAGAAACACGGCCAATCCACAATACGCCCCTTTTGCACGGGGTACACCGCGCCCTCATCTGACGTGACATCTTCCTCGTAGAAAATCTCTTCTGCCGCCTCTTGTTGATGTTTCGACTCTTCACTCGTTTCCTCTGTCTTCCCCTCCGTACCCTCAATTTTCACCGCGGCTTGAGATGCTCCCAATACAGTTCCTGTCTCCGCTGGCTTTTCTTGCGGTTGCGCAGCAGGTCCGGCATCCTTCATCTCCACGTCCTCCTGTGGCTGTGGTGCTTTGTTTTCGTTGTCATTGCCATTCCCATTGCTGACCTTGTTCTCATGTCGCTTTACGCGGATCTTGTACGGTTCATATTCACCCTTCTTCTCAGCGGGGAACATACGCGTCGGGAAACGAAAACGAGCGGGCGTGAATGACTCAGGTAGGCCCAGTTGCGCCAGGGTCACTTGCGAACCTGGCGCAATCAACTAGACGGTGGTTAGCATGGTTCGTGAGACTGGAGTGAAAGGACAGTTTACCAGAACATGCTCGTCTCTGAAAGGCGCCATTCTTGGAGGCGTCTGTTGCAGCGACTACTGTCGCGTTGAAGCGATTTTGGGCGGTTGGCTTGTCCGTCCGAGTTGGGTTTAGCGCGTTTCGTCGGGATCTACTTATGTACGCCCCGATTTGATAATGTACCGTCCGCTCTCTGCCTGTAGAAATACTTTCAACACAACGCTTCCATAGCACGCCTTTGGGAAATGCTATATAGATTAGTGAATAGTGATTTAAGGATATAGATTATGATAAAATATGTGCCCTAATAAGTGAACGTGGTAAAGCATGCCATGAATTCCAGTCCTGTTGAAAATGAGGTATGATTCCCAAACGACCAGACAAAAGCAAAATACCCAGTAACCCTAATACAGAAAACTCCTAATAACTTATCCCGAACCCTTTTTATGACTCATGAGAAATTAGTGCAAATCCGAATGAAAGCGAAGCTTTTATAAACATGGCAACCGTTCACTCCGGAGCACCATGGTACTTCTCTGTCGCTGTGCGAAACAGCTCCTGTTGCTGCCGTAGAAGTTCCTCCTCTGATAACCCGCTCTGCTCCATCTTGCTTTGCTTCCTCTCCCGAGACTGTCATGACCACACTCTTGTCAGTCCACATGCGCCTTGTACGAATTCGCGGGGTACAAAGGACCGCAGACGCACCTTTATTTGTTCCTTATGCTCCTCCGCAACGGCAAGCACATCAGAGACATAATCACCAAACCCCAAGTCATGCAGGGCTCTCTCGACGTGTTCACAAGCTATCGTCTTCTTGGCCTCCTTTTCGCTGATGTCGTTGGCCTCGGAGGATATGAGAGTGATGAACTCCACGCAGCATTCCATCAGTAAATCGCGCGCGTCCTTGGAGAATGTTTGACCGGATGAGGGAGGTAGGATCTCCGTGATTATCTTTTGAACCGTCGCTGTTGCGATGCGGTTAGTCACTTTCGGAGAAGGTCATGCTGCAATCGAAGCCTCGTGAATAACGGTATAGCGTAATTATCACTATGCGAGAATCGCGGGAATTTTGCGACAATCGCATTATGAAGACAGGAAGACGCTGGTAGTCTCTTACCTTTGGGAAGCGACAGGTCGTCGTTAGCTGTAGTGGAAGAGAGTGTTAGTATCAACGTCGCGACCTGACAGCGGAAAACAACAACTTACAGGTAAACTCTCGATCAGACATGTTTGCCAGTAATGTGCAGAAGCTTAGAGGACCTACGTCCAAAAGGACAGGCCGTTCAGGAATAAATAACTTGTTTAAGAGTCACAGCTGCAGCCGGAAAGATGGCTGTGGGGCTGTTCCGTTATCTGATAGATCCGGCAGAAACATTTCACCGCTTGGCACGCGAGCTACACGCTCACCGCCTTCATCTAATTTTTATCGCAGATTTTTTCTCTTTCCGAAGTCTTTTCTCTTCCTTAACCCTGGACTTTCCCACACAACACGAAGAGCAAATTTAATGGAAGAATGACTCCTATTGTTCTATTCAGTTGCTAATGGCTCAATGGTAGGTTTTAATTTGTTCTCTTCTATCCCTTTTTACAATGATGATCAAAAAGTGTCGCCCCTAACAGACCTTTCGTGGTGACTTACACGTCCAAACCCAAACTCAACCCAATCGGACTATCTGATTTTGTTTCTATTCTGCTGTTTCTTATTGAACTCGTTGGCTTGTTCATCGCTAATGTCTTCTTCAGACAGGTTGTAGACTTCATACAGTCGCTTGTGATCACAATTCGGTTTCACCGTGTTAGGATACCATGTATGATAGGATTTATGAAATAATGAAAAAGTGGCTATTATGCCTACAGCCATAGTACTTCAACGATTGCTCTGCTATCATAATGAATGGTACGTTGTGTGCCTCGTTCCTCTTGTCTCCCAATTTCATGATGATCACAATACATTCCATGCTAAGTATGAAGGTGCTCGCGCCTAATGCTTACAATATGTATAACTGCTTTTCATCTTTCGGCTGATTCTCGTTTCCAACTTGTCACTCGCGTTGGTTATCTCTGTCGAGGTTATTGCTGATGATTTTGTGCTGTTAGGTGACCTTAGACTTATTCCTGGAATGCCTGGAGGTCCTTGTCGTTCCATCTGTTTTGTGTCAGTACTCTTCTTAGAGAGGGAAGGACTCGGTAGTTCTTACGATAGGAATCTCCCGCTCAATTCCTTTGGAGCATCAAGCGAGAGTTTAGCAATGACATGCCCCGGCTGTTCAGGCTTAAGGAGTTTTCCCTCTTTATGTACCGTAGTAAACTTATTATGCACGTCGGACTCTAGGTTCGAGATATGGTCCTCCCTGAGTTCCCTCTGCATCTCCGTGTCGACCATTCCTGGTCTAATGGCGACACTGGTCACGTCGGGTTCTTCCGCACCCAGCGTCAATGTAAGATGGTTCATAGCAGCCTTGGTAGCACCGTAAAGACCCCAACCCTTGTAGGCTGAGATTGCAGCGCCGGATGATGTGAAAATGATCCTGCCCTTAGACTCTCGAAGAGCAGGAATTGCAGCTTTAACCTGGAGACAACAAAACAACAGCTCTGATCAGCACAAGCAACTTTCCCATTATTATCCATCCCATCACGATGCGAACATACAAAAGCAATCAAGCTAATAAAATTCACATCAAACCCAACTTTCCACAACTCCGGGTCATTCTCAGCAACCTTCCCAACCTGCCCCAGCGTACCGTGATTCAGAACGAGTCCATCGAGCTTCCCGAATGACCGAACCGCCAGGTCAACTGCTCGTTGAGCAAGACCGTAATCGGCAACATCGCCCGTGAGCACCTCGACTTGTTTTCCGTATTGGTCCTTGAGTTTTTGGAGCGGTTCTGCGCTTCGCGAGATGACGACTAGGTTGCTGGATCTGGGGGGTTCGAGGAGGTGCTTTGTTACTGCTAGACCGATGCCTGTTTGTAGATGTTGTTAGTGGTTGAGTTTTCCTCGTGGTGTCATTTCAAAATTTACCTCGCGAGGCTCCGGTGACGATGAGCGTCTTTGCGGGCATTGCTTTGGTATCCGACTTGTGGTCTTTAACTTATTGATCCTCTTGCCCACTGGTTGTTCGGTGTTTTTGATATGCCGTTTTGAAGTCACTGATGATTAAGCGCGGGGCTCCCAGATCTGTTTATTCTACGTCATGCCAGTTGACGACAATCGCTCCAGATGAAGCTCCTTTGCCGGTGTCGTCTTGGTCAATCTCGTGTCTGCTGAGTTCAGTACGGAATACAGCGGTTTCCCTCGGAAAATGGCTACTGATAGCTTCTGATGCCGTTTTCGGTGAACGGCAAATAAATCAACTTGCGGGGTGTTGCATTGATTGTTCTGGAATCTGGATCTTCGCTCTCCGGTCTCGCTGTGTCAATTGATATCGTTTTGATATCATGGTAGTCCTACCTATATAAGGCAAGCTGCGACACTTTCAGCAATCCAAGGCAAATCAATCTCGCATATATCCCGCAAAAATTTACCAAAATGCCAACCGTAATCCTCGGAGGAGGCATTATCGGCTCCTCAATCGCCTACTATCTGTCCGAGCAGAACCCCAACGAGGAGATCCATATCGTCGAAGCATCGTCCCGCCTCTTCAGCTCCGCATCCGGGTATGCCGCCGGATTTCTGGCGAGGGATTGGTTCGCACCTTCGTTGGCACCTCTTGGAGAGCTGTCGTTCGATCTGCATCATGAACTGGCTGCTCAGAACGCCGGTGCAGAGAAATGGGGGTATATGAAGGGAACAGCGTTGAGTCTTGACATTACGAATCCATCCAAAAAGGCTGGTCCTCGTGGGGACGATTGGTTGCGGCAGGGTACGAGTCGGGCTGAAACTGCGGCGGGGTCCGTTGGAGGGTCTCTGTGTGAGTTACCGCCGGCTTGGTTGACGAAGCAGAGAGGTGGTAATTTGGAGAAGATAAGTGATGATGATACGGCGCAGGTGTTAGTGTTCACGGAATTACCTGGCCTTGGTATCTTTGTATAGAAGCTGACTAAAGAGCGACAGGGATCCACTGAGATTGAGCAGGTATCTCATGGACACCGCTATAGCCAGGGGAGCTACACTTCACCACCCAGCCAGGGCCGTCTTGGTTGTCACGGACCATGAAACTGGTCGTATCAATGGAGTAAAGATTCTGGACCTCAACAATCACAATGAGTCTGTGATTCCCTGCACGAACCTCGTTGTCTCTGCAGGACCGTGGACGCCGGAGGTGCACCGCAGCCTTTTCCCCTCATCGAAAACATCCGTTCCCATCTCCCCACTCGCGGGTTACTCACTGGTTGTCCGCTCGCCACGACACACGCTCGCGCACGAACGAGAAACATACGGGGGCCGCAGTCACGCCGTCTTCACAACACACCCCTCCACATGCGGATTCAGCCCAGAGATATTCTCCCGAGAAGGAGGTGAAATCTACATAGCCGGCCTGAACAACACGAGTCTCCCACTACCTGCAAAGGCAGAGGAGTCGGCAAACTTAATGGACCCAAGAGACCAACAGCATCTGAAATCCGTCGCCGTTCGTCTTATGGGGAAGCTGGCGGATGGATGTGCCGAGTCTGCTGAGGAGACAGCCAATGTGGATGATTTGGAGGTTTTGCGGGAGGGCTTGTGTTTCAGACCGGTTTCGAGGTATGGGACGCCGATTGTCTCTAAACTGCCGGAGGATTTGTTGGGTGGTGTCAGGGGTAATGTGTTTGTGGCTACGGGGCATGGGCCGTGGGGGATATCTCTGTCGTTGGGGACTGGGAAGGTAGTTTCGGAGATGGTTCAGGGACTGAGGTGCTCTGCGGATGTAAGTGAACTAGGGATTTGATAGAAGTTACTAGGTGTCTGCATGGATAGATATTGATATAGAGCATGCCGCATGTCTGCATACTTACGGAGTAGATAGGGTTTGATACCTGAAGTGCCTGATTTCTCAGGCAGAATTCGATGCAACTAGCTTAGTCAGAATCAGCGCCACGCGAAAGGAATCTTCAAAACAGCTTGCTTTTTGCTGTTCAGTTTGGATTGAATTGAAAGGAATTCACTGAATAAAGCGACATTCTCAGTTGAAGAACAGACGGTTGACCTCTTACTCTTCGCGAACCAGTTGGATTTATTCGTTTTCTTCGCGAACTGGGCTGAACACACCACCATGGCCAACTACCTCGCCTCCATTTTCGGCACAGAGCAAGACAAAGTCAACTGCTCATTCTACTACAAAATCGGAGCTTGCAGACACGGGGATCGCTGCTCTCGCAAACATGTCAAGCCATCGTACTCGCAGACCATCCTGATGCCCAATATGTACCAGAACCCGGCATACGATCCCAAGAACAAGATGAACCCGAGTCAGCTACAGACGCACTTTGACGCGTTTTACGAGGATGTCTGGTGTGAGATGTGCAGATATGGCGAGTTGGAGGAGTTGGTAGTGTGCGATAATAATAATGATCGTGAGTGCCACGCATACTCTAGTACACCATGCATACGAATAAAGGTCAGATATAGCTAACATATCTCCTATCTTCTCTTTATAGATCTCATCGGAAACGTCTACGCCCGCTTCAAATATGAAGAAGACGCACAAGCAGCCTGCGATGCCCTAAACTCACGCTGGTACGCGGCGCGACCGATATATTGCGAACTATCGCCGGTGACAGATTTCCGAGAAGCGTGTTGTCGGCTGAACAGCGGCGAGGGGTGCGTGCGAGGCGGGTTTTGCAATTTCATCCACCGGAAAGACCCCAGTCCGGAACTTGATCGGGATATGCGGCTTAGTACGAAGAAGTGGTTGAAGGAGCGTGGGAGGGATGCGAGGAGTGTTAGTCGGAGTCCTAGTCCTGAGCCGACGAGGAGGAGGTATTAGTGGTTTTCTTTCCTGTGTGGGTTGTCTGTTTCTCTGTTTCTGTGTTTTTGTCGTGATCTGGCGTTAGGGTTGTTCTCTACAACGAGGTCTAATGAGTATATCTATGTGGCAGCGGTCGAAGTGTCAATAACTGGGCATGGCCGGCTGTGACCTGTCTACCGGTATCGTTTTGATATGGGATAATATGGAGGACTGCAAAAGTTCATAGATACATTGCTCACAGCAGTAAATACAGTGTCAAACCAAGTACCGGCGAACAATTACCGTTCTTGGTAATAATTGATTACTGAGCAAAGCAACGCGAGTCGCGTCCATCCGCGCCTTTTTCCCAACGCAGAAATTTATACTCTCTCCCTCTCTCATCTCCCAGCAAGTATAGTTCGTAGACTCGGATTTATAAGAGGAAAAAATGTCCCACGTTATCGACAGAACCACCTACGATGACGGCAATCGCGCCTTCTTACAGGCCTTTATGGCGCGGTCGTCCATGACCTTTGAAGAGGCGCAACCGGTTCTGGCTGCCATCTTCTCTGTTCAAGGTATGTACGGGATTGATATCTTATTGACAACTGCTAACCAACTCATCGCAGGAAATCATACTGTCTCCCCCGAAGATGTCACGACAGAAGACCTAACCACCTATATCGACGCTGCCAATGAGGCCATCTCCCCCTTCGACCTTGAAATCAGATCGACTTTGCGTCAATCCATCCACCAGAGCAACGACAGAGAGCGCCAAAAACCCGAGCGAGTATACGCCCTAGTAAACACCACCAGCGACCCATTAATGCAGCTCGCGACAACCTACTCAGCCGACGAAATAGCCTTCATCAAGCGCGTTCTCGACGCAATGTTCGACACCTACAACACCCGCCGTTCAGAGGCGATGGTCATAACGGACATGCAGGCAATACAACTCGCCAGAGCTACGGGTGATGCTGGTCGGAGGGAGTCTTCGTCGCAGACTCCCGCCGGCACGACGCACTCTCTGAGCATGTCGCAGGCTGAAGCTGTTATGAGACGGCTTCTTGATGAGGGTTGGTTCGAGGTTAGTCGGAAGGGGTACTACAGCCTTAGTCCGCGGGCGTTGATGGAGTTGCGCGGGTGGTTGGTCATGATGTATAACGACGATGAGGAGGGTGGTGGGACGGATAAGATTAAGTTCTGTGCGGCTTGTAGGGAGATTATCACTGTGGTGAGTTTGGGTTTATTTTCTTCTTTAAATTTGGGAGTTCTCTGCTTATATTCATGTACTCAGGGCCAACGATGCGTCAATCGTGATTGTCCTGGTCGACTCCACGATATGTGTATTCGCAATTTCTTCCGCATGCAGCAGGCAGAGAAATGTCCTGTTTGCAAGGCTGATTGGCCCGGAGACAAGTTTGTCGGAGAGCGAGCCATTACATCGACGGAGCAGCCTCGAGGGAGTCGACGGAGCACGAACACGAACAGTCAACGCCGAAGCGGTGCTGGTGCTAGTATCGAGGACGATGGGGAAGATGAGGATTGAAGGAGCTGGACAGCAATTGCATGAGTTTACGATATATGCTCTAATGGACGATCCGGGCGGAAATGGCGGGTGGCCTGAGATTCTTCCCATGAAAATACCGCGGCCCCAGAAATGGCTTAAGACCAATGATACCCCCACAGGCCGATGAGAACAGACCTCTTGCTAAAATTTGGAATACCACCATTCGATCACACCGTTGTGATTGTGCTAAGAGTTGCTTTCTGGGAGCCGTCTATGGAATCATACCAGCTCGACGTGGAGTTCCGTGGCTCAGCGTCCATTGTGTCCATGGAGACTTCCTGGTGAATCCTCCTGGGCTTTGACGATAAACGAAACCGAATTGGAGAATGCTCGGTTATTTTTGTGATAGACAATCCGAGTCAACACTTTATAACTCCTTCACCGTTGATAATAACCAATACGTTGTTGTATTTGCGACGATCGCATAATGGTTGAGCTCAGAGAACCGTCGGTAAATGGACTTCGTGAACAGGTGATTGACGCTGTCAACACCAACCCATACCTAGCTCATAAGATCTTCAATCGGATTCTCCCCAAGCGGACCCTACATATACTTTACTGCGGATTCCCCCGCGTGCTTTGACATCCAAAGAACCACCACTGGACAGCTGACATCGGCCCAGAATGCAACGTGTGACACAAGCACTGATTAGCGACTATCAACTGACACAGCTGCTTCACGCCCAGCGGCGAAATCTGTCGCGACAATCGGCCTGCCGGTGACTTTCCCCGCAGAAAGACGACCTATCATGAACAGTGCAACCACCCAGCGGCCGCTGTGGCATTGCCGGCCTATCTCGTCAGCGCACGGGGTTGTAAGGCGAAGCCACGCACGAAAATATAAGCACTGTAGGTGCACGGCTGATGTCACGGAGGTTGGAACTCCTCGAAAATGCTCCTACAGCTAGATTAATACGCCTTTTTGCATTTTGAGTGGTCGGTTGTCTGTCAGTTGACTAAAACCCTCTGGTGAATATTTCGGTTAACCACGTTCATACCTTGCAGATGTCACTGTTTATGCCGTGATATATTATATCTGCTTTCGCTCGCTGGCATCGTCTGTCTTGTCTTGCATTGGTAAAATGTGCTGATAACGTCCTTGCATGATGTGGTCGAAGGTAAGACCCTAAGCCCTTCCTTTTCGGACAGAACACTTATCTGTTGTGATAGATTTCCGTATACGCCCTGTTACTGGGCCTAAATCTACACATATTCGCAGAATGTGCATCTATTCAAGGGAGCCGGGCTTCACAGAGCTTAAAAGGCCGTAGTGGCCATTTCTGGCATAGCCAGAATGCAAGTAATTTGTACGAGACCAAGTTTCCCGAAGTTACGTGGGATCAGGATAACTGGCGTCTCACTACCACAACGTTTGATCAGGGTCGCTACCAGTCACGCGGCTCTGTTGCTAATGGATATATGGGCATAAACGTGGCCAACGTGGGCCCGTTCTTCGAGCTGGACACTGCAACTGATGGAAACGAGATAAGCGGTTGGCCTCTGTTCCATAGACGCCAGACTTTTGCGACAATAAGCGGTTTTTACGACCTCCAGCCCACCGTCAACCAGACAAACTTCCCCTGGATGGGACAGTATGGAGGCGAGAGTATTATCAGTGGCATCCCTCACTGGAGCGGACTGGTTCTTGATCTTGGGGACGGCACGTATTTGGATTCAAAGGTCGACAATCGAACTATATCTGACTTCAGTTCGACGTATGATTTCAAGGCGGGTCTGCTGTCATGGTCTTATCGATGGACTCCTCTGGGCGACAAGGGGTCCTTCAACATCACCTACCGGCTTTTCGCTCACAAGTTGAACGTCAATCTGGCCGTTGTGGATATGGAGATCGTCCCCTCGGTGCAGACAAAAGCAAAGGTGATCAATGTGATTGATGGGTGCTCTGCGGTGCGCACCGATTTTGCCGAGTCTGGCGAGGATAATGGTGCCATCTTCACAGCTGTGAGGCCATTCGGCATGTCGAATGTCACGGCTTATGTCTACGCTAACATAACTGGCTCTGACGATGTGGACTTGTCTTCTCGAACCGTTCTCCCCAATCCTAACCCGTATGTCAATGCGAATGACTCGTCTATCGCACAAGCTGTCGATGTCAAGTTTTCCCCCAAACGGAGAGTTCGTATAAACAAGTTCGTCGGTGCTGCTAGCTCAGACGCTTTCACACACCCGCGATGGACCGCCAAACGGGCTGCCTCGTCTGGTCTGCAAACTGGCTATCGCCAGTCCTTGCGCTCTCACGCTTCGGAGTGGGCTTATGTCATGCCCTGGGAGTCCGTCGATGACTATACCTATCCAGAGAATGGCACGTTACCCGCAGACGATCATGTTATCAGCTCGGCTATAATATCGGTCACGAGCACCTACTACCTTCTGCAGAACACGGTTAGCAAAAATGCCATTAAGGGAGTATCTGGCGCGCCGCTCAACAGAGACAGCATCTCCGCCGGCGGCCTCACGTCGGACTCCTACGGTGGTCTTATTTTCTGGGACGCTGATACATGGATGCACCCGGGTCTTGTCGCGTCCCATCCAGAAGCTGCGCAGCGCATCACAAACTACCGTGTAGCCAAATATCCGCAAGCGCTATCAAACGCCCAGACTGCATTCGCCGGTTCGAAGAACCGGACGGTATTCTCTGCGTCGGCTGCGGTCTACCCGTGGACCAGTGGCCGGTTTGGGAACTGCACTGGGACGGGTCCGTGCTGGGATTATGAGTACCATATCAACGGAGACATTGGACAGTCGTTTGTCAACCAGTGGATTGCGAACGGTGACACGGATTATTTCCGTGAGGAGCTCTTTCCGATATACAACTCGGTCTCGACTTTTTATTCGGACTTGCTTGAACGGAATGGTTCGTCTTGGGTATTGTCGAATATGACGGATCCTGTGAGTGTCGGCATCTCTGAGAATGCTCCATGATAATCTGCTGAACGCTTTTAGGATGAGTACGCGAATAACGTCGACAATGGAGGGTATACGATGCCTCTTATCGCGACGACTTTGCAGAATGCCAATGAATTCCGCAGGCAGTTCGGGTTACAGCCGAATGATACTTGGACGGAGATGGCTAAGAACGCCTTTATTCTCCGAGAGAACAATGTAACGCTCGAGTTTTCGACGATGAACGGGAGCACCACCGTCAAGCAAGCGGACGTCGTGCTGGCGACCTATCCGTTGAGCTACAATGATAACTATGGGCCTGAGAAGTCATTAAGCGATTTGAACTATGTTAGTATTCATCCGCACGCTTTCGCGAATTATTCTGACAGTGTTGCAGTATTCCAACAAGCAGTCGCCCGACGGCCCAGCGATGACATGGGCCATCTTCGCCATCGTAGCCAATGAAGTAGCACCATCCGGCTGCTCAGCGTATACGTACGCGCAGAACGCCTACGAACCCTACATGCGCGCCCCGTTCTTCCAGCTCTCGGAACAGATGGTCGACGACCCTAACGAGAACGGAGGAACACACCCAGCATACCCCTTCCTAACTGGCCACGGCGGGACCAACCAAGTCGACCTATTCGGCTACCTAGGCCTCCGCCTCCTCCCAGACGACAGCCTCTACATCAACCCGAACCTACCCCCACAGATCCCACATCTCAGATACCGCACATTCTACTGGCACGGATGGCCGCTGTCGGCCAGCTCCAACTACACGCACACCACAATCCGCCGCGCGAACACCTCCAGACTCGAAACGGCAGACGCCCAATACGCCAACGTCTCGATCCCCGTCCGCGTCGGACCCGTCTCCTCGACAAACGCAACCATCTACCGGCTCACTACAACAGGTACCCTAACAGTCCCCAACCGCCGCATCGCGTCCATCAAGAGCACGCCAGGCGACCTCATCCAATGCCGCCCCGTACGCTCCAAATCGGAGTACAGCCCCGGTCAGTTCCCGATCGGCGCCGTCGACGGCGCCGCGTCGACGAAATGGCAGCCGCGGTCCGCCGTGAACGTCAGCTCCATGACGGTCTCCCTGGGCAATACGCCCGGATCGGGGTCGGAGTTGACTGCGACGTCGGTAACGGGTTTCCATTACAAGTGGGCGAGTGCACCGCCCGTTAACGCGGCTGTGGTGTTTCACAACATCACGCTGAGCGAGCGGGATATGTTGAATTTGACGAATTCGATATTCACGGCGCCGTGGCCGGATTCCTCCTCTTTTTCCTCTTCCTCCGACTCCAACGACGGCAATGGCAATAGCAGCAGTAGTGGTGGTGGTGGTAAAGAAGAGAAGCGTTTTTCTGTCATTTCA
The DNA here is from genome assembly GCA_900006255.1 of Xeromyces bisporus. NCBI lineage: Eukaryota > Fungi > Ascomycota > Eurotiomycetes > Eurotiales > Aspergillaceae > Xeromyces > Xeromyces bisporus. The sequence continues at coordinate 430,177 of HG983346.1, forward strand.
CGGCTGCTTAACATCACGATCTCGGACCCGTTTAATCCCGATACGGCTGATCCGGATGCCATCGTGCCGCCGTCGGGGAATACGACGAACGTCACGCTGTCGGAGTCCGTGCCCGTCGCGCGGTTCGCGACGTTGTTCGTACAGGGAAATCAGGGGCTTGGTCGGGGTGGGATTGAGGCGGGTGATGGGCCTGGGCCGACGGTTTCGGGGTGGGCGATTATAGGGAGGTGATTTTGCATTTATTCTTCAAGTACGATATTGATAGATAGAGGTGTTTATGTATATAGGGGGGTGCTCTGTTTTGTTGAGAATGTAATCGTACAATTTGGCGTGATGGTCATACGTAACTAGGTACCTAAGTAAAACAAACATGGCTCGTAAAATATGTACAAAAGAAAAGTAGATAAATCTCCTTAATTCCTCTCCCTATAAATACAATACACCAAACCACACCAAACCAATTGACCTAACAAAAAGGCCATCTCACTACTCAAACTCCACAGCAAAACGATCCAAGAACTTCATCGTCCTCAAACCATCCTGCACATTCTGCACCCAGTTCGGGTTCGCATCAGGCGCAACGTAGACACCAGGCCTGGTAGTGTTAATCTGCGCAGCCTGAAGCGCACCATCACCACCACCGAGCGCGCCAACGGTCTTACCGAAGCGGAAAGCGTCGACGAGAATCTGCAAGGGACGACCGGCGGGGTACGGCAGTTTCGGGTCAGGCGGACCCGTGAAGCTACTCGGGGAGAAGAGCGACTGCGCGCCGTTAGCGACGATGACGGCGTCGAAGTTGGTCGCGTCGGAGGCGGCGTAGGTCTGATCGACGCCCTGGGAAAGGCGCTCGGCAACGACGAGCGTGCTGACCTTGGCCGGCTTGAAGCTGTTGGCGAGACTGGTGGCCTCCTGGATGGACGCGGGCGCGGAGTCCGAGGCGAGGACACCGATCTTCAACCCGTCCAGACGGCGGAGGGGCTGGTCGAAGGTGCCGACGTTGATGGTCTTGTTGTTGTGGTAGTAGGTCGGGTCCGGGGCGGGTTCGGGGATGCCGATGACGGCCGCGACGCGGCGGGCGAGGTCGTTGTCGACCTTGTTCAGCTGCGTGACGACGTTCTGGCGGACGACGGGGCTCTTGACCTTGCTGTTTTCGAAGCGGATGGCGTTGAGCAGGAATTGCTTCTCGGCCGGGACGAGCGAGTTGTAGAACAGGCGCGTCTGCGAGTAGAAGTCTTGGAAGGTCGGGCTGACGGCGCGGACTAGGCCGCCGCTGTAGCGTCGGCTAGGGGCGTTGAAGAAGCCGCGGCCCTGCGTGCGGTTGGCCTGCGCGGGCCAGCCGTGGTTCGGCGTGTTGGGGGTGTAGGGATACTTGTTCGTTGGGATGAACATCTGGCCTGCGCCGTCGCGGTTGTTGTTGTGCCAGGGGACGCGGGGGCGGTTGATCGGGAGCTGCTCGAAGTTCGGGCCGTTGTGGCGGTTGAGTTGGGTGTCTAGGTAGGAGAAGAGACGGCCCTGGAGCAGTGGGTCTTCGGTGAAGTCGACACCGCGGACGATGTGGCCGGGTTGGAACTATATCGGTTAGTTTAGTTGCAAGACAGGTTTAGTTGCAACATAGCAAAGGTTAGTGAGCATACCATGACTTGCTCGGTCTCCGAGAAGTAGTCAAGTGGGTTACGGTTCAGTTGGAACTTGCCCAACCAGGTAATCGGCACGATATCCTCAGGGAGGATCTTGGTGGGATCGAGCATATCGAATCCGAAGCTAAGTGCATCATCTTCCTCCACAATTTGGACACCGAACTGCGAAGGTTAGTAACCGAAAGTCAGAGAGAGACAAATCGGTATATACGTACCTCCCACTCGGGGTAGTTGCCGGATTCAATCGCCTCGAACATATCCTGACGAATGTAATCCGGGTTCTGACCACCAGCCTGCAGAGCCTCCTCCCACACAAGACCGGCTCTACCCTGCAGAGAACGGTAGTGGAACTTGGCCAACCTGGAGTGGCCGTCGTCGGTCACCAGACGGAAGGTGTGAATACCAAAGCCGTCGACGTGTCTGAAGGAGCGTGGAATGCCATGACCGGACATGGCCCAGAACAGCGTGTGCAGCGAGCTGGGCTGGCCGCTGAAGAAGTCCCAGGCCGAGTCGTGGGCGGTCTGGGCCTGAGGAATTTCGTTGTCTGCTCTTGGCTTCAGGGCGTGGATGAGATCGGGGAAGAGAATGGCATCTTGGATGAAGAAGACGGGGATGTTGTTTCCGACGATGTCTATAAATTGGTTAGCATTTAGTTCTTTTCCTTTCAAGAGAGAATTGGACAAATGCTTACCAAAGTTACCCTCGTCCGTGTAGAAACGGATGGCAAAACCGTGGACATCACGAGCCGTGTCTACACTTCCACGGCTTCCAACGACAGTCGACTGACGGACGAACATGGGCGTTTCCTTGCCGGGAGCCGACAGGAAAGAGGCAGCGGTGATGTTGGACCAGTCCGCGTAGGATGTGAAGACACCGTGAGAACCAACACCACGAGCATGGACAGCACGTTCGGGGACCTGATGGTCAGTTAGTAGAAGGTTCAACAAACCACTGCAACCCTCCAACCATACTCACCCGCTCATGATCGAAATGTTGGATCTTCTGGCGGAAGATGAAATCCTCCAGCAAAGTCGGACCACGCTCGCCGATTCTCAAACTATTCTGTTCCTCAATCGGACCACCGACGTCGGTGGTCATGAAGGTACCATTGTCATTCACATAGAATTGTGAGAGGAAATTCTCCGTCTCGGCCTTGGCATTGTTGCCGCCGGCATTGTTGTTGTCTTGACGCTGGTGAGGGCTCGAGGCTGAACCAGCTGGCATCTCGCCAGTCATGTAAGGACAGGCGGCATTGGAAATGCCAGCAATGGCCAGGAAAAGAGGCCAGGACCGCATGATGGACAGTGGCTAACAAGCGCTGAAAGGCTTATAGGTACTGGGTAATACCTAGAGACGACGAGGAAAGAAGAGGAGCGCATTGTCTTGGATATATATATATAGGGGTTCACAAGGACACCAGCAAAGAGATTACAAAACAGACAACCTGCAGCGAGCCGGGGTAAGAAGACATGATTCGTGAATTATCAAGCAAGGACGGTCTGGGCAGCGGCAGAGACAACCTGCGGCTTGGGTCCATGGGCCATTGTAAGTACCGTCCGGGAGCAGAACTGAGGATCATACAATCACATTATTGGCGATTATTAAAGTGAAACGCGTGAGTGGAAACTAAAAATAGAGCGCGTTGTTAGTGTCTGGTATTAAGTTGATGTCTGGGAGCCGAGGGAGTTTAAAATCACAGACTCCAGAGTGTTCCAGTCGGAGTCGCCCGTTGCTTTTTAGTGTGCATGATCGTCAGGTCGGCTTTGTTTGACGAATGAGGCAGGTCAATGCTCTTGGCCTCTTTGTGCTGAATATATTTGTTGAAATGAGGTCCCTTGGAGGAATTTTCATTTCGCTGTCCAGGTCCGGCAATATCAAAGTGATCTCTCCGGCCGAAATTACGGAGATTTGATGCTTAATTTGTATAAAGTCGCGGATATGCGGATGCCTGATTTGTAAACTCGCAACCTTGGACGGTTAGGGCTAGCTCCACCGGATTCCAGATTTCTGAGAACATTCGGCATGATTAAGCTTATCCAGACTTCAAGAGATCTATCATGTGGAAGTGGACATGATCTTGAGGATCCTTGGACGGTGAAGTCATGGTACTGGGACCGCAAGGCCCGTCCTTATTCAGCGGTAATCAGGAGATATCCTGATCATATCATCATACTCCGTATACCGTATCAACGAGGAACAGTTGCATACTCTGTATACGGATATTCGGTACATTTTCTGTACATTGAATATTATTCCGTACAGTCAATGCACCAATGACCCGCCAGATCGATGCACGTTGAACTCGTCGAACCCAACCCGCCGGCAATTGAACGGAGCATCAGAACCGAATCCAAACCATCTGCAGGATGGCCGATTCTGCCTGGCACTGGGAAGCCTACTCGCCCTATCATGACGTACATGATTAGCATTCCTCCGAAACCATGGTTTTGTTACGAGGTTTGTTTCACACAGTTATAATAAGTGCCTGGCATCTGGCCGATGCCGCGTTATTGCCGTTGGTCCTCGATTGTGCCGATTGGTACTGTTTAAGTGCAGTCAGTCTATTTCCAGAACAACCTGTGGACGAGTGAGTACAGTAGCATAGCATTCGAATCATTGATCAAGGGAGAACACTTGATCTATCTATGTAAGACATGGTTTATTATTATGTATCCCCAATTGCAGAGGGCCGAAGCACAGTGAAATGTTACAGATAGACTCAAGCCCGAGCACATGTCCGGAGGATGACAACGAATTCAGATGCGGATCACAATAAAAGAATGACGACGCACTGGCAGATCACCAAGTACAAAGTACATTGTACAGCGAAGAATTGAAGAATAATGCTTAGCATGCAAGCATTTATATTGTCGTCGTGGAGGTTTAATTCTACAGAAGATGAGGATGAACCTCTCAAAACACACTAACCTCATTTGGCTTAGTGTGCTTATATAATACCTGCCTCCTCGTGCACCAATCAGATCGTCGGATCCATCACTTCCTCTCATCCCTCACCATCGACACCATCTCATCCTGGCAATACTCTGGATCTCCCCGATCTACAAATCCATACCTCTCATACAAGCGCTTCCCTGCCTTGCTCGCATCCAAGTACGTGGCAACTCCGTCCTTATCTGCCAACTCACAACCCCATCGCACAAGCATCGTCCCTGCTCCTTTCCCATGGTAATCCGGATCGGTTGCCAACATGTCGAGGACTAGTAATGCACAGTCAGCATCGAAACGCAATATCAATATGCAAGCCAAGAAAAGCCTCCTCCTGCAAGGGGACAATTGAAGGCACCAAACCAAACGGACCCCGGTTGGCTAGCCTGTGATAGACGACGCGTGTATATGGTTATACGTACAATAATGCTTCCTGCCACTCATCAACCGCCTCCTCTCGTGGTCCATATTTCCAAAAAATCGGTTACAGGCCACCTGGTCCATCTCGTCGGTGAAGGGCAACGTCCGTGGTCCTCGTTCTTCCATACTGCCTAGATCCCACTTGGCGTACGCCACGATGCGTCCGTTGGCGTTGGCGTTGGCGTTGGAGGTTGTGTCGACTACTTTCAGGTACTTCTGCTGAGGATGATGTTGGAGGTTATAGTGGGTGTCGTCTTCCCACCACTTGCGCACACCTGGGGTGTCTGGGAACATGGAGCGGATAGACGGGGTGTCGAAGGCTTTGTACCAGATATTGATCATGGTCGGGATGTCGGATTGCCTGACTTGGTGAATCTGTAGAGGTGAGGAACGAGTGGTGGAGGAGTCGGTCGCTGACTCCGAGTCCGTCGGGTTAGTAGGCTTGGCTATGCTCATGTTGGTTAGGGAGTTGTTGTAGTGGTGGTGAGTATTATTGTCTGTTTGCATACCGTCTTGCAGCAGCTTGGATGTTGTTGATATTGTCATCCTTTGACCCCAGATACCAAGCGTACTGCTCCGGTTGGTGATGAGATCATTGTGGTGGACCGGTCTAGCAAATGCGACATTTCCGAGCTTGACAGTCCTGCACAGCGTCCGTCGTAACGGAAACAGCTGGATTTTTGAATACATGGCTGTCAATCAGGCATTGGCAAGCGTTCGATTCAATCCGTTTAATGCTCAGGCGAGGCCAGAGGATCGATTATATACCTGCAACCACGGATATAACAACAGACGTCATACATACAAAGCCCTGATGTCTGAAGTCAAAAACCGCGATCATACATACAAATTGACAATATGCGACAGAAATAACACACAAAACAGTTGACCACAATAACCACCAAGATGCCAATCCGCAAAGCCAACAACCTACCCGCGATCCACCGTTATATAACAACCCACACCAGCGAAGGCGAAGCCGTCTTCATTTCCCACTCGCACCTCCCCGACCTAATCCCCTCGCACACAGCCGGCGAAGACGGCGAGATCTCCCTCCTCTACACAACTCTGACGAACCCGGTCTCCGTCGACGAGGACCTCGACATCGTCTCCTACGATGAATACCTCCATATCCCTCCCGGCCTGACGACGCAGCAGGGTTCGGTTCTCCGTATGATCGACCTGAAGCCCGGAAAGGTTACACCAATGCACCGGAGTGTCAGTTTTGACTACGGGGTTATTGTGGAGGGGGAGGTGGATTTGATTCTTGATTCTGGGCAGAGTCGGATTCTACGCAGGGGCGATGTTTTTGTGCAGCGTGGGACGGCGCATTCGTTTCGGAACCGCTCCGAGCGGGATTGGTGTCGGGCTTTGCTTGTGTTCTTTCCCATGAAGTCGATCGTTATAAAGGGGAAGGAGTTGGAGGCTGAGACGTATGACGAGGCTTATTTGCAGAATCAGGATGATGGGAATGGGGCCGAGAGCACGGATAAGGATGAGAGCAATGATAAAAGTGAGAACCAGGGTAACAAGGGTAAGAGTGAGGACAGTGATAGGAGCGAGAGCCAGGACAAGGGTAAAAACAAGGACAAGGGCAAGAAAATGAGCATTTTGAGCAAGGACAAGAGCAAGAATCAGAAGTAACTGATCTATCAATCTCACCAGTTGGTAATGTATAACTATTGCACAATTCTAATAGACACATATCTTCGTCAAGCATCAATACTACTTATACTACTCTGGTCCTATGAATATGATACCAACTTCTCCCTGATCCAACTAAACTGAGCCCTGACTCCCGGGTTAACCGCACTCTGGACCCCCCGATACCCAGCCAACGACAGCCCCCGAATATCGTCCAACACCAAACCCAACCGCATGAAAAAAAGCTTCATGATAATCATGCAAGGTCGCCCATTAAATGCGGGGTCCCTCAGCCCATCCGGTTGCTGCTGATGCCAGGAGGGATCCCCCCTAAGTATTAAGAGAATCGAAGCGACCAACGTATAAAACTCAAGCGGGCTCTTATGCACGACATTGGCAGAAACATCCTTAGCCATACCGTCGATGTAACCCAAGATCCTGTCGTGACAGTCCTTGGTGCAGACTTGATCATATTCACCGGGGATGGGGGGGTTATCATCACTGGTGTCGTAGTAAACCACGTAGACCTCCCAGACCGTATCAAGAATAGTCCGCAAGAGCTCGTTTCGTCGATGCATAATGTCAGACACGCACAACTTACCAACTCTCCCAAATTTAAACTCCCAACTCGTAACACTTGACGTTGGAGTTGTAGATTAGCTCCCAGGTTGCGTCGTGGAATGCCCGTTCCAGGTTGAAACACCACGCAATCTCAACAGCATCACGATCACGTCAAATCGTTCACCCATTTTCACATCGCTAAACTCGCTGGTCGCCAGTTGCAGCCAGCGAGGCACGCATTTCGCGAATCTTCGGGAGGTCATGTAGACCGTAGAGGTCAACCAGGTACGCAATGCCGTAGAGGAGGACCAGGTCCATTTTCAGGGGAATGTCATCATGACCGTGAAGGATCTTCATGAGAATTGCTAAAGCCTCCGGGTCGTGGTCTGCAGGAAGGGGGACTCGGGACGGTAAGGAGAGGTCCGGTTGAGTGTTCGTGAGGAAGGCGTCGTGGACCATTTCGTAAAACAAGGAGGTTTTGTGCTGGAGTTGTTCGGATGAGACCAGGATTGATGTGAAGGGAGTCGCTGAGATATGGCCTCGGAAGCGGGCCCCAGGTAGGAGGAGGATGTCGCCTTTGGGGTCAACTTTGTATGTGTTCTTGCGGATGGGAGTGAGGGCTGGCATGGTTAGATTGAAGTCGATGATATTAAGAGTGTAAATGCAATATGAAGGTTTAGCTGTTGAATATTGAATCCGATATCATCGTAATCAGGATAATCCTATTTTATAGCCTTCTAGCAGACAATGGAGCAACAGTGTCATTGAGCATTGTCTTTGTTTTGGTCTTCCAACAGCTGAAAGAAAATTTCTTTGTCAGGGCGTTGTTCCTTCATGAAAAGGAATAAGGGACCATTGTAGGTGAAATGCATATCTCAGAAACCGCGAGCATGAAGCCCAGTGACGTTCCTAAGGAGAAAGCCGACTGCCATCTTCCTCACGACATGTCCTTACGTCGTATCTGTGGTCCTGATCAAAAGGCTCCGAAGCCAAGCCAATCTATGCAGCTCGAAGACGTTGAGCTGAACGATCCACAGGTCATCGCTTCTGTCCCCTAGCTGCTGGCTTCTCACATATAGAAGAAAAGCCAAGTATCCGGGCTCAGATTCGATGAGCAAGACAATCCGGCCTGAAAAAGAGCACCGGACACATCCAATTGATCTTTGTCCGAATTAAAAGCAGCAGTTAACGCTGTCATAAACCAAAACCCACGGATGGCCAACGCAAGCGCTCGAGTACATGTAACGTCTCCGAATCTTTGTTGTAAATTAGCGCAAAGGCACAGACGAGCCTCATGCCTACGTTGGGTCATCCGCACTCTCCGGTTTATGATGGCGCTGGCTGCCGCTTTGGACTTGGAAATATCATAGATCAATCCCTTCTCGCTGTAATATAACTGGAGGACCCTGAATCTTGTTGTTCAGTACCCATGCTCTTAGCCGTCGCGACGGATGACAAGCCCGCATGAGCGCCTCGTTCCTCAATGCCCGGTGTAATCTTCGGGAAGACGCAGGCCTGGTGAGCTCAGTCAAACAAAGTCGCGCGAGATGGGCCGAGCCGCTTTTGATCGAAGATCTTGAGGTGTGTGCTTATGATAAGTGTCGTCGTCTCGCGTCTGTCCATTTAGGTATGCAATGTGCTGTAGAATTGAACCTCAGCTACTGCTGGCAGTATCACATTGGAACCCGCTGGAAAGTCGATCCTGCTGGCAAAACTAGTGCTTTTGTTGACCCAACTTCCATAGGAGAAGATGGATTGACGTGAAGTCGAGATTGGAAGAACTCACTTTTCCGTCCCCGTAGGTAGTAGGGTTAGGGCTACAGAAGTCACATGACGTGGAACAATTCCGCAGTGAACTCGGAGACGACGACGACGACGTCTTCCCTGTCAACACTCAACGAGGACCAAAAAGTCACCAATTGACGACTGGACAATTGCACCAAGAATGGACCGTGAACAGTTCCGAAAAGCTGCTCATGCAGCCGTCGACGAAAGTACTATCATACCGCTATCACCACAAAGTCCCCGCCATTTGTCCCTGCTAATCCAACCTCAGTAATCGACTACTTTGATGGACTCCCGTCCCAGCGCGTTCTCCCTACTGTCGAACCCGGGTACCTCCGTCATCAGATCCTCGAGCAGCCACCCGAAGAGGGAGAAGAATGGTCGCAGATTCAAGCCGATATCGACACCAAAATTAAGCCGGGGTTGACCCATTGGCAATCGCCTAACTTCATGGCTTTCTACCCGGCTGGGGTGACGTATCCCAGTATCCTGGGTGAGATGTATTCGGCTGCATTCACGGCCCCTGCGTTTAACTGGCTGTGCTCTCCAGCTTGTACGGAGTTGGAGACGATTGCCATGGATTGGCTATGTAAGGCATTGGCTTTACCCGAATGCTTTCTTAGCACCTCCGAGAATCGCGGGGGAGGGGTCATCCAGGTCAGCGCGAGTGACACGATAGCGACGGTAATGATTGCTGCTCGGGAAAGGCGCGTTCACGAAATGGTACAGGCCGATGGCGTGAAGCCGGGGACGGTGGAATACGAGGACCGAGTGATGGAGCGGAGACCGCGTCTAGTAGCGTTGGGAAGTGACCAAACTCACAGCAGCACTGCCAAGGGAGCATTGCTGGCTGGGACGCGCTACCGCAGCGTGCCGACGCGGCTAGAGGATAATATGGAACTGACCGGGCCAGCACTGCGGGAAACCCTGGAGCAGTGTGATCGGGACGGGCTGGTGCCCTACTACATCACTCTCAGTATGGGGACGACCAGTTCCTGTGCGCTAGACCGGTATGCGGAGGTCAAGGCCGTGCTGCGAGAGAAGCCCTCGTGGCAGCGGATTTGGGTGCATATCGATGCGGCCTACGCCGGTTCTGCCCTGGTTGCAGATGAATGGCAGTACATTGCCAAGGACTTCGCAGAGGGTGTGGACAGCTTTAACGTGAACATGCATAAATGGCTACTGGTAAACTTTGACGCAAGGTAACGCCGCCCTGATTTCGTATGCATCGTACATCATACTGATGAGAATTCTTGCAGTTGTCTGTTTGTCCGCAACCGGTTCGACCTTACAAACGCCCTTGATATCACCCCAGCGTACCTCCGCAACGCATTCTCAGACACAGGAAAAGTAATCGATTACCGCAACTGGCAAATATCGCTAGGACGACGGTTCCGAGCACTCAAGATCTGGTTTGTCATGCGCAGCTATGGTCTCAATGGCATGAAGGCACATATCCGCAAAACAGTCGACCTAGGCCGCCTTTTTGCAGACCTCGTACGTGGCCGCCCGGATCTATTCGAAATTATCACCAAGCCAGCATTTGGCTTGACAGTGCTGAGGGTCAAGAGCCCGGCTGAGACAACTTCCACGAATGAAGCGGGAAATGACCGTTCCAACCAGCTGACACGCGAGATTGCCGAAACCATTAACCAACGCGGGGAGATCTTCATTACGGCTACTATTATTGCGGGAATTCAGGCCATCCGAGTGGTCAGTGCCAGTCCGCAAACGGAGGAAAGTTACATCAGGCGCGCATTTGAGATCTTGGTCAAAACCGCGGAAGAGGTTCTGGAAAGAGGCGGTTTTTGAAATTTGATATGTTGAGTATATGTTATATATACGAATAATGACTTGCTAGATGGCTACTTACAGTATCTGCGTATAGATTCCTACCGTGTTGCAACCGGATGTCTCCGTGCCTGAAAACCAATGGCTATGAGGAAAAGCGTACCCTAAATAAGGGACTGTTAATTAGACATCCATTCTCTTGATACTTCTTTTCCAATACATACAGGCCGCAATTCCCAGGTGTCTTGGTGACTATCCGAGTTGCATTATTGGTCTCGCTTGGACCTTGGATATCTGTCTATTGGAGGGGATTCAAACAACTATCTCTCACTATTTCCTCCTACCAGGAGCATATTCTTGTGGCCTATGGCTACTTGCTGGTCGGCAAGACGGGAGCAACAGACATGGAAACCAGCAGAACGGCTGGCTTATGGTCTAGCATTCATGCAGGCACGCGCCCAGATCATTGTTCGGATATCTCAAACCCGCAGGGCTGTTGATGCATCTGTCAATAACCTATCCCGGGATGCAAGTGAGGTCTAATGAGAAATTTGGTGGCTTCCGCCGCAAGAGTCCATAAAGAATGGACATGAGATTGATGGTCTAGGTGGTATATAACCACGTTGACCTCCCACGTCCATTACGCCAGGAATCATCCATCTCAGACGTTACTTCCTCTTACTTAAAATTATAGAAATCAGATCAATCAATTCCGAACTTGACCCAACAGCCAACACCAATCCATCACCATGAAGCTGAATCTCCTCACTGTCCTTCCAACGCTCACCCTCGCAACGAGCGTCCTCTCGTCCAGTCCTTCCAGAACCGCCCATAGCCAAACCACCACTCTTCCTTCCTCATATTCCGATGATGATAACTGCTATTGCATATGCCTAGCCAATCTGGGCGGCGGACTATACAGCACCAGCGTTCCAACAGCCACCGGTGTCTCCCCGGCGTTCGCCACGGGTAGGAACTCTTCGACAATACCGAGAGGTACTAGTAGCGTTCCTCTCCTTTCCGGCGGCGTGTCCCCGGCGAGTGCAACTGGTAGAAGCTCGTCGGCAAAACCAACTAGTACTAGCAGTGTCCCTTTCCTTTCCGGCAACGTTTCTCCGGCGACCGCAACGGGAACAAGCTTCTCGACAAAACCAAGCTATACTAGCGGAATCCCCCTTCTCTCTAGCGGCGTCTCCCCGGCAAGTGCAACAAATAGGAACTCATCGGCAACACCGAGAAGTACTAGCGGCATTCCCCTTCTCTCCAGTGGCGTCTCCCCGGCGAGTGCAACGGGTAGAAACTCCTCAGCAAAACCAACTGGCACTCGCAGCATCCCCTTCCTCTCCAGCGGCGTCGCCCCGGTCGGAAATACAGCAAGTGCTAGTATCGCAGCTAGTTTTAGCAACATTGCTGCCAGTATCAGTAGCCGTGTCGCAAGTTCCTCGGTACACCGCCCGAGTTTGAGTGGGAATGGGACTGGCGTCAGTCCCGTTCGTACTACGGTACCCGCTAGGAGTTCAAGCTCGTTCTTTGTCGGCAGTAACCCTACGAGCAGTCGATTCGCTGATCCTACGGCTTCCCGGCCCGGCTTGAGTGAAAGTGGAAGTGCAAGTGGTGTCTACCCTGTTCATACTGCGGCTCCCAGGGAACTTCCTGTTGGTGATATGCCGGGCTCTGCTGACTTTGGTCCTGTGAATGGTCCTGTGAATGGGTCTAACCCGGTGCCGAATGGAAGTGCTGGATCGCGTCTTGGTGATTGTGGATCCGTTGTCGCTATTGTTGTTGGAGTGGTAGCTGTTGTGCTGCTCTGATGCTTTCATTCGTGGTGTGTGGTTGGTACCATTGGATGATGGATGGTTACGACGTACATGTATGATCTCTAGCTTGCTGTTTTTTACCTTCTAGTTGTTATTGTGAGAGTTATGTCTTACGATGTATGTCTTGAATAACAAACGTGATATTGTCTGCATCAATTAACTTAGTTATTTGTTGAGATTAGGTCTATTGATTATATGTTACTATCATATCCTGCTTAATGTAGCACCTAGAAGATAATAACTACATACTTAACACTCCCTGCCAATTACTTCGACAACTCCAATACTGAAGAAGTCCTTGTTACGAATAGCCAGGGACTTAAGAACAGAGGCAGATTGACAATCGAAGCTGCCAGCCTTGCCTTCACTTAGACCGAGAACAGCCAATAAGAAAACCAGAGACATCGATTCCCTTTGCAGCAAAGCTCAAATGCAATGGATATAAACCTCGCGATTGGGGAATATCGTATCGGAAACAAAAATGACGAGCCGGCTGGGTTGTTGGAAGAACGCAGCGGAAGTATGAGCCGAAGAAGGTCAAGGCTGTCTCGAAATATTAATTGGATAAAGGAGGCGCAGTAGAGGAGATTCTATGGTTCGATCTAAACAAACCGGCCTATATAAATGAAATCGGACATTTTGAGAACCATGGGAATACTCCGGGCTGCTGGCTGATACCTAGCCCTATGACAGTAATTTCAGTAGGCAGAGTACTAGGTAGAGAAGATCTCTTCCCACTCCTTGGAAATTTCGTAGATCAGAGTTCGAGAGACCACGGAACGGCCCGTCTATGTCTCGATACTTGCTGCCAATGCCCTCGTCGACTTCAAAGGCCAAGTCAAAGCCGAGTCAAGTGTGGGTAATCCGTTCTTCGAAGTGAAGGATGCCGTAAGCGAGGTGATCTGGGGGAGATTTCCGGGTATAAATAGCGGTCCTCCCCTCTTCTGTTCCTTCCCTCTTTCATCTCTTCATCTCGCTTAATGATTCTTCCATCCTCGTCTGTCGTACATCCATCCCTCTTCTGCTTTCCTGTCTTCTCACGAGACCTCGACACGAAGAGACTGACAACTCCATCCTTCAAGGTAAGAGATCCCACATCCTCCGCCCAAGTCCCGGGCATTGCACTAGTTGACCGGCCAGCCAGTGCAAGTAAGTACGCACACTCTCAGTCACTGGCCCTGACGTGAGTCCCCTTGCCCCGGTCAGTTCTGGCTCGCATTTTGCAAAACTGCGACCCGGGATAGCACGCTTGCAGACGAGATGTCCGGCTGGCCGTCCCTCCAGGCGCTACGGCTGTCTGACCCGGTGATTTCGGGAGTTCAAACGCCGGCTTGGAGGGTCATCTTTACTGTCTTACCAGCCCAGTTGAACCTGTGCTGAGGAGGGTGTGCCCCTCCAGTGGGATACCCGATTTTCTTCTTAGGTTTACCGAGCCGTTCGGACGATACTGGTGACACTCAAAACCGACCGAGACGAAACGAGACGTGCCACGCAGTGAGTACCTCCCTCTTCTGCCTCCCCGTCTTCTCACGAGGCCTCGTCACCACGACGTTGACAACTCCATGTTCCAAGGTAAGAGATCCCACCTCCTCCGCCCAAGTCCCGGGTATTGCACTGGTTGGCCGGTCAACCAGTGCAAGTAAGTACGCATACTCACAGTCACTGGCCCTGACGTGAGTCCCTTGCCCCGGTCAGTTCCGGCTCTCATTTTGCAAGACTGCTACCCCGGATAGCATGCTTGCAGACGAGATGTCCGGCTGGCCGTCCCTCCAGCGCTGCAGCTGTCTGACCCCGGTGATCTCGGGAGTTCAAATGCTGGCTTGGAGGGTCATTCCGATTATCTTGCCGGCCCAGTTGAACCTGTGCTGAGGAGGGTGTGCCCCTCCAGTGGGTTGCCCGATTTTCTTTCTAGATCAACCAAACGGCGCGGACGACACTAATGACGCTCAAAACCGACCAAGACGAAACGTGACGTGTCACGCAACGAGATGGTTCGTCTCCTTTCTCCTTTTACTAGCATCATGTATGTTATTCCTTTCCCGTACTGACTTAATAGCCGATTCGAATCTGTTTTGAGGTTTAATGCTGGGTAATCTTTCTAGGTCGATTTTTCGAACGACGCCCATGATGCTCGAAGCAAATCGAGTCGGGACGACACGAAGCAGACGATGCATCTCCGTTTTCTTTCACTGTCATCAGGTAAGTTATTCACTTCCCTTCAGCCTCAGAAGCTGATGTCAGCAGTCGCCCCTCTCCCTCTTTTTCCATCTTCTGAGTACAGTAGTAATGCTGAGTATCCTGCAAGACCCTCAGATTATGGGAAAACTTGTAGCGCTAGCTGATAAGGTAGCCGAGGCGATTTCTTTGGTATTGTTGATAGTATTGGCGCCATACCCGGTGTCCCTGATGCGAATATCATCGGAGTCTCAGAATGTTGCGAGCTCAAATTCCTCCCAGATAATGCAACTTCCATTCCTTCCCATGCAAAGTATCGGTCCCTCGTACGACGTACGTAATGCCTTACCCTCACTGGGAGTCAACTCTCCGTCATCCATGTATGATAGTTGAGCAAGACGTGAAACTCAATGGTATGATAGGATGTTTTTGAATTTAAAAATGTAATCATGTACTAACCTAATTAAGTTAGCTCCGTACGGTATTCGTTCTCCACTGAGGCTCTAACCCTAAGCCCCACAGTCCTAAATGTCATGAACCCTAGGACTGTACCTCGGCCATCGGATGTAATTCGGCCCACGTCATTCAAACTTCCTAATAAGAGCTGGCCAGGTCTGACTAGGGGAAGTTTCAGGATTTCACAATTTTGAAAGACTCAAATGATTTCGTCTTTCTTGACAGCAATTGAGCACCTGAATATCGTGTTCAAGGATCTCCAGGAATCGTCGCTGACGGACAGGGAGACTTTCATCCTCAAGGATGTCGTCACTATCTCCTACCGCCAACGAAGATTATTTGGCAAGGGGTGAAGCCATACCGACCTGCTCACCCTGTTCAGTAAGATTTCAGCGCTTGCCTGCTATCGGCTGCTCTTGGCTGCTCTACCGGATCCTCGAGCACAGTATTATTACTTACTTCCTCACTGAATGGCTCGAGAGCATTAAGTTGTTTCAGTTTTCCTTTTCGTCAATTTTCCACCACATGAAAGTCACTTCCATTCAGCTAAGTCGTCTTCTCGTTCATAATACCTGATATTCCGGGAGAGATTTTAAACGACAGGACGATGAATTAATTGAAACACGGCGGACGGCCAATAACGAGAGTCCAATCAAGCCGGCGGAACTCAGCGCCGTGTTGAAAAGAATAATCGTGCTTGCTGTCTACGAGACGACATCGTGTTGAGGACGGAGAATGAAAGACGATGGGATGATATTCAGACTATCTACAAGAGAAAGACAGTGATCGAAGCTCGGTAGGGCAGCCAGGAGAGCGGCTAACAGTGGAATTCCTGATTCGACAGTTGCGAAATCAGGAGCAGCAGCTTAACCAAAGTCACTTGATCTCATCTCGATGTTATACGGTAGGTAGTGAAGACGGATTTTCGATGAAATACGCCCGCTGAACAAAAAAAAAGACCTCAATCATTCGTCCGGCGACGTTATGTCGATGGCCAGTAGCCAAATCTTTTCGGTCGTTGACACGGTAAAAGAGTTTCTGATCCTGGGGCATCCACGGAAGAGGTCTAGATGGGTCGGGACGGTCCGCACATGGCTTCGTTGACGTACGACAGCCATCACCGCGATCGAGAACCAATGAACGGCGTGAATACCATTTTGGCGCTGATGTTTACAGTTTAATGCTCAGCCCTACCATGGATAGTGCTGTTGCACTGCCCGTCGACGCGTCGACTTTCTCCTCCATTCATCGTCTGTCAAAGCCGAGTCGGCGGATTTCTTTTGAAAGGTTTCTAAATGTCTGCCATGGAACCGTGGTACTCGTGTCTGGGCGCACCTGCAAGGGTCAATTGTATGAGTACAAGGCACGAGTACAGTCGAGACTCTGCAAATGAACTATTGACTCCCTGGTCAAAGCGAATGGTCTTGATGTTGGCATGCCAGATGGGATGCCTGGTTTTCGGCTATAAGAACCGCGTCTGCTGCCGGTTCTTTGTCCCTTTCTTTTTTTCCTCTTCCATCTCGCATGAGATCCAGACTCCCGCATACACACATATCGTTCTCGAACTCAAGTCTACCTCTATCCTTTACCTCTATCCTTTACCGTTAATCTCTACCTCTACCTCTATCCTCTTCGTTCCGAACTTGAGATATGGCCTTCTACGCAGAATCTGCCTCCAAGAGCTTTGGCCCTCAGGGTCCCAACAACCGAAAGCCGGCGTCTCCTCGTCAACCTGCGCCTGGCAAGGGACCCGCTAACAAATTTGGGAAGTCTAAGGTAAGTACATTACAATCGTCTCATCACATTGACTGCCAATTCTAAATTACTCGTTCACGTAACCAACTCACTTGATAGGGTGACCAAAAGCGCCACCAAAACAGCGCCCGCGGGAACGGCGGCAAGCGAGACAACCATCCTCGCGCGGTCGGCCAGCAAAGCAACCGTCCTGACGGCATGGACATCGACGATGCTCCCTCCCCCCCGCGCACGCAGCGGCGCAATTTCAACCGGCCAAATGCCGGCCCCGACAATCAATTTGTTAAAAGGAACAGGAACCAGAAAAGTGTAAGCATCTTGTGCATACGTGATTTTCGAAGAGGTCACATACTAATATGCGTGATGCAGTCCTGTCGATACGAGCCGGTGCACTACAACCGGCGCAACCGTCACAACCGACCGCAAGGGGGATATTATCATGATAGACGCCCCCGAATTGGTAAGTGACATATCTATATATATGTTCCCGACGGTCACTAACAGTTTCTTAGCCAAAGGAGGTCCTGCAGTCCCCCCAGAAGACAATGTCGTCTACAACTGGGAGGCAGATAATGACATCGAGATGATCGATGCTTAAACTCGAAACATCTCGGTGACACATTGCCGAATGACCGATTAACGATATGGGGGTGCTGGTAGGATCTGGCCGCTCGCCCAAATCATTCCCATCATTCCCTTGCCATCCCTGTCAACTTTGTTGAACTCTACGAAAAGCACACATACAACATCCACATCCACATTCAGACCAATCATCGATTCAACGAGCAAACGAAGAAAATTCAAACCAGAAGTTACCAAGTCAACGTGCTTTCAACTTCACTGAGTACCCGAAAAACAGTGTTTCAACAACGGTCTCCCACGAATGGTTCATTTGAAAGTCGGCTTAACTGAACATGGACATTGTGAATATTTTATGGCCCGGGCCCCCCTTTTGGATATGGATATGGATTTACAGCGGAGGATACAAAGAGATTTATCTGATTTGAAGACAAGGTTTGAATCGCGGAGGATACAACGGGTTCCATTTGAAGAATCAAAGGTTCTATATCTAGTAGCTCATCGGTGACAGGTGCACTCTGCCATCGAGAGCAAAAACACCTCATGTATTATTATAATGTTTCATTTTTGCACAGGGTATCCCGGTCAAGGTTTTGACCTCGAAGCACGCAAGTCGAAAATGGATGCTCGAGGATGTTTCCCTTGACACGAAGCTCGAATGGAGGGATATATTTTATCTGTATTGATTAGTTTTTTAGTTCTATTGGGGATTGTTCTTGTCAATTGCACGGATTTTGGGAATTGAATGTTGCTTTTGCCTCATGCCGAAGTGTTCAAATTGAAAGGCCCTGTTTCTTCACTGCTCCAGTACGGTGTACAGTACCTAGGTTATCAGTTTCTTTTTAGTCGCCGATATGTGTCCTTGTCCTCCGGACTCCTTCCAAGTGTCGCTCGATGCGTTTCTGACTGGTATAAGTATCAATGAATAATGAATACCATCGCATAATATGATGATATGATCCAAGACTGGCCAGATTGGGGTATTCGTTCCTGGAACTAACGGTATCTTATCAAATCTTATCTTATCTCCTAATCCTCGGCCAATAAAAACTGCCTTTAAAAATCGGTCATCGCCGGTAACATTGATCCTTCAAAAGACCATACTTTCGCAGGCTACCTGCAAATGCAAAGATCCTGTCTCAA
Source organism: Xeromyces bisporus (assembly GCA_900006255.1). NCBI lineage: Eukaryota > Fungi > Ascomycota > Eurotiomycetes > Eurotiales > Aspergillaceae > Xeromyces > Xeromyces bisporus. The sequence goes on from HG983346.1 coordinate 448,886, forward strand.
GAGAAGTTTCAAGTTGGTCTAGCAGTGCACGGAAATCCATGCCGTTGTCCAAATTGCAGGGAGTGAAGCTCCCCGCCTCTGCCGATTTTCATGGTATGTACCTACGTTCTGCTGCAGTGTGGGAATTTCAAGAAAGATATGTGTTGCTGACTTCTTCCCTGCAGTCCACCTCCGAGATGGGCCAATGATGGATCTCGTTGTGCCCAGTATCAGACAAGGAGGAGTGAATACTGTCTATGTCATGGTAAGCGTCTGAGAATAATGACCTAAAACGACCACTATGTTCAAATGCATATTTGGCGACATATTACTTAGATAGTATGAATGATCTTTTCTCTTCGGACTATTCCAATAGCCTAACCTGGTGCCGCCAATTACTACCGTTGACCATGCCCTGGAGTACAAAAAGCGTCTGCAAGCCATTGAACCAAATGTGAACTATCTCATGTCTCTGTACCTTCACGATACCACGACCCCGGAGACGATAATCGAAGCCAAGAAGAGAGGCATTTCCGGTGTTAAGAGCTATCCAGCTGGTGTGACCACCAATTCCTCCTCGGGAGTCGTGGACTATTCCTTGTTCTACCCCGTTTTTGCGGAATTGGAGCGCCAAGGTTTAGTTCTTAACCTTCATGGGGAATGTCCGTCCAAAGGCGATGTCACCGTCATGTCAGCGGAGGAAAGGTTCCTACCGATTTTGTTTCAAATCCACGAGCGCTTCCCCAAGCTGCGTATCATCCTCGAGCATTGCACCACAGCGGCTGCGGTGGACGCTGTGAAGAATTGCGGTCCGACGGTTGCAGGATCAATCACAGCTCATCATTTGTCCATTATCGTCGACAACTGGGCGGGAGATCCGTTCTGCTTTTGCAAACCCGTTGCCAAAACGCCGGCGGATCGTGATGCGCTTCTCCGGGCTGCTGCTTCGGGTAACCCCAAGTTTTTCTTCGGCTCGGACAGTGCGCCCCATCCGGCTATTTCTAAGCGTGGTGGCGACAAGGTTGCAGCTGGAGTCTTCACTCAGCCATACACTACCCAGATTGTTGTCGATGCTTTTGAACAAGCTTGCCAAAATGGCGTGTTGAAAGAGGAGGATATCACTCCAGAGGTTCTCGAAGGATTCATGGGTAAATTTGGCCGTGCATTTTATGGTCTGGAGGAAGAGAAAAATGAACATATCATTCTCGAAAGAAAGGGTGAAAAGATTGCAAACGCTCTCAAGTCACAAAGTTTGGACGTCGTTCCGTTTAGAAAGGATCAGGAGACATGGAGCGTTTCTTGGGTTTGAATGGTTTTTTTTCTGGTGAGTTCGTTGAAGATATTTGCACCATCACGCCCCGTCGTCCGTAAACGTCCTACCGACGACACCAATACTTCTAACGAATTGATTCGACCAAAACACGCGAACACTGCGCCGTTCAAACCGGTAACCGCAACAGGACACTCAACTTTGAAATCCGTCCCCGTCGAACTTCTAGAAAAGATATTCTTCTGCTCCCTGGATGTGAATCTACCTGCGCGTCGCCTTGCCTAGCGGCTGTTTACTCGAACCAAATGGTATATAGGTTGTTTATTTTGCTGGCTTTCTGGGATGACGATTATGATGATAATGTCCTAACCCTATTTTTTAACCCTAGCCCTAGCAAAAGGGGAGTGTCGATAGCAATCCCACTTCTATACAATATTTCGTTGAAAAGTTTTCCTTTTACAAATTTTGATACCCCCTTGACAAGAGAACAATAAAATTAACAGAAGAAAGTCTTCCTCTCTCGTCTGTCTAGCTTACCATTATGGCAAACGATACCGCTGGAACAAAACCCACCTATATCATCCACAATGCAGGAGTGCCCGCATTGTAGTCAGTTATGGGTGGGGGCGATTGCCATCCCGACACGGAGTACTGTTAGAGGACTCCAACACTGCCAGGGATGTGTTGGGTACGAATTGATGACTAGCCGCTGCAGGGACCCCGGACGACGACTCAATTAAAATAACAGGTATCATGTTCCGAATGTGACGACCGGTATACAAACCGGATACATTCTCCGGGCTCCTGGTCAATCTATTGACCTCCGTGAATTTGATGAGGGTGGGCAAACTACAGCTGAATTGTATTGCCATGATTGCTTCCATAACAGACAGATCGTTATTGTAAGGATAGACGACATACATAGGTCTCGGTTTATGGAGAAGTCGACAACCACCTCGGAGACATCACGAACTTCGCTCATCGTGGGGATGTGAATAACTCAGGGCAATCCCTCGGGTCGACGCGGCATAGTCCGAACCCGGAAAGTGTCGAAGTTCCTTTATTACACAGAGGATCTGACACCGTCGAGGGGCTTCGAGACTGCCGACCGAGAGGCTTTGCGATCGCGGCATGTACGGTGTTGTAGTTCTTTAGCTTGCGATCGCGAAGCCTCTCTCCTCCGGTCTCTCGACAGTCTCGCGAAGCTCCTCGACGATGTCAAAATCCTGCGTCTAATACCTAATGGGCCTTCGATTGATACTGCCTCGTTGTCCCCGAGGATATTTCCTGAGCCATTCACATCTCCGCGACGGTGAGCAAAGCCAGTGGTGTGTCTTATGGCAATACATTTCTGCTGTGGTTTGCCCATTGTTTTACCGAATTCGCTTGTGACTGAGGTAGATGGTGCAGGGGTCCGGAAAATTGTATCCAGTCTAATATACCAATTTTCGCATTCGGGACATGATAGCCAGTTGAATCGCTGTCCGTCAATCAGTTCGTCTTCGACTCTTCGTGTCCGACACAGTCTTGACAGTGCTAAATTCCTCTATCAGTATCAGGATAGCCGTCGCCTCCCACCTATCCGGGATCCCATAGCTGACCACAGCGCGGGCACTTGGCAGCCTTTCTTACGGAGGACACGATTCTAGAATCAACGGATGAAATTCCAAATTTGGATGAGATTGCCACTCTTGCTAAGGCTTGGCCTACCTGTTGACACCTGCGTTGAATGAAACTTGCCTTAGGTTGAATATATGAAAACACTCACTCCGTTTGATGATTGACGTCTCATAGAGGACTCCATCCATATGATAGATCTGATGATCTGATAAGATCCATGATAAGATAAGAGATAATCGATCGTTGATAGTACTTATCTCCCTCCGCACCGAAGGTCAAACGTACAGTAAATATCTTCTTCCCCGATATTCTCCAAGTTCCTCTCCCGTGCTCCTTGCTATCATACATACATACCAACGAGAAAAGACACAATTCGAAGCCCAATTCCTGAGTTCGGAATCCCTCTGCTTCAACGAAAATACAATGGCACGAACCAAGAAACCAAAGTCATCACAACACCCCCAAAGCAACCCTCAAAAGAAACAAAAAACCACCAACACCAACACGACTCCAACCTCGACGCCGGCAAAAGCCGACAAGAAAAAGGCCCCTGGGACTGGATCGGGGAAGACTTCAACGACCCAAAACCAGTCAAATCAGCAACCGAAAGTCCCGTTCGGGAGGGATGATCAGATCTTGTTAATTGGGGAAGGTTAGTTCTAGTTGATTCTAATGATGTGTCGAGTACATACATACAGGTTGCAGAGCGCGAGAGGTAAGGGTGGAGGGAAGGTTTTATTCAGTACAATGGATTGACCACTGACAATATCATGTTTGGGGTTATTGCAGGGGACTTCTCCTTCGCCAGATCGTTAGTCGTTCATCGTCGATGCAGAAATGTCCTCGCTACCTGTTATGACGATAAGGATGAACTCAATCGGAAGTATCCGCGGGCGGATAGGAATGTTCAGGATATTCTAGATTTCAGAGAACGGAAGATAGAAAGAAGGAAGAAGAAGAGGGAAGGTGTTGATGATAATGACGACAACAACGACAACGACAACGCCAACAAAGAAAACGACAAACAACACTTCACACCGCACCACGCGCCAGGCGTGCTATTCTCCGTCGACGCACGGAAGCTAGGCGGGAAGGCAATCCGGCACGGCTTCAGCTCTAGCTCTACCTCGAAGGAAAAGCGACGACAGCAGCAACACAACCCTCCCAACGACGATGGAGGGCCGTGGGATATAATCTGTTTCAACTTCCCGCACGTCGGCGGCCTATCGACAGACGTGAATCGACAAGTCCGCGCGAACCAGGAACTGCTCGTGTCGTTTTTCAAGGGGTGTGTTTCTTTGCTTTCTACCAATAGCTGTACCGACGAGGACGGTGGTGAGAAGGACTTTAATGATGTTGATGATGATGGAGAGGGATGGGAATGGCCATCTAGTGATGATGATGATGACTCCGAGTCCGGCGAGTCTTCAAACGACGGTGGCGTCGAAACGTCTGGGAAACGACTGCCGAGGACGGGTGGGGGGCAGATTGTCGTTACATTGTTCGAGGGGGAGCCGTATACGTTGTGGAATGTTAGGGACCTCGCGCGGCACGTTGGACTGCGGGTTGTTACTAGTTTTCGGTTTCCTTGGGGTTGTTATCCGGGGTATTCGCATGCGAGGACCATTGGGGAGATCGAGGGCAAGAATGGTGGACGCGGGGGCTGGAGGGGGGAGGATCGGGAGGCGAGGATGTTTGTCTTTGAGGTTGATAACGGACAGAAGGCGGATCTGGGGAGGAAGAAGAGGAAGAAGGGGGGTGATTCGGATTCTGATAGCGATTAATCGGAATGTTTTAAGCACATCAATATTAGACTGTCGTAGCGATGCGTATGTACTGTGGAATGATAACACTTGATGCAGCCCTCTACATAATAAACACCTTCTTCATATCACTCGCATCGAAGACCTGCCCGGTCGTGGGATCCTTAACTTTCCCTTCCTCGACAGACCCCAACTTCCTGCTGATTTCCAGCAACCGCTGCTGGCCATATATCCGGCCGTTTGGAAGAACAATCGGATCACTCTCGACATAGCTCCTGGTATGGTTCGCATAAGGCATATTCCGCGCCAATTCGTTCAACTCGGTCGAGCATATAGGACAGACGGACGTGCTTGTGGAGAAGGAGTTGGAACTGGATGATGTATACGCTGAGTGGCATGACGGCGTTTTAAGTGCTGACAGGCCGGCGGATAGTGCTATATGTAACAATGGTCGTGATGGTAGTGAGAGGAGCTCGTGGTGCGTGTGGACGAAGAGGTCGGAGAGGTAGGCCCAGCGGTCCGGAGAATACATAGACTGTACTCAGTTAGCCCATACTGTCAACACCGACGGACCTCTCGACATACCTTATAGGGTTCGGCTCTGGTATCTCGAGGAAAGGCGAGGAGTCCAGCCGCTCGATGTATCTCTGTGGATTGCGTTTCAACATAAGGAGTAAGATACTTCTTTGCGTGCACCATGGCGTTTCCTTTATCTCCAACCCGTAGCATCTCGATATACTGCTGGAGTCGTAGTTCGAATTCCAAATTATACTGCACATTCATCAGCCACCGTCATATAAGAGAAACAGAACAGTCCACGACAGCATACCTGACTCTTCTTCAAAGCAGCCTTATTCTCACTACACCAAACCAGCCCCTCCCTAACCTCCCCCCGCCTCAACCCCTCCGAAACCCGCTGACACTGCAAAAACACATCAAGATCAACCAGCTCCTCCACGCCCCTCTCCCTCGCCAACTGCTTCGCACTCTCCAAATACCCAGACCGCAACATATGATCTACCAACAACCTATCCAGCCTTACCCGCGACCACTGATCGTACTTCACATCCGCGAGACTGGGGATCTCATCCAGGCGCTCCAGGTGCTGTATGCGCTTCCGCGACTGCAGCTGGATCTTCTTCTCCTCGTCGTGCAGGTTCTCCATCTTTCGCTTCAGCCCTTGCATTCGCGTTATCATGGTGTCTAGGGCTGATAAGGTCTGGTCGGGGCTTTGCGTGCCGCATAGTGAGGCGTTGGCGGTTTCTTGGAGGGTTGGGAGGATGTGGTCGCGTTCGCGTTCGATGTTGCGTTGGACGGTTTTGAAGTTTTTGCGGGCTAGTTCGTGGGGGAGGCGGAGGAGGGGTTGGTCCTGCACTTGTTAGTTATGTTGGTTGTGCTGTGCTGTGTGTCGATGCGGTGGTGGTGGGAGGGTACATACCAGGAGGAGGTGGTTTTCCGTATTGAGCTTTGTCGAGGTTAGTTCTGCAGCCATTTCTGTTTATTTTAGGTTCTCATTTAATCGTCTGAAGGAGAAGTCTTTGGCTGGAATTGAAGTGACGTACGGAGGAGGATTGATGGAGTCCAGTCGGAGTCTCGGAGATTGGCTTATCAAACTTATCAAACAATTCAAATTTATCAAACTATCCAAACTAATCAAACATGCCGGCATAATTTTATGAAATTTGTGAAAGTGAACATTAACACCTAAAACCGATACTCCAACGAGAACTCATCATAAAACTATGATACAGAAAACGAGTCTCTGGCCCAACGCCTCTACTCGCTATCGTCACTATCATCCTTATCCTGCTTAGACTTTCTCCTCTCCTTCTTTTCCTTCTTCTCCTTCTTCTTCCGCTTGCGCTCTGCTCGCTCCTCGGCCGATTCGCCCTCGTGCCTCTTACGCTTCTTCTTGTCGTCGTCTTTGGGTTCGTCAGCTTCCGCCTCTGTGTTGGTCTGCGGAGGCGGCTGGGCTTCCGCTGGAGGTTGCGTCGCGGTGCTCTCTTCCTTGGATCCTGTCTCAGTCGGTTGCGGGGCAGCTGGTGGCTGAGCGGATGCTTGCTCTGTAACGCTGTAGTCCTGATAGTCGCTCTTCCACTTGGCTGGTGTAGCCTCGTTTGTTCGGCCGAATTTCTGCGACAAGTCAGCAAATTATTCAATAGATCACGACTGTTTCTGGTGCAATAACTTACGTCCAACTTTCCAGATGACTTGAGCTTCTTCTTCTCCAGAGCCACAGGACCCAATCCCCACCTACGAGGGTAGAGGTCACGCTCCATAATACAACGCTTCACCTTAGCGACAACGCCATGGTCGCAAGTGGAAAGCTCGACAGTCGACATTTGAGCTATGCCAATTGCGATAGCTTCACCCTTGGTGGTCATAAGCACAACCTCCTCGTGGAGTTCGATACCAGCCTCTGCGAGAAAATTAGCAATCACTGAGCATTGCCACTTTGTAGGATTCACCTTACCGAAGCGCAGTAAACCGGGAATCATGAGTTTAGCACCGTAGCAAACAGCATTGACGGCACTGTCCTTGACAACAATACGTTTGTACGTTGTCAAAAGACTCTCCAGCGGGTGGATAACCTTTCGCAGATACGACTCATCACGCTGGTTGTCGTATACCCACTGTGCATCCAGCACGTCGTGCAATGTTACCAGGCCTTCTCCCTCTTCCATTGCTCCACTTCGAACACGTCTGAGTTCCTGCATGTGTGCACCAACGCCCAGCAAAAGACCCAGGTGAACACACAGTGTCCGAATATAAGTTCCCGCTTCGCAGCTAACCCAGAATACACCAAGATGCCTGTCATTGTCGAACTCGCAGAGCTTGCTTTCGTGGATAGTTCTAATACGGAGCTGGCGCTTAACCGCTGAAATCAACGGCGGACGCTGGAAAAGCGCACCAGTCAAGGTCTCAAGAGCCCGTCTGAACTGAGCTTCACCGCCAGGGATCTTGTCATGGAGGCGAATCACACACACATATTCCTTCCCAGCGCCCTGCTGCGATTTCACCAGACGAGTCGCACGATCAATACAGACGATCAAACAGCCAGTGACCTTCGGGTCAAGAGTACCACTGTGACCGGTTTTCTCGGATCTTTTTTCAAGGAAAGAAAACAGACTTTAGTGACTGCCCTCTCAAACGACACATGCAAAGGGACTGGTAAGAATTTACCTCAAAATCCTTTTCATCCAAGCCACAACTTCATGACTGGATGGGTTAGAGGGCTTATCGAGATTAATGACACCCGAACTGACGTAGGATTTGAGATCGCGCTTGAGGGGAGAACAGCCAGCGGGGATCGGTGTGAAATGGCCGCTCCTAACGAGCACTAATTATCGACTTTGTGTTAGAACGCACACTTCCTAGTAATACAATGCAAGGTTTCTCTAATCGTGGAATTCAGCAGAAACGCACGCTTATCGTAGTTTTTAAGCAATAGTGGCCATTCTGAGGTGGGAATGCTCGGAGGTGCAGCCTCCGGCTTGATCGAAAAGTCCATTTCTTCCTTGGCCACTGCAGTCGCCATTTTTGAACAATCTGTCCGACGAGTACAGACCGGCCTGACGAAGCGTGGTGAGGAAGGAAAGGTCGTAGAAGAAAGGTGGTGGTCCTTCGTTGACCTTTCTCTCTTGACGCGAGGAATGGAAGAAGTTTTTTTAGTGAAATTTTTTTGAGATGTGAGGTTTAGCTCTAGTGACAAATCGGGTTTAGTGTAAAACTCGTCTCGGCTCCACTTGGATGTCCCGTGACTTTTTCAGTTCCCAAAAAGGTTCCATCAACTCCATCCGAGTTCATCCTATGGCTTCGACAGGAGTATCAAACATTTATTCTGTTATTTGAATACTACTACTCAAAGCTAAATGATCATTGAGCATTGGATTCATCACTATCCAATGAGTCTATTGCATCGTTGTCGCCACATCCGTAGTCATAAATTGATACCATCCAAATCAACTACCATACGGCTCTAATCACCCCCCAGCCTCCGACCTGGGCCTCTAGCGCTCCATGTACTTTGAAAAGAAGAGGTCCAACCTCTACTTGATGAATCCCGACCAGGTTGTCCTGGACGGTAAGCTGTACCGTAGCCCCGGTGCGCAGTGCTTGGCGTGTAAGCAGCAAAGAATCTCCTCACGAACCCTGGCGTTCTGATGTAGTTGCGACCGCCACCGAAGGTCGGATAGATGCGTGTGAGAAAGTCATACAGATGTGCAGCGACGACTCCCATTCCGTCACTTAGTGCCATTTGCCATCCCGAAAGTACCAGCGTGAGAGCGAGCATTGCACACGGTAGGAACTCGACGGGTATTTGAATGACATAGAACGTCGCTCTTTTTCCTCGATTGTCTTGGGAATATGTATAGACGAATGCGAGAATCAATGCTGCGCTCGGTCAGTAGAGGAATACATACATTCCACGATTGACGCGCCGAGCTCACCGGATGTGAAAACTACACTGTTCAGGAGGCAGCCTGCGGTGAGCTTGGTCGTGTCAGCAATGGACTTGTATGTGTTGCTTAAGAGAATAATAGGATTTGAAACATAGCGAATAGCGACTATATTGACGATAATATCTAAAGATATATAAATGTAGGGCACCATAACCACCGTGCGTGAACATGATTATCACGCAGGCTATCGCAAAGGTGTTACCACCATACCTGCAACGCACACAGCACATGGTAATGCGAATGGGTACTGAGTGAGATGCAGGGGTGATCTTCCTCACTCCCAGGAACCGCTTCAGCTAGATTGGGCTGGGCGGGCAGATATGTGAGGTGAATGCAAGACAAAGGAAAAGTAACTATGCATTGGAATGGACATGGAAGTCCATAACTTACCACTATGACAGTGCCTACAAAGAACACATATGTGAAGAAGTCGCCTGGTGAGCTGAAACGAGGTGAACCCGTTTCCAGGAGACTGCCATAGGTATACACTGTCGGTAGATTAGTATAGACGCCAACGCAAACCATCATGAGATCGTACTGAGGTAGAGATCAAAGAGAAAGGAAAAGCCGGGTCCCGTTACTAGGAACGGTGATAGCAATCTCCATAGCTGAGGTGGAAGCTTAAAGACATAATCTGGTAGGAATAATGCTTGATAGAAAGGCACCAGGCCGCCATAAATCAAGGCAGACTGAGCAAAAGTCAGTGCAGTTAAGGTCCTGTACGCGACAGAAACAACCGCAAGTCAGCAAATCAACCGGGAGGAGGACACTTGACATTTGGGCGACATGAGTACCTCGCAACTGGAGGAGCAGACCAGAAGAAATCCATCAGCAGGATTTAAACAACTGTTTTCTTTGACATCCAAGACGAAATCTCGCTGAGAACAGCAGTGTCTACTCCGTGCGGTTGACGTTGAGAATTGGAAGGAGAAAGCGAAAGGAAAATTTGTGCGGTTTTGAAGTGCTCCGATTTCGGAAGTGCGTTCTTCCGGTTCCGAATTTCGCGAACAGCTTCCGCGCAAAAGCCCTAACTCTACTCCGTACTGTACGTATATCATTCAATTCGAACTGTACCTCGGACAGCAAGGCCGCCCTGCTTATTTTCAATCCAAATCTCCCAAGCTCCTGTATCCGCGCCGGTCTTCGGCTTCCCGCAAATCGTTAGCTCTTCCTCCGCATAAAGAGGCGCTAGATTCCGATACTCGATTTCTCGGATGATGAGCCTCCTTTCAGAGAGATTAGCCCGAATGGCTGATAGGAGCAGTACTACGATCAACGGTCCGTGTACAAGAGGATTTCGATAACCTTCGTCTTCCTGAGTATATGCTTTGTCGAGGTGGATAAGATGCGCGTTAAACGTGAGGGCTGAGAAACGGAAGAGCAAAGCTCTCGATGGAGTCAAACTATGGCGAAATATAGGGTTCTTGGGAGCTTTAGTCGAGAATTAGCAGGGCAGGGCTTTGATAGTGATAGTATCAGTAGTTCGACGCACGTCTGACAGCTCTGTCCTTGTCCTTAAAGCGCTCCTTGTCATTGCTAACTTCCTCTCGAGTCTTGTCCCGCATAAATACAAGGGTCCTGTTTTCGATCACTGATGCTTGTCCAGTTTGCTCTTCGTCCTCTGTCCATATGCGATCTCTGATGCTGTTCTCGTCTTCTCCCTCTCCAACAATCCCTATCCGTCTTTCGATTGAAACAAATATCTTTTCTTCATACCCTGTTCCTTTGCTTGTCACATTGCGTATTGTCTCGATGCAGACAGCTCGACTACCGTCAAGTAAAGGCCCGCTGCCTGTCTCTGTGAACCTTACCCTTCCGCCTGCCCACAAGCGCCTGTTGAAAGGCTGTCCCGGGCTGTGGAGCACGTCAGTCCCGTCGGGGAGTAATTGGGACAATGTGACTTGAGAAGGGAAGTAAACCAAGTGATGACCTGGTGCTAATCTAGGCGGAGAAGCAATGGATGGGAGAGTCGTGGACAGCGCATTCTTGCCCTGGAATAGCTCTGTTTTTGGAAATAAATCCTTCAAGGTGAGGTTCAGCAGATGGGATTGTTGAGGTTGTAGATAGTCGTAAATGAAAGGAATACGCCGCGACGTCAGTTCCTGGTGCAAGTGGTCAGGAAGCGATGCTCGCGATGAGGCCGAGAACCATTGTCTAAGGGATGGCAGGGCATGAGTTGGGAATCTTTTCATGGTCACTGGTGAGCTATAGATGAAGCCGTGCTTAGGGCGTAGGTACATTACCACTGTACCAGTTGACAGCCGAAGAACACTCGGAGTTGCGGGGAGATGCAGAAATATACCAGTTGACCTCAAACACCAACATAGACACCAACGAATATACACCATGGAGCCTCTTCGCGTAGCCTACCTGGGCCCAGCAGCCTCCTTCTCGCATCAGGTCAGAAAACAAACAACCACCCAAAGGAAGACCCCAATTCTCATTCATTTCCAACATTCCTCCCAACCCAGGCCTCTCTAGAATCCTTCCACTCCCAATCCCCCGAGCTACGGCCTTGTCTATCCTTCGCAGACGCCTTCGCAGCCGTACAACACGGAAATGTCGACTACGCAGTAATACCCTTCGAGAACAGCGCCAACGGTTCCGTCGTCCAAACGCTCGACCTCCTAGCTGATCGAAACCGTCTCTACAGCGATGTCCAGGTCTGCGGGGAGCATTACCTAACCGTCCACCACTGCCTGCTTGCTCGAAAAGATGCATTCCCGTCGTCCCCTTCCGGGTCCGGACGGCCGAGTTACGAGTCTATAACTAAGCTCTATACACATCCGCAAGCGTGGGGGCAATGCGATCATTTCCTGGCTGAGCATTTCAAGGGCGTGGAGAGGCAAGATGTCTCGTCGACTTCGAAGGCTGCCGAGGTCGTCTCGAAGGAGTCCGCGGGTTGTGCTGCGATCGCGAGCCGTTTCGCTGCTGAGTATCACGGGTTGGATGTTCTGGAGGCCAATATCGAGGATAAGCTGGATAATACCACCCGGTTTCTCGTGCTGAGGAATGTGCGGTCCGAACGTACGAGATTGTTGTTACTTGAGGATGATAAAGCGGCTTCTACGGCTGCTACGAAGACTTTGATCTCGTTTACGATTTATCAGGATTCTCCTGGAGCTCTTGCGGATGCCCTGTCAGTTTTCAAGACGCATGGCGTGAATCTGACGAGTATTAATACTCGACCGAGTCGAAGGCGTCCTTGGGACTATATTTTCTTCGTCGAGTGTGGGGGACATTTCGCAGGGGGCAATAAAGAGGTTATGGCGGGCCTTCTGAAAGAACTTCGTGGTATTGTGGAAGTGTGCAGAGATCTGGGTACTTGGAGAGACCAGCATCGTCTGGAACCTCTGAATGGCATCAACGGAGCAGAAAGGCGAGGTCTTCCAGCAGAAGGGCAATAGATATACTACTATGATACTATCCATTGGACAAAACCTCGTTTATAAATCCTGCGAGACGCGTCTTCTCAATAAACAGGCGAGATAAGAAAGCTTCAGCAGTAACGGCAATAGAGCAGAAGTACCATTGTATTCTGGTTATATAAAGAGCGTATGGTAAACGACTTGAAGACAGAGCAGATTCCGGCACCAAGAGCCGACAAGTAAACAATTTTGAATTGACATAGATTTCGTCGGATGACGGTGATATCCCTTTGCTTGACCGACCATCACGAACTCAGTACGCTTTGTGTCAACTCGATGATCCTCAGTTATCCCAGTAGCCAGGCAAGCACAATTTTGAGTGGTCCTGTAGGATAGTAAGTCAGCTTCAAAGACTTGAATACGCCTCGGCAAACGAAAGTACATACCCACTGAGAAGTTCTTACAGAGCTTGGACAGGCCAGCTTACGGCACGCACCACAGGAGACGTGGGATTGCCAGGTGAGCCGCTTTCGCAACTCAAAGGGCGTGCCGTCAAAAGACCCTCGCTGGGGACTTTTGGCCCTGTGTCCTCGCTCTCTGCGAGGCTGCTAAACCGTCAATCTGCAACGACAATGTGGTTAGCAAGCGCACATAAAACATCTGATAAGGGCATTGAACATACCATCATAGAATTCATCTTCGTCACTGTAATCGGCGAGCTGCTCGAAGTTAACCTTGTACCGGAGCATCGCTCCAATACCACCGAAGCCCTTCACGAATTGGTTTCCTTCGCTGGATTTGTCTGAAACGAATTCCAAGTTCGCACCATAGTTCTTGTAATTCTCAGCGAGCCATTCTAAGAGCGGGCCCTGTTCGGCAACTTCCATTTCTAGGCCGGTCTCCTTGTCTACGAAGAGTTCACGGTTCTTCTCTTCCTGTTCTCTTGTCGTGTAGACATAGACCTCAGAGCCACTGGAAGTCTTCAATGCCCAACGATTCAACTCCAGGTTCTCGTATACAATGAGGATTTCTGCCGCACCAAGCTCCAGAGCCTTGAGCGTTTCATCGATACCATAGCAAACCTTGCCGGAATCGACGCTAATTTCCTCAAAGTACTTGCCAATGAGCTTCTTCTCTTGGATAAACTTGACGTTGCCAAGAGTCTCAGACGAAAGCTCAATAGCTTGGTTGAAGCCGTTTTCACCGCCGTAAGAAACGTCAACGATCTTAATGACCTTGGACTGCAAACGCTGATCGAACAAATCAGATTGGTTGAGGTCGTTCTTGAAATCAGCCGAACCCGCCAGGATCAAACCGACGACGTTGATCTTCTCGTTGGAGATGTAGTGTTGAACAGCCAATTCAGCAACCTTGCGCACGTAGTTGTGACGCTTTTCCTCTCGGAGACGGGCGAAACGCAAAGCAGACTGACCACCACGACCGTGTTTCTTTGGCAAATCAACAGAAAACTTATGGATGATTTCTCGAGTATTCCCACTGAGAGCACCAAAGAGCGTACCGTTACCGTCCATGACAATAAAGCCAAACTTCTGGTCCGACTCAAGAAGTTCACTCAACGCTTCAGTGTGGAACTTGTTGTCACAAAGGTACAGGGACGTGTTGATAGGCTTGAAGGGCTCAAAGTCAATGTTTATCTTTCGCTCCTTGCCTTCAGAAGTGATAATTTCACCACAGTAGACGACCAGACCATTCGGAGGAACCTTGTTGTAAAGTTTAAGACGCTGCTGAGTGGACGTAATTGCGGAAAGCACAGACAATCGATTCACACGCGATTTAATGTTGGAAGCAGTGCCCTGGCGTATTTAGGTTAGCTACCTAAACAAGAGACAGAATCCGAATGCGATTTATCAAACATACAAATTCTTCAGCAAGCATCCTTGCAGCTCTTGAGACCTGATCCTTTGGAGCTACACGACACTGTTAGTTTATGGTCCTAGTAAGACGCGAAGGAGAGAAACTCACGAATGATAAGGGAAATCATGGATGTGCCATTTCCTCTTGCGGACTCAAGGCGCCTGATCAACTTCTTGACCTTCCATATCTCAATGTTTCTCTCCGCTTCGTTCGGCTGGGCCGCGCTCATCTTGGAAGAGGCGACGCTATTTCTATGCGACGAAACTGGATCGGGAGGACGCTGTCTGTTAACGCTTTAAAACAGCGGAAGAGAACGCTTGTCAGTTTAACGTTCACAATCTTGAATGAGGAGAAGAAACAGTGGAGCAAGGGATATTCCTTTCAGCAGAAGAATGGAAGAGAGCAGAGTAACGTACTTGTAGGTGGCTAAGGCCGTCGTCGTCCAGTCCAGCGGGGATGTGTATCAAATTTCATCGTGGGGAGAAGAGACAAGTAGTTGCCTATTTGGCTGTCTAAGCAATTAGTCATACACAAGATTCACGTGGGTGAATTTGCCCCAGCTCGTCGCCGCAGAGTGTGATTGATCGAAATGAACCTTGGTTCAGCAGAATTTGAAGGCTCTCGAAAGAAAACTTTACGGAGCAAATCAACTTCGAATGTTAACGAGACGCTAGTACGCTACATGTACTGAAGTAGTGCTGAATCAACAGTTCAGTACGGAATACGCCGCAGTGTAATCCGTATATCGCGTTTTTTTATATTGAACAAACGTACCTACACAGGTTGAGGTGTCTTGGAAGATAAACCCAAGGAGGCTGTCCACTTATTGATATATGTTGTTCACCGGGCCGAATTCAGCAGAGCTCTGCTTCCAAACAGCCCGTAGCGTATGAAGTTACATGGGCATCTCTTCGAAGCGTTTTATATGATCAGCTCTCCTTGAAAGAGTGGTGACACGGTGATATCCATCGTTGAGGTAGGCAAACAAGTACGGCATTGGGAAGTTCTCGAATTTCCGTTTACATATTCGCTGACAGGCTTATTACTGTATTTGGTGAAGTAATTGGAATACCAATCGCCTAGTCGAACCGACGGATGTAGCCTGCAGGATACGGTTGTATTGGATGATTGAGGCAGGCGCACTGGAACTGGGAGGTGGCAGTAATGTGTTGAGTCGCGCCAATAGCAAAGCTCGGGCTAGACCCCAGTCGTTCTCAGTGCAGCGTTGAGGACAAGTCCTTGGACCCTCCGCTGCGAGAAAGTTAGGCCCTATTGTAATAGTAAACGTCATCGTTGCAGACTTGCAGTCTTCTCTTTTGAGCATCACAATTTCCTAGATAGAGAGGAACTCGGAAAAAGAGCTTTATGGCCAGTCTCTGTGGGTTCTTCTGCGGAATACCGTCTGACGGTCCTTAGCTCGGATAGGACGAGGAATGACGAGGAATCTCGCCGCCTGGCGACTGTCTCGTATATACGGAGTACGCTATTCTCCTTATCTATCCATTCGTCGTGCTTCCACTTCAGCGGTATCATGTTTAGAACCATTCACCTCACAGGACGGAATATTGCACCTCGGTGAGAGATGTTCAAGCAAGGCCGGTCTTCGTCCCTTCCATACTGTCGAATCGGTTCAGCTGACGGCGGACTGGAAACACGATGAGTATATCTCGCGAAAGACACCGACGGTGAGCTTGAGACTCTCCTTTCGAACTTCTCATTCGTTCTGAAGCAGTCATGGAGCAGCCTTGCTCGAAGGCAACGACAATGTGGCAGTTAATCTGCAACCTGGGCGAGGTGCTGGCATTTTTGAAAAACCCGAGGAATTAGGATAGACTCGTTGGAAGCAAGGAATGATGAAGTTGGTTCTTGTTGTGGTTGTGTGAGTAAATAAACCCACTAATATAAGATAAGGCTCGAAGCAAGATGCTTATCGCTTATCAGGTGCAGTAATAGTTTATCGGGTGGACCACGACAGCTTCCACGATATTAGTATTGACCACCACCTAAAAAGCTCTTATGCCTTGACTTTCGATATCCTCGATTGCTTCTGTTCCTCAGAGGACCTCTCAATATCTCGAGTACAGGATTGTTCTTGTGGTAGTATGCCAAACGCCTCCGATCAGGACCTTGAAGATCCCGTCAACCATGCTTCTTATAGCTCAGACAATTGGGCTGATGACTCCGGCGACGAATTTCCCAGAAATAGGTAAATATCAGATATTTCCAGGCCCATTGCTTCAATTGCTGGCCTTAAAACTCTGTTCTGAGCTGGAGATTAACGAGTACCCCCTGTTTAGGTCAACTTCATTTTCGCGAATCCGACAAGCTGGTGGTGTAAATAGCATTGACAATTTTGCACGGTCATGGCAAAGAGCAGCCCATTTTCCTGAGGCTCTCTTACGTCGCTCTTCGTATGTAGCGGCTGCCGACTCGGATGATGATGAATGGACTACTACTGCAGAGGGAGTCTCTGGATCGCCTTCTAATCGACAATCCGAACGCTCACCACTGCTTGCGGGAGACAATGAAGTAGGACCAAGCTATAATGATTTCGGCGGTCAAAGTCCGCCAAGGAGAGGACTTCCAAGCACTGGGCTCCTAGGTTCATCTATGGATAACAGGTATCAATATGGCACATCATGTAGCACGATCTCTTCTCGTGTCAGTGATGCTGCTCGGCGACATGCGATCCAGCTACACAGGGAGCAGCAATTGGCACTTCCAGAAGTAACTGACGTTCATCATAATAATGAAGAGTCGCTGCTTGTCAAGCGGATTCAGGACGAGGAGGGAAAACGGCAAAATGTTGTCGTTGGTCGGTCTACCGTTCCGCAGACGACTTTCAATTCGGTCAACGTTCTGATCGGGGTTGGCTTGTTGAGCTTACCGCTAGCAATGAAGCAAGCGGGATGGTTCTTGGGGCTTTTGTTTCTTCTTTTCTCGGCTGTGACAACATCATACACAGCCAAAATCCTTGCTAAATGCCTGGATGTTGATAGCACCCTCGTCACGTATGCCGACTTGGCGTACATTAGTTTCGGTCACCACGCACGTCTCATTACCAGCTTCTTATTTTGCTTGGAACTTGTTGGGGCTTGCGTTGCTCTTGTTGTGTTATTTGCAGACAGTCTCCATGCCTTGATCCCCCTTCTGAGCATTCTTCAGTGGAAGGTCGTCTGCGGTGTTATACTCATACCGCTGAATTTTGTCCCTTTGCGTTATCTAAGTGTCACGAGTATTTTGGGCATACTCTCGTGCACCTCAAGTGAGTTCCTGTCATTGCTGTCCATGTGGTAATTTCAGTATCTTAACGCCGTTTCAGTTGTCCTGATTATCTTCGTTGACGGCCTGTTGAAACCACATTCACCCGGTTCGATTTGGCAGCCAGCCAGAACCACTTTCTTTCCTGATGACTGGCGCACACTTCCTCTCAGTCTTGGTCTTATTATGTGTAAGTTTATGCTTCGAGGAAGAGATAATCGACCTAACCCTATGTGCTAATTGATTTCAATCTAGCTCCCTGGGGTGGTCATTCGGTTTTTCCTAATATATATAAGGATATGAGGCATCCTCATAGGTATGGCGAAAGTCTTTGGACAACATATATCTTCACGGTAAGAAGCACCAGATATCAATTCTTCAATGCCCGTCCATTCATCAGAATTGCTGACATGTGCACAACAGTACTCGCTTGACTGTGCTATGGCCATTATCGGATGGGTTATGTTTGGTGACGCTGTTCGAGACGAAGTTACGGCTAACATACTGCTTCTGACTGACGAATATCCACGAATTCTGACGATTTGCATGATTGTTTTTATTTCGATTATTCCTATCACCAAGGTGCCACTTAAGTGAGTCCAACTGCTCGTAACCGACTTGTTGACTTTCGGCCAGATCTTTTGCTAATGAAAACTCAGTTGTCGACCTCTTGTGGCTACCCTTGAGATTCTTTGTGGACTGCAGACGCGACCCGAAGCATCTGCAAACCATACCAGGGACGTGGAAGGAGTAATTCGCCAATCGTCGAAAATTATGATCCGCGTCCTTACTGTGGTTGTCATCGTTACCATGGCTGTCGTCTTTCCCTCTTTCGACAGAATCATGGCATTGATGGGATCCTGTTTATGCTTTACGATTTGCATCATATTACCGATTGCGTTTTATTTGCGAATCTTTGGGAAGGAGATAAGTCCGCGTGAACGTGCACTCGACTGGTTCCTTCTCGTCGTATCGTCGATATTGGCTGCTGTCGGGAGTGTTTGGGCGTTTCTACCCAGTGACGCCATTTCCAAATAGATATATATATAAGCCTTTCTGAAGAAGGGTGTAACCAAAGGGCCTATTTTTCTCCTTCCAATGAATGTCGATCGTCGCCGTTGACGACAATGGCAAAGTTATTCCGCTTTTTTCCAGGATTCAGGATTTCTTTCTTGAACGGCCTGGGCATGTAACTCTCATTATGCTCCCAAAGCTGGAATATCAGCTTTGCACTCCGCTTGCTCCTCGCTAGAGTAAATCCCATACTGGACAGGATATCCTGCAACCTGCTCTCAGTCAGGTATCGCGAATTGTCTACGCACGCAACAGGCAACACTAGAAACAAACTCGGCACGAAAGACACCGGACAACCCGACGGAAGCAACTTCGTCAAAAACTCCACACATCGCTTCAGCATATCCCCTCTACCGGTGGCACTGGCAACGTAATTAAGCACGAGCGAGAGACTAATGATATGGAACCGCTCCTCGTCATTCCGAGGGAGCGGCCGCTCCATAAAGTCCTGCTGCAAGATCCCAGCCTCCTGAGAATGCAGATCAATCCGCGTCACGTCGAGATGCCGATTCGTAGAACATGCGTTCCTTGTACTAAGCGCCCCGATCTCGAGAACCCGTAGCCTAACCGGTGTATCTTTCAACCGTGCCAGGCTGGGGCTTATCCAGTCAACCAAAGTCTTGCTCGAGTCCCCTCCGCGCTCTGACGACTGTCCCAGTTTGCTGGCGAGTTGGTAGCTGTCTAGACCACCGTGGGCTTCAATTTGGGCGTCGATGGAGCGGATTAGAGCATCGTTGTTTTCTTTTGTCGCTTGCGTGCGTTGCTTGTTGAGTTTGTGGTGCGTGCGGATCAGGTTGCGGGTTGCTTTGGAGGATAATGATGTGGTTTTAGATTTGACAGTCGGTGGTCGGGTGTGTGATAATAGCGCGGGTCGCTTTGAGCGCTGCCGCTTTGGTGTCATCTCAGTTGGCTCTTGTTTGGTGCTTCTCTTTGGCAAGTGGTCAAGCTTCAGAAGAAGGCTTCGTTGGTTGCAGTAGTGAATTATACCTCGCTACAGTGAACACTCGCTACTACGAAACTCGGTAAAATAATGGTCCACTAAGTGCGGTACAACATTGTACTCCGTAAAGTCCAGCAATATGTATCCTCCCAACCACCACAATGTCGCCCAACAACATGGATACCGAATCAGAAATTTCAAGAGCTTTGGCTGCAATGGATGACAATCCACGCCTGAATATTGCCGAGGCTGCGCGCAATGTCTGCGTACCGTACGCTACTCTTCGACGTCGCCGTCAGGGTGTGCCACCCAGTAACTCAAGAGGTGGACAAAACCAGAAACTGACCGCAACGCAAAATACTGCCCTTAAAGATCATATTATGCTCTTTCATGAGATTGGTCAACCTGCCAATCATGAAGATGTTCGAGTAGCTGCGAATAGACTACTGTATTATTCGACAGGCGACCCGACGCAGACGGTGTCCAGACGCTGGGTGCGTAGGTGGATTGCGCGACACTCTGAAATTCTCAAATACTTGAGGCCCCAAATTCAACCGCGGAATCCTCCATCAAAATCTGGCAGCATCTCCCCATCACCCTCATCTTTGCCCGTGTTTGGCACGCCGCCTCCCCAACCTCAGCCTGAACCAGATTGGAGTTTATTTGGCACTCCTTTGACAATGTCATCTCGGAAGAGAGGTGTGGATTACGTGCGGAAGCGCCAGTGCGAATCCATCGACAGTCGAATTCCTTTGACTCCAACGGTTCTTCGAATATCAGACAAAATCGAAAAGGCAACTGAGACTTCAATGCTTAGAGGCACGCTCTCAACGCATCGATTGCATGATATGATTGAAGCGGAGCAAGCACGAAAGAAAGGGAAAGAAGAAAGTGGTAAGGTAATACACAATAATCATCAGGCCGTTGATGGCATTGAGGAGGAAGAAGTGGAGAATAGTAGGGTGGTCAATATGCGCAACAAACGCCTGAGAAAACAATGAGAAGAGACGAAGGAAATTGATGATGTGCATTTGATTGAATAAAAGTGTTGGTGGCCAAAGAGTCAACTTGAGATGTCCATCTGCATACCGTAGATATCGGTGAAGCCGACTGGAACGATTAATTCGATATGATACAAGATATATGTAGATTTAGAGCGTGGTTTCTAACAATTCCCTGATGTTCAAGAAGTCAATAGAAAAGCCACGTCGAATTTCCTTTTGACTTGTAAATCTTGACGTCCGACCAAATCGTTGTCCCCGGCTGTTCATCTCCAAGATCGAAATACATATGGAGACTATGAGGGAGCCCTGAAATCTTGGTATCCTCAAAGATGACGAGGCACCGATATCACACTGAGCATATCAGACGTGTCCAGGGGCGGCGAAGGGAAAAAATGGCCGGAGCGGGATAGATGTTGATTATAGAGATCCTCTTTGAAATCTTCAATCACAAAGGCACCCACAACCCGCTGTTGAAACAAAACGACACCGAGACGAAGCATGTTGAAATCGTGCCATCTGGTGTAGGGCAGACAATTTATGGGCGTCGCCAGCATCACCTTACTCACTCTGCCACGGGGAGCTGACCTTGTTGAGAACCAATAATAACCACATATATAGTGTGAAGTAGAACGCATGTTCCGGGTGAATGTGCATAGGACGTAACAGCGTTGTAGGGAACTTAGTCGGCAGCTCTGCCTTTGGCGGGCTCTTGGCTGTCGTATAACTTCCATTTAGAAGAGCATCTTTAGTCCAAGTCGAAGACTATGCAGTACATATGCACGCCGGGGCTGTCGTGAATGCCGATTCTTTTGCTTCGGGTATGGATGGTTGCGCCCCCGTTGCTGTTGCTGACCCTGACGAGGAACGACCAATAATTCATCTCATCGTAACTCTGACCGGCCCTAAGTCATCGGCATCCATGACAGCTGTCTCGAGTTCTCAACGCAGGTCCGATAGGAGCAAGGTACGCGGATCAAGAACCAGGTAGAACTGCCAGCCCGCTTCCCCATACGATACTTCGTCACATTCAGTCATTCACCGGGAACATGCCGCTTCATAAAATAAAGATTCGCAGTACATCAATTGTTATGTGGTGTTTTACACAACGGGTGGTCAACGTCGTGGTAATGATAAGAGGGAGAAGTTAGCGTAACTTACCGTATGATAGGGTATGGGGTGCCAAGAAACCCATAAGTGTAAATTACAGTAACGTTACCGTACGGATTCCGTCCCCCATTAAAATCCAAGTCAGGTGACCCACACTGCAGGTCGTAGGGTTTTCGCTAAGCGAATGCACTCCAAACAACTTGACTCTTGACACTGCGACAATCACCACGACAGCGCCGACGACAGCCATGGCCCCTAAGGTGGATAACAAGCAGCAAGGTTGGTTTGAGTTGCGGCATGAAAAATTTCCGCTGGTTTTTTTTTCCCCTTGATTTCGCCTTTTCTCCCCGGACGTTGCGGAGGGACATGTGCGCTTTTTTACTAGGAGATCGATGGTGGGAAATTATGTGGAAGCGGTATTTACAGAGCAATCGCTGCGCTTTGGATTGCCTCTTATAATGTGGTTTTGAGGAGGATACGAAATGCCGTTCTGGAGGACTCGTCCGGGGAAAATTTAATCGTTTATAAAAGTGTCACCTAGGGAACTTGTGGACTGACGTGCATCTTCTTACAGGCAAGACGAGGCCCAGTCAGAAGGCTGGCGCTGCCGCCAAGGCAGCCCTTAAGGGCTCAGGCGTACGTACTAGATAATCCCGACATCTATTCTGGTCCTCCAGCTAAATTATACGGTCAACCAGGTGCACGCACACAGGGCCCGCAAGATCCGTACCTCTACCACCTTCCACCGCCCCAAGACCCTCCAGCTTTCGCGATCTCCCAAGTACCCCCGCAAGTCTGTCCCTCACGTCCCTCGCTCCGATGCCGCGAAGGTTGTCTTCTACCCCTTGAACACCGAGAGTGCCATGAAGAAGATTGAGGAGAACAACACTCTTGTTTTCATTGTGGACACCAAGTCAAACAAGCGACAGATCAAGCTGGCCCTCAAGAAGCTGTACGACGTCGAGACCGTCAAGGTCAACACTCTCGTCAGGTATGGAGTTGAATGTTTTGAAGCTGGTCATCGTTTTTTGAATTGCTGGTGATTTGTGTCTAACTTGTCTGTCTTTCTACAGGCCCGATGGTACCAAGAAGGCCTTCGCGCGGTTGACTCCTGACGTTGACGCTCTGGACATTGCTGCTACGAAGTTGGCTATTGTCTAGATTATGTTTCTTTCTGGGTCTGGGTGATTTTTTTTTATGCGGTGATACATAAAATAGGTCATACAGTTAGCTGCAAGTGCTGCAATGATGACTGAATGATAATGGAAACATAAAAAAAAAAGGCGTCTGTCGATCTCTGCATTTTCAATTTCAAGGTAACATAACATGGACATTGCCGCGTAGTTTTAACATGCATTGAGAGACTGCCTGTCTTTCCAAGATACCGTGACAGGCATCTCATTCCGGTACAGTCAAGAAACAACAAGCAAAGCATTTTACATCCGTAGACAGTCTATCTATCGTACAAACTCCTAAGCGCAACGCACACTTCCCTCACTTCTCAAGCTCGAGGATAACTAACCATCGTCTCAAACAGAAAGCCAAACAGCACCGCCCATACCATACAAAACCAGCCGGGACATGCACTGCACTGCACCAACTTACTGCCCTCCCCGAAGCATCTCCAAGTGCTTCAACACGGTCAGGTTCGTATCCATCCACCTCCCGACGCAGTTCTGCGCACAGGCGTCCTCGTTACGGTCCAGACGGCCCGAGTTGATCTTGCCGGTTATGCACTTCTTCCAGCAGACATCGGCCAGGTGGTGGACGGCTGATAGATAGCAATTGCAGCATTAGTGATTGAGAACATGGGTTTTGCTACACGGAATCATTGGCTCTTCTTCTTACTTGTTTGAATGGATGATTTGTTCGCCTCGTTTTCTAGGAAGTGGTTCAGTTCTTTCTTGTCGGCGTCGGTGAGCTTGGAGATGTCGATTTGCGACTGCGGGTCCATTTTGGGGTTGGTTGGTTGGTTGGTTGGTTGGTTGATTGAGTCGGACTGACTGGCTATGCTAAAGAAGTATTGTTGAAGGCGAGAATAGGGAATATGTACAAGAGCTAGATCGTTCTGGATTGACGCGAACTGCTCGAGGGCTTCTCAGAGTCACAGGTAAGGAAAAGGCGGTGTGTCTTGGCAGAATTCCGAAATAACGTCAGGTCTAATATTGTTGATGATTTTTGGCGAACAAGGTACGGAGTACATATACCTTGGAGAAAGGCTTGAAATCCCTCTCACCTCCATTGTATTCTGCTTGTTTCTGTCATCCCAGAGAAGAAAAGACTCCGAGAATGCCCCCAATCCGCACATCGCGCAACCGCAAGCCGCCACCGGACGGCTTCGAAGACATAGAAGACACACTCCTCGAATTCAGCAATAAAATGAAAGATGCCGAGAGCATGCCGCATGACGGGAAGAAGAAACACGAGGTCTTATGGCCCATATTTCAGATTAGCCATCAACGTGAGTGGGCTACGGTAGACTCTGCTTTGCTTCTCAATGAGGGCTATGTGATATTGATTGCTGGCTTTTTCTTCAGGATCGAGATATATCTATGATTTATATTACGAAAAAGGCGCCATATCGAAACAGTTGTATGAGTGGCTTCTTAAGAATAATTATGCCGACGCGAATCTGATTGCGAAGTGGAAGAAGCAGGGTTATGAAAAGGTGTCTGACTATCTTCCTTTTCTTTGCATTTCCGAACGGTCCCACTAACGATAGTTTGTTCCAGCTATGTTGTCTTCGCTGCATCCAGACAAAGGAGACGAATTTCAACTCTACGTGCATATGTCGAGTGCCCAAGGCGCAACTCAAGGATGAACAAATGATACAATGCGTCAGTTGCGGCTGTAGGGGTTGTGCAAGTAGCGATTGAAGTCGGGCTGCTTGTCTGGATTACATACTTATTCCTGGAAATTCCTATCGAGCCAAGGAGCGTCGGGTTTTCTATCATAACCCTGTTTCGTTCGTCGCTATCTTCTTCTCGAGATCGGAGAGGCTACCCACCTCGTCACGAGTCGGAGTCATCAGAAACAGTAAGTGGTCATAGGTTGAGCACTTTTTTTCGAGGCGTTCGGTTGGAGGTGCAGGTGGTTATAGACTCTTTTTCTTCCATCACAATCTGCATAATCGTTCCTGTCATGCATGTATGATACCCTGTTTTTATGTCTGCTGTATATTGACATAAAAATTTCAATAACGCCAACTTCATTGGCTAAAGTTCTAAGCAAATGGCTTAAATGTATCAGATGAAAAACGCGCAAGTCCTCCTAGACTGACTGACCTGAAGCTATCAATAAAAGGATATGAAATGAAACAAATCGCCAAAGAGGAGATCCCAGAATCAAACAAAACGCTAATAGAAAGTCGTGTAAAGTCATGTACATCTTAAATATCGTCAAGAGTCGTAACAAGCCAGCCATCCTGGAATGATTGAATGAATAATAGCCCGACTCCAACCTGAAGTCCCAAAACTCCTTGAAGGCATTGAATTCCTTCAGTTGTAAATCATTCCCTCGAGTATCCGCAATCCAGTTCATTGATTATTCACAAAACACATTGATGTATTAAGCGGTTAAAATACCCGAAGTGACCAGCGTGGATATCAAACTGCTTTCGCTTAAAATAGCGTGGCGTTGCCTCTTTGTTTGAGAGGTGTTCGAATGATTTGCTTCTTTGAATTCTGTTGGTGATCCTTGTTTGACCCTCCGATTTTCTGAAAACCTTGCAGAAGATCGACACCGTCGACCTCACCAGGACTTTCATCAAAAAGATGAAATGAAAAGAACTCATCACTAGAGGAGTCGAGGAACCGGCTAGCATTCGGCATCTTTGACGGTGACTCGGGAAGTCCTATGTTCTTCGTTTTGTTCTTCTGAGATGATAAACCCATTCGACTGTTGACGCTCATCGAAGTTATGTCCGTGAGTGCATTGTTACCGGCACCTGCACCATTAGGTCGACGTTTGAAAACACGCTTCTCAGGAGACCCGTAAATTGGTGTAGAAATATTATCTATAGCAGAATCTGCGAACACGTCGAAAGTAGAGCTCTCATTCGGCGTGTACGTCTCTTCTTGAATATTGAAGGCAGGACTCCAAGGTAAATCTTCATCCGCAAGACCGAGATGTTTAATAGGAGAGTTGACCATGTGTTGTATTTTCTTTCGATGATTTCGAAGGTTTGTATTTGGAGACACAGACGGTGGAGGTCTTGTAGGTTTCTTGAATTTGATCACAGGAGTAAGAGGTGGCGGAAACATGCTAGTATAATCCTCACGAAATGGCGAGGAACCTACGAACAGGCCGGTTTCTTTCGTCTTTCCATGTTGGCTTGGACTGATGTCGTGGGATGAGCTGATATCGTGGGATGAACTCCGGATTCGCGCAATCTCCTCTTCCGCACGACCACGCTTGATGCGGGGCGGTTCGACGTCTAAATCGGACGTCGACATATTAGCATCCTTATTCGGCCTTCTCGCTGAGGACTCTAATGATGAGAAATATCCGCTATCGTTTGGAGCTGGCTTCTTCAGTTTATGACCGGGAACGAAGTCAGACGTGACCTTGCGTGAAGGTGTAGGGGGAGTCCCTTTCTGAATGAAACAGGGGGGAGCAACCGGTGGTGACGAGCGGATAGCTTGAGGCGGAGAAGACCGCAGAGGCGGAACCTGTGGCGCAAATGTGTTGGTGCCCTCGTCACTTGTCTCTTCCTGAAGGGCGGGATCAGAAGCGGGTATCGTGGCATCAGAAGACAAGTCCACCACATGTTTGGAAGCTTTCTCGGTCGAAGGTTGAGCAGGGGGCGGCTGCACTATCCACGTAGTTGTGCTAGTGTCCTGCGGATGTGACACCGATACTTGATGAGGAATCTCCTGGAGTGGGAGCCTGGACGTGGTCGCGCGGCGCAGGGGTTTGTCTTTGAGAAACTGCGCTTCCATCCCGGATTCTATGGCCCAGTAATTTCCTTTACCCGGGTCGTCCTTTGGTCTTTCCTGTTTGACAAATGCTTTGTTCAGGCTCAGGTTATGACGAATACTGTTCTGCCAGCCAGAGTCGCTGTTCCTGTAGTAAGAAAAGGTGTCTGATATCCATTTGTATATTTGCGCCAGTGTTAGCCGTCGGTTGGGGGCGCGCAAAATAGACATTCCAATCAAGGTGGCATAGCTGTATGGGGGTTTTGTACCGTCGTCCTCAATTGGCGGCATCTCATGAGGTTCTGGCAAACTTATAGGAGCGGCACTATCGCGTTTCTGCTTTTTCGGCGGCCGTTCCCTCAACGGTGCTGGCTCCATAAGAGACCTCTTCGGCGCAGAATTGGACGTGTGCGAAGCCTCAGGGAACTCCACGAGGTTTTCGTTCGAAAACTTGTCTGAAGTTTGGCATTCCTTTGGCGGCTTCTTGTCTGGGGTTACACTAGAAAAGGTTGTAAAGAGAGCAGATTGCCGCATAGATGAAGATGGTTTTGAATGAGGAACGGAAGGAGGTTTCTTGGTTGGCGAATCCGTGGTAAACGTCTGGGGAGCAGGTGCAGTAATTGAGACGAAGCCCAGGTTACCCCGGCTAGGGCGTGTAGGGTTTGGTAACTGTTGCGTCTTCATGGGTGACGGTATCTGAGGCTCAGTAGATGGCGGATTCAGAATGCAGCCTTGGGCAGAAGATTTCTTATCAGACGGTGACAGCAATGGCGATGGCTGCAGATGAGAAGAGCAGGCTTGAGGACCTTTCTTATCTTCAAGAGACGAAGACGTTGAAGACGCTGTTGTTGGAAAGCCTGAAGGAGATGCAAGAATAGGGTTTGTCGGGTTCATGATATGTAAGACCAGATAAGACACGCAAGTGACTGACGGCGACACAGAAGCGCGAAGATATGCAGTATTTCAGGTACCTGAAGTAACTCAAAGTTCCAGAAGAATTGACGGAATGTTTTGGCAGAGAATGTCAGTCTCCGTTGGGAGTGTATGCAAGGGACCGACGCGAACGAGAAGCCAAATGAAACACAGCCAGTCGCAAAATGATGTGTTGGTTTTGGAAATCACACAAATGACAGGTCAAGAAGAATTGTCGCAGAATCCGGACACAGCGTAGTAGCTAGTAGCTAGGTATGTATTAATAGCAGTCGCCCATGAAAGAAACAGCAGTATAGTAATAGACCGACATTGGGCCACAAGGCACCAAACCAACAAGGCACATAAAGACAGCAGCAAGCAGAAAGACGGATGAATCTAGCAAAAGAAAGAAGATCCTTTTTAGTCGATGAGAATCCGTCTTAAAAGACAGTCCATTCGATGAGGAAAAGGCGGTATTATTAGATGACGAAGCTCGAGAAGAAGAAGAAGAAGCGGGCGCCGGGTGGAGAGGGAGATCTGATATGATTCCCTTTTCTTTCAGCTGGTTTGAATTGAAGATTATTATGTGGAGCGATACGGACGGATACTCCGCTGGGACCGCCGCTGCAAGAACAAATAAGAAATTAATAACTAATAGTAGGTTACTATTATGGTGGAAAAAAAAAAAGGCGAAAGAAGTCAGGAAGAACGGAGTCGACGATGACGATGGACGATGATGATATGTCGCAGTCGCGACTTGTGGTGTACCGTGTGGTCCGCGCAGACCGCGACGCGACCGCGTCACGCGTCTATCACATGACATCCTTAGAGATCTCCACCCGAACTGAACCATGGTATGAAATTGATTGATGCAGATGGATATATAACAACACCCCAACTTGCAAAACACCGGATACGCCAGGAAAAAA
>HG983346.1:477389-503545 GCA_900006255.1 Xeromyces bisporus
AAAAAAAAGCAAAAGTCTATATATCAAACTGACACGAACTCCTATATCCCATGCGTCGAGAAGAGAATCATTTTTCAATCCATAGAAGCAACGACAACTTTTCCTCGAGGGTTTGTACATATTATGATATTAGTCCAGAAAGGTGAACATGTTCGTATGAATTATATTTAGGGCTCGGTCTGCGTCTCTTTCTTCAATGACGCAGGAGATATTGATTTCGCTCGCACCTACATGATTTGCATTGTTTGTTAGTTGTTGTCGTGTCACCGGCCTATTCAGAGAACAAGACTTACCTTGCGAGATCATCTCTATGTTGACATTGTTTTCACCAAGCGTCGTGAACATTCTGCCAGCAACACCAACCATGTTCTTCATTTGCTTTCCGACAAGACTGAGAATCGCCATCTCTGGGATGATGTCGACCGTCCCATATTTGTTGAGGTCCTGCAACGCTCCCTTTAAATCTTCGTCGATAACTTGATATTCATCCCTTCCAACGCCGTTTAGAAGGGGCATTTCCGAATGGAGCGCCATTGACACATGGACCTCACTCGTGGATATTAGGTCAATTGAGAGCCGCCAACGATCAAGGACTGAAAAGATGCCAGCAAAGAATCCGTGCGACAATGTTCTCTTGTTGGAATGTACATTGATCACCAGGATCTGGTGCTTGATGGTCACTGCCGTTGGCCGCTTTGGCGTTTTCAGAGGTGGCAGCGCACACAACCCACCACGCGTACGGAATAGACTCGGATCATGTCCAGGTGCTGTTCTTTCCAGTTCCGCGTGTGAGTCGGGGAAGATTACAGTGCCATTTCCCTTCGGGTTCATAACGTTTTGGGTGCGGATCGGAATCTTTGCGCGAATCACTTGCTCCATGGTGAATGGGTGTATCACCTCCGAGCCGTAGAAAGTCAGTTCAGCGGCCTCAGCCGGCGTGATTGCTGATAGAAGTCGAGCTGTCGGGACTTTTCGCGGGTCCGCTGTAAAAATTCCGTCCACTTCTTTCCATACTTGCAACTCCTTCGCACGAATGCCAACTGCGATAAGAGCAGCGCAGAGATCCGTGTAACCACGACCCACTTGGTCGAGAAGACCGCCAGGAACGGTACCGAAATATCCCGTCACAACCGGTACTTTTCCAGCACAACCCTGTATCTTTCTGCCGAAAACGGCAGCAAGGGAATCGTAGAAGCTCTGGTCAAGACCGTTGTGTCCGATGTCGAAATCGATAGCTTCAGCTAAATCCACGTATTGCGAGTCGACTCCTCGATCCTGAAGGAGAGCCGCCATGAGCAGACAGCTCAGTTTCTCTCCAGCACTGATCACTTTGTCGACGCATCTAGCGCTAATCTCCCCGAGAGTTTGAGCAGCTTCCAATATTCTAATGACTCGTTCGCATTCCGCATTGACTCTGGTAGACAATTGCGCTTTCAACTCGTCGGACCGTAATTGTTCGTTGGCAACCTGGATGTGTTCCACTCGGACTGCCTCTACGAGAGAGGCATAGTGTTTAGACTGAGCGTTCTCTGCGTCTCGCGCAGCTCGCAACAAACTGGCAAACCATGGTCGTTAGAGCGGAGGACTAGGACTAATAGGATTGAACTGCGTCGGGGAAATTGCTAGTTCAGACCGCGATATATCGTTTATGACTCACCGGTTCGTAGTACCTTCGGCTTTAGTAGAACTGCTTCTCGCAGAGCACACCAAAGCCACACGATGCTCCCGGAGACTGGGTCTAGAGAGACGGAGAGGAGAGCATTAGTCCATGAGACTTTTCTACAGTTAAGTTGCGACAAAACTTACAGCACGACCTGCTCGATAACACCAAGAGCAAACTTTCCTACGCTTGTCCCGCCGAATTTCTGTACAACCCAGTTGTTGCTCGAATCGCTTGAATATCCGTTCACCAGAGAAAGAGTTCCTGGATTGGATTGATTCATTTTCTGGCCAACTCTAGGAAGATACAAAAATCATTGACTCAAAAGGAAAAGAAGAAAGTTCGGCTTTTTTAGCATTGCGAAAGCGGAGCATTTGGAGATTTCGGATTGAGTCATTGGGAATTTTTTTATATCGGCCGCCTTTAGATTGAGGAAATCCGATTGGACGACAGAATTACCGAACGATGTCGGAGTCGGAGCCCATGGTCGATTCCATGTCGCCGCTCTCTCCCCCGATCACCAAGTCGACTGACAGTCTGACTCTGCCATGGTTGCTCGTCAAGACGATCACGTCGCATCATGCCCTTTCTGCGCCTTCTCCGACCTCGATGACCATTTCGTGGCAGAGCATGTCGAATTCTGTCATCCTGAAACTGCAACGCGGTGTCTAGACGATCATGGAGCCTCTGCTGTGTACCCGCATGAGACAAGGTCTAATGAAAGGACAAACGCCCTTGTAAATGGCCAAGGGCAGTCAGACGAGACACGCTATATCGATTGTCCTCACGGCTGTGGTGAACTAGTAACCTCTGTCGAACTCTCAACCCATCTCGATTTGCACTTGGCGGAAAGTGCTGCGCTTGAAGATGCTGAGGAGACAGAAAGAATCGCAGAGTCCAATGCAAATTTGGAAGATAGCTTAATTGCAGAACATGGCCCTTTGAAAGACAGGGCGTTGGACATGCCTAGTGTGCAACGTGGCAGTGGTCGTCATCTAAACACTTTGAATTCCAGTGGTTCGTCTAAAGGAGGAGTTAAAAGACTTGGGGTATCATTTTCTCCTCTTTTCTACTATGTATGTATAGGTCAGATGCTGAGCCTTCTTAGCGTACAGAGCTGGGCCCTTACGCCCATGAGAAACGAATGCCAGTTTGGTTGAAGAGACTATTGGAGAAGGGTTCCAACACCACCCAGATGAACCGGATCACCCCTGACGGGAGGCTTACGAGGACTGAAAAGGACGAGAATGAAGTGTCCAGCGTGATCCCGACGCTTGCCAAATTATGCGAGCAGGATAACTCGGTTCAGCGCGCTTTCTTCTGTAGTTCTGGGACCAACCAGATATTCAAGGTACCCAGAGAAGGGGGATTCTGTGGCTACAGGAATATCCAAATGCTCATCTCTTATATCAGAGAGTCACGAGCTCCAGGATATGAGCACTTTCCTGATAGGGTGCCTACTATCCTCCAACTACAAGATATGATCGAACAAGCGTGGGATATGGGAATCAACAGTTCTGGTAGGTTGGAAACCGGGGGCATCCGAGGTACAAGGAAATACATTGGCACCCCAGAGGTAAGTTCGGTTACTGCGATGACAATACATCTTGTGCTCAGCTGAAGTGGCGACAAAGGCACAAGCTCTCTTTTTTGGCCTTGGAATCCCGTAAGTTTTCGAAAGCCTCACGCGATGGATTATTGATCTAATCCGTTATACACTAGATGCGACGCCAGCGGCTTCACCGAAACAAAGAACATGCGCGCCCACGATGCTCTTTACGCGAATGTCGCGGCATACTTTCGGTCAGCTTGCTCCTTGGATAACAAAGCGAAAGTTGTTATGACGAAGTTACCGCCCATTTACCTCCAACACCGAGGTATGGTGCTTACTTTCTTTCCCGTTTTGATGCAGGGCTATCTCTGACCAGGCGTGGAACTAGGACACTCGTTGACCATTGTCGGTTTTGAAATTCGTGAAAATGGCAGTGCAAACTTACTCGTCTTTGACCCGATGTTTAAGACGACGCCTGCCATCAAGCGCCTCCTTGGGGCCACTACGAAGTCCCCTGATCCCGAACGGCTTCTGAAGGCTTACAGGCGAGGTGGCGCTTACTTGCAAAAGTACAAAGAGTTTGAGATCCTTAAGTAAGTATTGGGATGGATTCGAGATTTTGCTATGAGACTGTAGCTAACCATAAAAGGTTGACCACTCCTCGAATTATACCCGATTCATAAAAAGCCCTACATATATTCTTTCCTTTCCACTTGCTTTTGGCCAGTTGGTCTATGTGTGCCATGTGGTACTCAGCGATTCTGAAGACAACGGATACCCCATTTAGCTTTTATACTGTATTAAACAAACGTTATTGTTATGTATTTATTTAAGCAGGAGATAGGATTTGCCGCGCTCTTCACGGAGTACGGAGTACATAGTTCAACGTGTATGTCGCCCGTCACATCGTTGTAGAGTTACCTGGCTTATAAGAAAGAGGTTCTCGGTCTGTTCGCTCTTCCTATGCCTATATGCTACTCCGCTCGTCTGGCATCTATCATCTCCGAAACCATTGCATTAACCGCTTTGTCTGAGGTTGAAATCAAAATGCACGTTGTAAAAATAATGGGGGCGCCGTTAAGTACGGAGATGTGGCCAACTGATACCATACGGTACGGTACATTATCGATAAGATATAGATAAGATAAGTTATCTACGGCAGTACTCCGTACGTATGTAGAAAAATTTCCATCTTGTCCCTCATTCTCAAAATATCTATTGTTTTATCGTTTCGCTCGTTCAACATATTCCTCCAGGATTAGTGGCTCAGCATGCGAACTTCACCAAATGTGATTATCACTGGCACACCGGGAGTGGGCAAGACTGTTCACTGCGAGCGAGTCGCCCAAGAAACCGGGTTACGGCACCTGTCCATCAACCAGGTAGCGAAGGATCGGAACTGCTATGAATCCTACGATCAGGAATTGGGTAGCTGGATCGTGGATGAGGATAAGGTTAGTAGGATTTGTAGGCTCTGGTTATATCGCTCTGTGGAAGAAGCCTAGGTTTATCGGCTAACGGTTTGATTTGTGCAGGTATTAGACGCTATAGAGGACGAGCTACAACCAGGTGGTTATTTGATCGATTGGCATGCGTGCGACCTCTTTCCCAAGTCTTGGATTGACCTCGTTGTGGTCCTTCGTTGTCCTTCTACGTCTGTCCTATACGACCGGCTTTCAGCAAGGTAAACTATCCGTTCGCGCAATGATCGTCCGTGAATTTCGTTTCGTTTTCCAGTCAAACTGAAAGAAGGCCATTATGATTACACAGGGGGTACGGTGAAACTAAGCTACAGGAGAACTTAGACTCGGAGATTTTTGGCGTCTTGTTAGAGGAGGCCCGTGAAGCTTATGACGAAGAGGATGTCATTGAGCTGAATAGCGAACAGGATGACGACGTAGAGAGCAATTGTGAACGAATCGCGGCCTGGGTAGAGGCTTGGACGAGAACAAGGGCCGAAGGAAGCCCAAGTTGAAGCTCTACCGCGATATACATAGTGCCTTCGTTTCTCTGCTCATGAAGGCGTTATGTGACTCGCCTCCTCCCTCTTCTTCGTGCCGACCATCTCAACTTCGCGTCTCGGCGAGCCATTGCTGCAGCTTTGCCAGGGCCTTGTATCGATGAGATACTCGATTCTGGTCATGTCCTTAGAGCTCGTTCGAGGAATGTTTTCTTGCCATCATACATATGTGACAGGGTGCCTTACCTTTTCCTCTTTGTCCATTTCGGCATATGTTCGTCCTTGATACTCGAAAATTGGATCCCATCCTGCAATGCCTCGAACGTTAGGTTTTTTTCTCGAGTCACCGTTGGAAATGTTTGGTTGGTGCTTCCAACATACCAAAATTCGCCGGGCCCCTTGGCCGTACAATTTTTCCCTGTCAATACGAAGTCATGCCGTCTTATATTTCCTATTCAAGTTCCATATAGTAAGACAAACGGATCCCTTTTCTCTTTCTCTTACCTCAGTTCTTCCTTGAAATAGAAGCGGCTCCGCCCCAGGGCCGCTACAGAAAGCGAATGTACATACAGCCTCTGCGGTCCTGTCGCCAAAGGGATCGAGCATCTTGTTCAAGCCCTCGTGTCCCAATGCTTCGAGGAAAAATTTGCTTAAATGGTCTCAGCCCTCATCTGTGACATTTTAACTGAGAATATAGATCTTGAACTTACATATACGGACCAGGGAGGCCTTTCAATGCGTGAAATTCAAGCGCTGTGTCTTCCGTCAGAACGGGACCCCCTACCTGTTATTTTTATACGTCGTAAGTCGTTGAAACCAGTAGACACGTCTCAATTTCAGTGACTATTTGTCTGTCCACTATAACAGAGAAATGTAGGTTCCAATTTGTAGTTGTACTTACCACCTCTGCTGCACGCCGGCTCTTCTCAATAGCTATTTCATTTGGTGTACCCTGTATTTCTGGGACGTCGACCGCACGACTGTCGAGTTCAGCGGTGGTGCCGAGGATTGCTTTTACCTCAGCCAGCTTATTTTTGTTCCCAGTGATGAAATTCAGCTTCTGAGGAGGCGCCATGATGCGTAAGTGTACAGAGTACGAGTTATGATTTGAAGCGTGAAGTTCGAAAACTGACTGATCTGATTGATAAAGTGCATATAGATTTTCAACCTTGGAACCAGCGACTGCTTAATAAAACGTCGTTCAATGTATGCTATGCAAATGATTAAATTGAAATATATGCCAGGAATGCCCACTATGTCGAATGACTTCTCTAACGAGATGTACGGAGAGTATGACACTGCACCGTCAATGAAACATGGATATATACCAAAAATACATCTACTGCTACACCCCATCCACACCCATGCTAAAGCACAGCTCTAGCACTTGAATTCCAGCTTCCACTGTCTGAATAGTGGCTTACCGCAAAGCGTACAAATGCTGACGCAGAGTACACTAACCGACAAGGTCACTTTCAGCCATTTCGAGTTTCTCCTGCTGCGCCATCGCTTGAGCCGAAACAATTTCGGCTAGCCGTTTCAATCTCGGTGTTTGTAGCCCTTTAAAAATGTCAGAAACAAGCCAAAAAAAAAAAAAAAAAAAAAAAGTTTGCAAAGGATTACTCACAAGAAGGCGTATAAGTTTCCAACGCCGTAATAACACGTGGTTCGGCGATCTCATATGGACCGCTGTCCTCCATGTCAACAGGAGTCAAAAGAAGTACGTCGCTCTTCTCAGTCACACGAGAAGCCACAGCCTTCATGATCTCGCCATTAATGGGTTGTTCGTAGTCGGCAACAAGATACTGGTTCAAGAGCTTCTGAATCTGATTCGGGGATAGCCTAAGTGATACTGTCAGTTTCTTGGATACAATGTCGTCGGGGTTATAAAATACTGTCAGTTAGCAAACTCACATCCAACAGATATCTTGAATTATTTCAATGTCATTTAGGGTGGCCTTCTTCAGCTGCAGAAGTTTCGTTGCTTGCTGTTTCGCGTTAGTGCATGACAAGCAAGGCGGCTCACAAGAAGTATACTCACCATTAAATGTTCGAGCTGTAGAGTTCCCTCTGGCATATCATGACTCTTACACCACTCTTCAATTCTCGTGATGTTGTAATTGATTTGTAGACCGCGTTTCCAAGAAAGGAAATTTCTTCGCATGAGTAGATCGTTGAAAGCAGTAACGCCAACAAGCCGAAGAAGCTCAGTAGTCGTCTGGGATATGATCGAATCCTCAAGATAGAAAGCCCTCATGGCCTTGTAAACATTGTTCAGGAGACTGAGAAGGTTATCCATACTGTAAGCCGGACTGTTGCTGGACGGCAGGAGCTTTCCGAGGAATCGATTCGTTTCACTTGTAACGAATCCCGGAAGAGATTGCGACTCTATGATCGCCGGAACAATCATCTTGTAAAGCTTCTTCTTCAAGACCTTCATCCAAGTGTGGTATATGTTGAATTCCAGGCTCTCCAAGTCATGCTTCACAATCTCCAACAAGCGGTCGTACTCGTAGTTATCGCTCTTCTGTGCTTCGTACCAGTCCTCGGCCAAGAAAACAAACGATAACATTTCGTGCACGTTAGACAACCAGAACGCCCCAGGATTCACGGCATCATCGCCGTCGTGCTGCATGACTTCTTGTTGGATAGACTGCATAACATTCGCCAGGAACCGCTCAGATTCCTTGACGAAGCCGTTGTTCCACATCTCAGATGTAACAAGATTAATCAGATACGCAGGGAATAGGACTTCCTTCTCAGTCGGTGGCGGACTGGCGCTGGGGAGTGGGATCTTAAGGTTACGTATCAGGCCCATTGTTACCTCTTCATTAAGCTCCTCCTCTTCAGAGAGTAGGTTCTCGAGTTCTGATTCGACGAAGTCGAGTCCCGGGGAGAACGTGGAGCCCGATACATTCTGGCGATTTAGAGTTGAACTTGGAACTGCCATCGAGACAGGTCTCGGGTTGTAGGCCCCACTAAAGCGATCGGTATCGATCTTCTCTGCGCCAGCGCTGCGTCTCTTAGGCTTGGGCTTCTTCGATGACACTAGGTTGATCAAACCGCTAGCGGGAGGTTGAGCCGGACCACCATTCTGTAACTCCCCGTTAACACCATTTGTGGCCATAGATTGCTTTGTGAGTTCCAACTGTTCTTGAAGCTCAGCAACTTGTTGACGTAGGGATGTTTTGTCATTATCGTGGTCGGTATTGAGCTGCTTGAGCTTCTCTAACTCCTGATTGGCAGAGCGGATAGACTCCCGTGAAACATTCTCCTCCTCTTGAAGACGCTTGATGGTAGATTGCGCGTCACTGTGATGCTGCTGCAGCCTGTCCATTTCTTCTTCCATCGCAGAAAGCCGAGCAGCGACGATACCAGCTTGGTTGGCCTCAACCTGGAGTTCCTTTGAACGATTCTCCAATGCATTATGTCGACTCCTCCATGACTTCAACTGTGTCTCGTAGTTTTCAAGCTGCGAGTTTAGAGACTTGTTTTCACGTTTCAGTGACTCGAGGTTCTGAGTCAGCTCTACCACCTTGTTTTCAAGTCTGTAAGATATCTGCTGCAAGTCCCTCGCCTCCTCGCGGAAAGTCTTATACAATTCCCTAGCCTTCTTCCTCCTGTAAAGACTTTGGACGACGACAACTTTCCGACGATATAGTCGCCAATCACGTATTTGTCGCCAAGAGCGAAATGCGCGCTGTATTGTTTTCGCTGCATTGCCAAGAATACTGTCCAGTATACTTTGTCGACAGAGGAAACCCTTGGCAATTGACTGAAAGAGGACAAAGTTGGCTCGGATCCGAATGTATCGCTTTCTTTCCTTCTGGCCTCGCCACACTCTCTGTATATCTGTAGCTGCGTTCACCTGGCGTACTTGTTCCGCATATCGTCTCGTCAAAAAGCCTCTGATTAAGGATTGAACCGTACGAATAGACACGTGAGCGTCAAGGTACCTGCGACGGTAGAATTTGCAGCGCAGATTCTTCTGGATCATCACCGCACACTCATTCAAACGTGAAGTGCGAAGACTCTCGAGGAACGCAAGCATTCCCGCGCGGAAAAAAATCTTTGTCAAACCAAGTTGGTATTTGTCCTGCCTTTGTTTGCTAGTACCTCCTAAAGCCTTTTGTAAGATGGCGTGACACATTTCCCTGATCTCTGATGTCCATTGTGACGAATGGCACAGCATGTAGTAGCGCAACGCGAATTCTTCATATGTCCAGCGTGTAGGGTAGCCAGCAGTGCTGATTCTGACGGTTTCAAGAACACCGCAAGCTCTCAGCTGACTGAGGACCATTGGACCTTCGAACTTCCACGGCTCCTTCGCTTCGTTAGGCTTGATGCAGCGTATGTAATGCACGTCCGTAGAGTTAATCGTGTTCATAAGCTCGATCAAGGATGACTTGAAAATTCCTCCGAGAGTGGGTTTGCGGTTAACGGCGACACCAATCCTGCGCCCCGGAGCTGCGACTGGTTTAGATGAAGTTGAAGCGGAATCCTTTTCGCGGACCGCAGCAGCTGTTTGAAGCACCTCTCTGATAAAGAAGTTAGATGAGTTGCGCAGAACCGTCATGTGTTCATCTGGAACAGTATCTCTATTTTTCTCTATGAAGCCGTCGGACTCGTATGTGACATCAACCGCATAATGGCAAACAGTAAAGGCGGATTTCCCAAACCGAGGCTTCCTGTAGAACTTCTGCTTATCAGCTGCAAAGTTGTGGTGAAGCTTCGTTACAAATTGTTCGTCAGATCCCATAGGCAATCGGGATTCTTCATCCAAAAGCGACAAGATTCCAAGTTTTCCTTCGATCAAGTCGATACAGGGTTGGTTGTCCGAGAAGTCGATGAATGTCCAATCTATCTGTTCTCGGACATATTCTTCTTGTTCAAGTTTAAAAACGTGCTGATTAAACTCCTGCTGCAATTTTTCGTTCGCGTAGTTAATGCAGAATTGTTCGAATGAATTCTTGGCAAAGTGTTCGAAACCATAGATATCAAGGACACCTATGAAGAACCTAACCCTGTTTATGACCTCGTCCGTTGCTAGGCGATGGTTTATCTTGTCCACAAGCCAATCGAACAGACTTGAGTAGATGAATTTCGAAACCGAGTCGCGCACGACCATCGCTTGCTGTTGCGTGAGGTTCGATGTTATCTTCTCCCCTCTCGTTATAAGTTGTTTTTTGATGATCCATCTTGCGAATTCATTCACGTCGATCCCAAGAAGTTCACAAGCACGAAAAAGTGAAGGTTCCGACGATGATAAGGTCGAGTCTGTGCGGGTCGCCGTTATCTTGACATTCCCTAGGTGTAGAAGTGCCGCGAGCACGCGGAATATCTCTGCTTGCATCTGTTGTGAGACGCCTATAGTAGACAATGACTTTCTGGTTGCTTCAAATTCGGCTTTATCATCGACGCCGTCAATAGTCGGGGTCCCGCCTTGATTAAGATAGTCAAAGTCTTCAACTGACAGGAGCCCAAGGTTCTGCCTCTCGGTATCTGTCGCACCAGCCACAAGCTGATAGAAAACATGATAGTTTCGTTCCTTCAGGGGCTGGAACACCAATCTCGACCTTTCCAGAAGATATGTCCTAATCTTTGCACCAATGATGTTCGTTTTGCTATCGAACATTATCTCAATATATTTGCCGAATCGGGACGAGTTGTCATTGCGGGTTGTCTTGGCGTTACCGAAAGCTTCCATGACGGGGTTGGTAGCCAAAATTTGCTCTTCAGTTTCGCTAATTGCATCAGCCCTCGCTGAGGTATACTTCCCAGGCTGGTCCGAGGACTCGCGGGTAGCGAAATAACGCATGATATATTTGGCACTAACGGTCTTCCCGGCACCTGATTCACCAGACACCACAATCGTCTGATTCTGACCATCGCGTAGCATGTCTCTATACGTTCTCCGTAAGTAATATGAATAAGTTTAACGGAAAGAAAGCTCTTACGCAAAGGCTTCTTCTGCAATGGCGAATAAATGCGGCGCCTGCGAAGCTCGATTTTTCCCAGCATACACTTGAACCATTTGCGGAACATAGAGCGAGTCTACCCGGGCAAACGGATTAGCTGCAATAAGGACAATGCCGCTATATGTATATATCTCTTTCTGAGCATATCGTAGTTTTATAGCCTGGAGGACTGAGGGTTAATCAGCAATAAGCTTGGATCCCCGTCGGAAACAGTAGACAAACCAGCAGGTTCGTTCAGATGAGATAAATTCGTGAGGTCCTCGCTGGCTTCCAGCATCGCAGGGTTCATTAACGGAGGCAACGCTGGATTGTTGTCCATCTGCAACGCAGCTTGCGTAGTTTCGATGACTTTCGTCTTTCAGCGGCAAACGAGTTAGTGATATAGGATCATACTACTGCTTCAAGCACCATAACAGACGAGGCCAACGAACCTCTCCATTTTCCACAGCGAATACAAGCTTCACTTTATCTCCATCGATCAACTTCTCTGTAACTTCGGACGCGATCCAGCTCTCGGTCGGGTCGGGCTGCCACGCCCTTACTCCAACCTCGTAAGTGGCCATCGAGCCGGTATTGGTTCAGTCGCAATGTTTCTGATTCGGAGAGGGTATGACTTGAGTCGAGGAGGCGTTCAAGGAATCGTAAGTCAGGATACTAAGCCAGACATCTATAGGCGGTGTGTGAAACCGAGGTATGTATAGACAGACGGTGATACTGAGCAGTGAAAGAGGAAAATGAGAGAAGAAGTGATTTGTTTTGGTTCCCTTTTCCGCAGCATCTGCTCAGCTGCTTTTTCGAGTTTAGAGAAATAGAAGCATGAGTTTGACTTTGGACATACGGTATGGAGTTGCTGACGACTGGACTTCGGTATGTTTTTAAGACCATATATTTTTAAAACCCCCTGAGACCTCCGGAGAAACAATACCCGCAATTGCACCTTTGGTAGCAATGACGGTAAGTACTTTTACAACGCTTACTGTACTCCGTATTATGCACCGTCGTGTACAGACATATGTACTACTCTTCTATGCGCCAACATGTTTCTGTCTTCTTTTCCACGGATGGTGGTGTATGTACCATAATATAATAGATATCGGACATGACATACGCTGCGATTAAGTTCTAACAATCATTACTATACACTTTGTCACTTAGTACTATGTCATAATTAGAGTACAAGTATGCTGCACGGGATATGTAGTCAGAGTTGAGCCATCGTTGGTACGCTGACTTCAAAAGTAGTCCTACCTAACGGTTAGCATCAGAGTCTCAGCTATGGTATGTATGATAGCTATTATTGAATCCTCAATTATCAACCAAACTAGTTGGAACTTTGGACTGTATATGGTCTAAGTTATCTAGACTGAAGATTGGTACAGCACCTGTTGCTCCTTTTTAAGCCTTTTGAGTCACTCCCATGTTTTGAACAACATTGTATCTCCTCGATCATCATTCCACCAATTTCTGACGAGTTTAACTGTTTTCTCTACGGGACAACTTGGACGACAAACTCAGCTGACTGGTATTATTTTTATATGGTGAAGCCTTCATACAAGACGTGCGACGAAGGACAGAGAATCTGGCGCAAGAGGTAAAATGGCTGAATGAAATTATACGCCTTCACAGCACGCGTGTTTTGGACAAGTTGACAAGCGGGGTACAATTTGGAAAGGCAGCCACGTAATTAAATAGTTCATAACCCCGTCAACAGAAGTCAAACTCATTCCCCGTAACATACCGGACCAGGTAAAATGGCAAAAGCGTTGAATGCGCATGCTGTACTGAAACCCAAGTATGTATAGTAAGTAAAGGACAACGATTATTAGGGTGGAAGTAAGACGATGAGGCGTTAGACCACCAAAGAGGCAAAAGGGATAGGACAACAGGTTGCGACAAGCTAAGCGCAAACGAGGCTTCCCCCATAGTTAACTGGCTGAATGTATCGTGAGGCCCCTTCCCATTTTACGTTCGAGCCGTTCAGCTTTGTTTGCACTCCGCTGCCTCTTTCTTTGGCTTGGAAGCGTCGTCCTAATTCGATGTCAGAAAATGTCAAGATTGATTGACTGATACATGAGAGCTTGATACTCACCTCCTCTTCGGAGTCATCCTCAGCATCCTTATCAGACTTCGTGCCATCCTCGTCATCGTCGTCATCGTCGTCGTCCTCGTCATCCTCAAGCTCATCTTGATCGACGTCATCTCCCAGTTCCTCGTATTGGAGAGCCTCGCCAGTAAACCAGTCGATAGCACGCGGAATGAGCTTCTCCTTGATGTCCTCTCCAAGCTGATAATCAAGTTCAAGACGCTCTTCAATGTCCGTAGCAACAGTATCGTCGTCATCAGACGGAGGCTGAGGAGGCGAGAAGAAATTGAAGAAAGACTCGGTCGGCACAGTTATCTTGACAACCCGCGTTTGTTTTGTGTCTAGTAATTCCAAAGTTAGCCTTAGACCAGAAAGAAGATAACTTTTTTAAACTCACTTTTGTTCCTCTGCTTTTTACTCTCCACACTGACAGTGAGGTCTTTACCGGCTTTCCAGTCGATCTTATCTCCCTCGGCATGGTCGTAAATGAAATCCCCGCCATAGCCGTTCTCTTCCTTGTAATAATATGTCTTAGAGATCGTTTTGTTCGTAAAAAATTCATTCTCAGAGAATTCGAAAATAAGGCGGAAACCTGGCCGGTCGAGGTATTCCATACGAATGTCGACAAGATGCTTGAGAGCCTCTTGGTCTCGTTCAGTGATCATTTCTGCGAGAGAGATTTGATTCTTCATAGCAGAAAGCCAAAACTCGGGTATTCCAGCGGCTGCAGATTCGGCGCCCTCGGTATCCTTCGACTGATTCTCTCCTTCCTTGGCGCCCGCATCTTCTTCATTTTCCCTACCAGCCTCGACTTCACTATCGGTCGGTTCCACCGCTCCATTGACGATTGTGGAGCGCTTCTGATACAGGGGTGTGAATTTAGCGAAGTATTTCTTCTCCAACTCCAGTACTTCCTCCTGAAACTGAGCTTCAAGTTTAGCATGCTCCTTCTGGATACCCTTTAGACCGGCAACGCGGCGGCGGACGGGAGCGGGCAGGGATTCAATGTATCCGGAAGAGCGACCGACAAGGGTGCCCAATTTACCCTGAATCATGGATACGAGTGCGGGGTTCTTTGCGAAGAGAGAAGCCGCCGCTGCATTGTCAAGACCTTCTGTTGGAGTGTGAAAGACAGTGTTAGAAAGCGAATAAAAGCTCTGCGCAGAAAGATGGCAAGGAAAACGGATACATACCTTCTTGTATACTACCAACTTCTGGTTGCTGAGCACGAGAAGAAATAGGGGCGTTGTTTGCCGGTGTATTTTGAGGTGTCCTGTCATTGTTCCCCAGTTAGTTTGATTGTCATAAAAACCTCTGGCAGACATGATAAGTCGCGAAACCCCGGGGGGGGCGAGAAACTTAGGTGGAAGTTGAATCAAGATCTGAAAAGACTTACGGAGCAACCGGGAAATCCGCCTTCTTATTCCTAATAGGTTCAGACATTGTGAAAATAAATCAAAAGTAAGGAAATAGAAGAAAGAAGAAGAGGGAACAAGAGCAATAAAGCGTTGTCAAGAGGGCAGAGAGAGGAGCAATGATAAATGGGGGAGTCAAGAAAGAATTTGATATCTTTTTCAGTTTTGAGGGACTGGGAGAATAATAATAATAATGGCACTGGGCTTGGTGGGATTAGCGCCTTTGGGCCGAATGGCTTGGCGGAACCGTTGAGAACCTCGAACTTTTCACGCCGTACTGTACTCCGGACTGTAAGCCGTACTTGTGCATTTTTTGCTCCCAACAATGAGACGATTACGGAGTGCAGAGTGTGCTTTGAATGCTGTTCGCTCTAGACTGTTCTTTCGCACTGTACTTTTTACTTCATCACGTGGTGATAGGAGATTTACATATGTATAAAAGTACGGAGTATGCTCCGGAGTGCGGAGAGTACGTATCAGACATCATTAAGTGGATGTCGCTGCTGCTGGCCTGGAAGTAATCGTTTTACAACATTATTGTTACTGCTTGCTAACCTAGTAGTTAGTATGGTAAGATATATATATATATATATATATAAAAAAAAAAGAACCTGCTTAACAGGTTCTGAAAGCTTTCTTGAAGTGAAATATTCCGAATTCTTATTGGTG
This sequence comes from Xeromyces bisporus, assembly GCA_900006255.1. Classification (NCBI taxonomy): domain Eukaryota; kingdom Fungi; phylum Ascomycota; class Eurotiomycetes; order Eurotiales; family Aspergillaceae; genus Xeromyces; species Xeromyces bisporus. The sequence goes on from HG983346.1 coordinate 492,707, forward strand.
GTTATATAATTAATACCCACTTGTACCTATCGCTACTTATGATGATCCAACACACATTTTTAATCGCTATCATAGGTATCAACCTACAAATATTTGCCTCTATACGGAGTAGACTCTTTACACCTGAGCTGCATGGGCTTCTTATCGTCTCTCGGCTAATTCAATAAGGATGCAAAGACAATAATAATAACTCTAAAAAGCTTTGCTTGTCTGGGATAATCTCATAGCATCATGGAGGATCCCACAAGGTCATTGTCGGAGGATCCGTTGGCGGAGCAGCGTTCTACTAGAACGCGCAACCGACGTGATTCTATAAAGAGCAGGTTGTTTATTACCCCAAGTAAGGAGTGACTGCTATGCTTTTGGATTAGACTAATTCTCCGTGTAGCATGAGCGTCGTGTCTGACGTTGAGATGGCACGCAATGAGGTGGGTGTTGAGACTCTCCGCTGCATTGAACACTACTGTAGGATACTAACAGACGCTAGGTTTTTGATGGTCCTATTTCAGAAAGCATTCCTTCTAGTACTGTCTCGTTCGTTCACCGCGGGAATCGGAGAGACTCGACAATTAGCTTCTCCTACTTGCAAGATGACGAGGGCTCCAACGAGTGGCCCAGCGAAGATGCAATGGATGTCGAGAGCGATACTGGCGAAGTACCTGCGGAGGATATTGAAGATCCGCAACTGGACACAGCAAGACCGTCGTTTGGATCGAAAAGGCTGTCGTACTCCGGATCAGTCAATGAGCCTCTCCTCTCACGGCAGCCGTCCGTCAACTCTTATGCTCGAGACTACAAAACTAGTAACAGACGTTCCCAAAAAGTATACATCGGTTCCGAGGACTTAACTGTTGCTTTCGCCGGTTTCTCTACCAGCATTGGTGGCTTCGCCTTGTACACGATATTGTGTATCCTGACATTTGGTTTCGCATACCTGATTTTCAGATGGTTACCCAAATGGCGGGTAAGGCTAATAGGAAAGCCTACACCTCTTTGGAAATGCCAATGGGTTGCAGTCGAAGTGGGCAGCACCTAGTACCCATGTCCGGCACACCTTATCTGACTCTTAACAGGATCAATGGAGCCGATTCACCGTCCACGGTGTCCATAGTCAGGACTACGAACGCCCCGTTTCTACAGTTTTCCCGGGCTCTCAAAAGCAGACTACGTATTACGAGGAGGACAATGACCCGGTCATTAAAGACCTGCGACATATTGATTATAGATACCTTCGGTTTTTCTATCATCCACTCGAGGATAGATTCCTCCTGATAAACGGATGGAAAGACCCAACGTGGACAAACGTGAGGGTAATGCGAGGCGGATTAGATGCGGACAGTCGCGATACCCGCGAACACATTTTCGGCATGAATCTCATCGATATCCATCAGAAATCGGCGCTTCAGTTGCTTGTTGACGAGGTAGGTGCTTCGTTTATAGCCTTGGCTTGGTATGGTCAACTGATAAACAAAGGCTTTTCATCCCTTTTACATATTCCAAGTCGCCAGTCTCATTCTTTGGTCAATGGATGAATATTATTTCTATGCAGCTTGCATATTTGCCATCTCAGCTTTCAGTATCAGTGCAACTTTGATGGAAACTAGATCGGTACGTTAGCATGATCTGAAGTGCGGCTGGCTGTCATAATATCAACTAACGACGGTATTAGACCATGCGTCGGCTGAGAGAGATTTCTCTTTTTGAGTGTTGTGTGCGCGTGTTAAGAAATGGGTTCTGTGGGTTCTGGTGCCAACGGATTTTTGCACATAGGTGAACTCAGGTCATAACTAACGATCTTGATTCATAGGGCGATCTGTTCCTTCTCAAGAATTGGTCCCCGGCGATGTCTTCGAATTTTCTGACCCGTCACTGAATCAAGTACCTTGCGACAGTCTACTGCTGTCAGGGGATTGTATTGTGAACGAAAGCATGCTTACAGGTTTGTATCCAAAATCAGAAACACGTTTAGCATGAATGCCTAACAGTATTTAAGGCGAATCTGTTCCTGTTTCGAAAACGCCTCTAACGGATGATGCCCTTGACTATCTTGATTTGAGCGCGCCATCTATTCACCCGAACGCTGCTAAGCATTTCCTTTTCAGCGGGACAAAGATTATTCGGGCTCGGCGGCCACAGGACGTCCATGATGACGAAGCCGTCGCGCTAGCAATAGTCGTGAGAACAGGCTTCTTGACCACAAAGGGTGCACTTGTCCGCTCCATGCTCTTTCCGAAACCGACTGGCTTCAAGTTCTATCAAGATTCGTTCCGTTATATATCGGTCATGGGCATGATTGCTATTCTAGGCTTCGTGGTGTCGTTCGTAAACTTTGTCAAGATGGGGGTATGTTATATGAATTCCACGGCAATTTCTCCGCTGACAGTTGAAAGCTTCCCTGGCATATGATTACCGTGCGCGCCCTTGATTTGATCACGATAGTTGTGCCGCCAGCTTTGCCAGCAACGTTGACCATCGGGACAAACTTCGCGCTTTCGCGTTTAAAAACAAGACAAATATTCTGCATCACCCCACAGAAGTAAGGGATAATCGTGTCTCTGTATATACTTACTTCCCGTCTAACTTGTTTTAGGGTTAATGTGGGAGGCAAACTAGATGTTGTCTGCTTCGATAAAACAGGTACCTTAACAGAAGACGGATTGGATGTACTTGGGGTGCGGACAGTGAGCCGTGATATGAGGTTAGTTTACCTCTAATGTCTCACTACACGCATCTACTAAAAGACTTGCAGATTTTCCGAACTGGTGCCTGAGATATCTGATGTCTCACAATCGCCGATGGCTTGGAACTACGATCACGAGAAACACAAAAGCATTGTACATACAATGGCGACATGCCATTCTCTTAGGGTCATAGATGGCGAGCTCCTGGGAGATCCTCTTGATGTGAAGATGTTCCAGTTCACCGGTTGGTCTTTCGAAGAAAGTGAAGGCAGTACTCTGGAGCGACCGAACGTGATGTATGACACGATAAAGCCGTCCATAGCAAGACCACCTTCTTCGACTCCTCATATGGGTGGCTATGGACAGAATGGTCATGACGTGAGAGACCTAGCATACCTTCCTATCTTTTTCCTTCCTTCATCGTGTAGAAACGATGCTGACTCTACGTTAATCTGCTTAATAGGTGTCAGTGGAGCTTGGAATCCTACGGTCTTTTGAATTCGTCCCTGAACTGCGTCGCGCAAGTGTCGTTGTCAAACAGTTTGGAGGTAGCGGTGCGAGTGTCTTTGTCAAAGGAGCGCCTGAGAGTGTGAAAGACATATGTCTCCCGGAAAGCTGTCAGTATTTAATTGACAAATGAAGTGCATGCCAGAGGTTACTAACCATGCTTGCAGTGCCATCTGACTATGAAGAGCTTTTGGGTCAATATACTCATAAGGGCTATCGTGTTATAGCCTGCGCCACGAAATACAAGCATAAATTAAACTGGATGAGAGTCCAAAAGATGACCCGCTCAGAAGCTGAATCCGGCTTGGAATTCGTTGGCTTCATCGTTTTTGAAAACAAACTGAAACCTAGCACTGTTGGCGTGATATCTGAACTAAACCGAGCAGGTATCCATAATATTATGTGTACAGGTGACAATATTTTGACCGCAGTCAGCGTCGCTCGAGAATGCGGCGTGATCGAACCAGAAGAGCAATGCTTCATTCCACATTTTGTTGAAGGTCCGGTTTCGACAATGGCGTTTGTTTATACTTCTAAGGGGTCAACTTAGCTAACTGATGATGCAGACCCCGGTTTCGATACGAAACCTCGTCTCCAATGGGAGAGTATCGACAACCCGGCACTGAAGCTTGATGAAAACACTCTTACGGTATGAACTTTCAGTAATATCTCGAGGCCGATACAACTAACACTTTGGTGCAGCCCTCAGAATCATCAGCAGTTGTGGACTTGTCTGTTCCAAGAAATAATCTTAACGTGTGCAATTATTCAATAGCTGTCAGCGGGGATGTGTTTAGGTGGATGGTTGACTTCGGGAGCGAAGACGTACTCAAACGGGTATGTGTTCTTGCGTGTCAAGAATGCTTATATTATTCTGTTGCCCTAACAAGGTTTACACGCCATGCAGATGATTGTACGTGGCAAAGTTTTCGCCAGGATGTCACCCGATGAGAAACATGAACTTGTCGAGAAACTTCAGTCCCTCGATTACTGCTGTGGCTTTTGCGGCGATGGTGCCAACGACTGTGGCGCGCTAAAGGCCGCAGACGTCGGCATATCGCTCTCAGATGCTGAAGCATCCGTGGCAGCACCTTTCACAAGCCGTCTCTTCGACATATCCTGCGTTCCGACATTGATTAAGTAATAACACCCTTGCAGTTCCATCTGAGCGCAGTCGCATACTAACGATCAAAATAGGGAGGGTCGAGCTGCGTTAGTGACAAGTTTCTGTTGCTTCAAGTACATGAGTCTCTACTCGGCAATCCAATTTACAACTGTTAGCTTCCTATATACGTCGGGATCGAATCTGGGCGATTTTCAGGTAAGCCCTAATTTCGAAGAGGAAAGAAGGCGGGGAGGCCAATGCTAACCGGAAGTAGTTTCTATTCATTGACTTAGCACTCATTCTTCCAATTGCGGTCTTCAGTGAGTGCCAGTTTCAAGCAGCTTGACGTTTCTCTTAGCTGACCTATATGTAATTCAAGTGGGCTGGACAGGTCCTTATCCTGTTCTCTCCAGGAAGCGTCCAACTGCCGATCTCGTGTCGCGCAAGGTATTGATCCCATTACTTGGACAAATTGCTATTTGCATCATAGTCCAATTTTTGGCCTATAAGGCGGTCCAATATCAGCCATGGTGAGTCAGAACAGGACAGATTGCTTAAGATTCTGCGGACCTAAACATCATCGCAGGTTTGAACCTCCTCGGGTAGACCCAGAGCATTCGAATATCGAAAATTCAGAAAACACCACTCTATTTTTATTGTCTTGCTTTCAGTACGTCATGATGAGTGTCGTTCTGAGCGTGGGAGCGCCATTCCGGGCGTCGATGTTGTCGAACGGTTCGTAAACCCTGTTCCGCTGTATGCGCATCTGCTAATAGTCGTCAGCGCCTTTACTATGTACGATACTCGTGGACTTGTCACTATCAAGCTACATGCTCTTCAATCCGCCTAGATGGTTGTCTAAGACTATGCAGCTGACCTTCTTGTCTGAAAGCTTCAAAGGCTTGGTATTTGCCGTTGCCATGGGCGGCTTCCTAACTTCTTGGATAGCAGAGCGTAAACTTCTGCCAGGTCTGGCTCGAATGCTGGGCCGCGCATATCCCTACCTGCGGCCGAATTACCGCAAGAAGCGGCGACAGTATAAAGTACTGCGTGAAGAAACGTTGAGGTGAAGATGATGGGCTTTGCCTTTTGGGACGTTGAATCTACGGTGTGTGTTGTATTCTCATCGATTTGTTGCGACCTGGTGAAAAGAAGTTATGTGAGGCCGACGATGGTTTCGTGACATTGATATAGACACGTGCATTAGAATAGCAGTTCTCTGAACATACACCTGAAAATAAAACAACGATTGGTATATGAGGTCGCTCTGACCAATTCTTAACTCCAGTCACGGCACAAAGAAATGAAAGCAATAATGATCATGATAAACCCCGGGTCTTTCCCGGTTTGAAGGACCAAACATATTCCTCTGATGAGGCATTGGACGAGGTACGGGTGGTGGCAAAGTTTCCAGACATTGCGGAAAGTTTCAATGATCGAATGGATGCTTCAAGTTCAGTAAGGCAGGGCCGTCCTTTTTGGCTCGATACATTAACTACACCAGCCGGAAAACCTCACATTAGCAAAAGAAGGGCCCAAACATGTAGTATTGGTGAGGGTCATGTCGAGCGTACGAAGAACCACATGCTAGCCCCCAGAGCAGTTGCGGCAAAGCGGTAGAAAGGGCGCGGAGGGTGGACGTGGATAGGGTGCTTGCCAGCAGCCATTTTCCTGTTGATATCTCAGTTAGACAGAAAGCCTCAACCCAAGTAATACTAACTGATGAAACTGAAGAACAAACAGAGATGATTACCAGGCGTCAATTACAGGGACAGAAGAGAAGAAGATTGGAGCAGCAGCGGACAGCCGTGGTTAAAGATAACAACAACGGCCAGCAAGAGACTCTCCTGCTTCTCCAACGCGGCGTTGTGTGAAGTCAGGCCAGAGTTGGGTAACGTGACGGAGAGAGACCGGACTGCGTCATTATTGGCTGAGAGGCCATTAGGGAAATTTTGCAGTTCCACCTACCGACCAGTTGCTCTCTCTCGCTGGTAAACTCCAGTTGACTTTTGGCTCTGGGAAAGAAAAATGTATATAATAAAAAATGAATAAAATATAAAATAAAATAAAATAATGGTGACTCATACTTATAATCAATTCTCCTCGAGTTTTCCTGCTTCATCGCTTCTTCTCCTATTATTGTACCATATTGCACCAATTCTCTCCCCATAGGAAGGCTTCATCTTTTTCTCCTCCATCATGGCGTCTCAAACTGGTTATGTCAATGTTAACCGAAACCAAAATGCCTTGTCTACTTCCCCGCCTACTTCCTTTCAATCCCCGCCATCTAGTTTCGGCGCCTCTCCTTTCGGTGGTCGTACAATCCCTTTGCCAAACGCAAAACAACTGAAGCCTTTTGCTACTGAAGACATAAAGGTTTTGCTCCTGGAAAATGTCAACCAAACCGGCCGAGACATCCTCTCCGGCCAGGGCTACCAAGTGGAATTCTTGAAGTCATCCCTCCCTGAGGATCAGCTCATCGAGAAGATTCGGTAAGTACTTCTTACTGCACCTCTTGACGCACAAGGAGCTTAACTGTTCATCATCTAATTACTGTTAAACGTTGAAGGGATGTACACGTGATTGGCATTCGCTCGAAGACTAAGCTCACTCCCCGTGTCCTGAAAGAGGCCCGAAATCTCATAGTTGTGGGTTGCTTCTGTATCGGAACAAACCAGGTTGATATCCAATATGCTGCGGACAACGGCATTGCTGTCTTCAACTCCCCGTTCAGCAACTCTCGCAGCGTTGCTGAATTGGTCATTGCTGAGATCATTGCCCTGGCTCGACAATTGGGTGACCGTTCCAATGAGATGCACAACGGAACTTGGAACAAAGTAAGCAAGAAATGCTGGGAAATCCGAGGAAAGACTTTGGGTAAGTGTTGTTGTTCTTGAGATGCCGGAGGGGAACCCATCTTGCCGTGCCCCTGACTTCTTCGGTTGATGCTCTGAGTCCTTTGCTTATAATTTAATTTACCCTTCGACTAACCTATGGCAATGCAGGTATCATTGGATATGGTCACATCGGCGCACAACTATCGGTCCTCGCAGAAGCGATGGGAATGTCGGTTATTTACTATGATGTAGTGAACCTAATGGCATTGGGAACCGCTCGTCAAGTACCGACATTGCAAAACCTACTAAGCGAAGCAGACTTTGTGACCTGCCATGTTCCCGAACTCCCGGAAACGAAGTATATGATAGGCCAGCAACAGCTTGAACAAATGAAGAACGGGAGCTACCTGATAAACGCAAGTCGAGGAACTGTCGTGGACATCCCAGCGCTTATTCACGCCATGCGAACCGGCAAGATCGCCGGCGCTGCCCTTGACGTGTATCCGAACGAACCTGCTGGCAACGGTGACTACTTCAACAACGATCTCAACACTTGGGCTGCTGATCTGCGTAGTCTCGGAAACTTGATATTGACCCCCCATATTGGCGGTAGCACCGAGGAAGCACAAAGTGCCATCGGCGTTGAAGTTGGTCAGAACCTGGTCAAATATGTCAACGAAGGGACGACTCTGGGTTCTGTAAACCTGCCCGAAGTCAATCTTCGCTCTTTGACCATGGAGGAACCAAACCACGCACGGGTGAGTAAACTCCGTTACTTTCTACCGCCGTTTTGTTGGATTTACGACTGACTATCGCAGGTAATCTACATTCATCGAAATATTCCTGGTGTTTTGCAGAAAGGTCAGTTTGTTTCATAACATGCGTATGACTGATGAGACGCGACTGACATTTCAAAAGTGAATGAAATCCTTGGCGGCCACAACGTTGATAAACAAATGACCGACAGTAGAGGTGATGTACGTCATTGTACCCTTTCGATTTCTAAATGCAGGAATGTACGTTACTAATGATGCTTAGGTGGCCTACCTAATGGCGGACGTAAGTAACGTCGACACGAGCATGATTAAGGACCTGTATGAGAGACTTGAGAGCCTTTCGTGTATGTACATTTCCTGATTGCTGTCTCAATTGTCGTGGGCTTTGGCTAACTTCTCCTTCAGCTCGCATCATGACGAGAATCCTATACTGAGCGAGGCATCTAAGCACACACTCCCACTCGAGCCAGTTCTGCAGGCTTTCTAATGAAACGTTGGAGACGAACGAAAGAAAAAGCTTCATTTAGGAATAGGGTTGAAAGGTCGTCATTGTTTATAGCTTAATCTAGCATGATCACACATTATTTTGCCTAGCAACGTATCATCCGTTGTCCTTGTGAGCTTTCCAACCAAGCGGCTCAGGATTTAGGAAACGTCCCGGTCAGGCCTTTGGGATGCAAGGAGGACCCGTGCCCGTATTTCAGGGACTTATGATATGTAGTCAAATTTTTGACTGTTGCTAAGCCTTATGTCCTCCTCATCGATAATATGACCTGGTGTCCGGGCTTCGGCTTCGGCTCCGGCTTCGTCTTCTGATAGATCGTCCGCGCTCTTGTCGCGAGTAATCCAATCTATTTTCACGCCAATCATCATTGTACCTGGAGTTATCGCTGGCTCTCCCTCGCATTCGCTCGCTGGTGGAATCGTACTTCGGTACGTACGAATCAATATTTCCCTCCGCTCGTCCATTATAGCGACCGTGGACTCTATCTCTCCGCCGGTCATATCTATAATCCACCCTATCACCCTGATACCCGCCTGTGAAACCAGCGGCCGACCTGTAAGATAAGTCTCCCTCTCTCTGCCAAGATGACTGGTTGGCGCGAGCAGCCCCTGGAATACGGCTATTCCTATTTTCCACTCCCGCCCTAGGGGCATAGTTTGTTGACCACTCTCCGTTTTGGCCTATCCCAACGGAACCCCCTGCTGGAGCTGGAGGCATAGCCGCTCGCTGTCCACGGAATTTCCTTCTATCGAGTTCGTGAGAGTCCTCAAAGTGAGGCAGTTCGCCTCGTCTAGCGGGAAGCGGGGGGTTGAAGAAATAAGGATGCCTCAACGCGTCAATGGCATTTATCCGTTTCCGCCAATCGAGTCTAAGCAACTCAGTAAGTAGGGATATGGCGGTAGGGGATAGCCTATATCAGAAATATTAAACATTTAAAAGTCAGCCTCGCCGAACCAAACTTATAGGAGAATGGTCAATCGAGGTTGTACTCATTGAAGACTTCTGGCAAATTCCCAGGCCTGCTTCCAAAGTGCTTGACACCTTCACAGCCTGGGAGAGAGCTCCAACCTGGCATGTTTTCTTCCGTAGGAGTGCCCATAAGGTTGAATATCAGTTGGGCTTGGTTCAGGTCACTGCTTCCGGCAAGGATTGGTTTGCCTTTGAACATTTCGCCAAAAACACATCTGAATTTGTTAGAACATAACCCAATGACGTCGGTTGTTGGATTATTTACCCAGCACCCCACATGTCTATGGCTGTCGTATAACGCCGAAGTTGAAGCAGTAGTTCGGGAGGACGGTACCATCGCGTCACAACGAGTGTGGTGTAGTCTCTCTTGGCTTCACCGCCACCTTTTCCAGGTTGAGGAGGGGGTTCATCGTACGGTCGAGCCAAGCCAAAATCAGCGATCCGGAGTGTTCCTTCATTGTTTATAAGGAGATTCGCGGCTTTTGTCACAAAAAGTCAGCTGGGAAAACAAAGTCCACACGCACGAGGTACAAGCCTTTCATGTCTCGATGCAGGATATGATTCTGCAAATGTTAGAATAGTCCACAGACGCCAGTATGCAGGATATATAATACTCCATGTAAGTATCGAAGTCCCTCGATTAGCTGAAGCATATAGCATTTAATTTGAGATTCGTTGAAGTGCACGGCCGGATTTTCGAGAAGTCCCGAAAGGTCATGCTCCATATATGGAGTAACCATGTACATGCTCGACTTTTTCCGTCCCTCCCCTGTTTCGTGCGTCAACACAAAAGAAGTGCTTAAGATAAAAGGCACCTATGGCTCACCTTTGCTTCTTTCCACGGCCATTTCCTTGAGATGCAGGATATTCGGGTGTGACAGCATTTTCAAGAGTTTGATTTCACGGAGAGCAGTGATTGGAAACTTCGGGACAGAGGGAGGTCAGAGAATTTCAGTCACGGTTATTAGCCGGACGGCATTCTTACCCCATCTTTCTCATTGTGCATGAGGATCTTTTTAAGAGCCATGATAGAACTGTCATTTTTGAATCTTGCTTTGTAGACCTCACTGAAGAAAGAGTTTTGGTAAGCTACAGTCAGCCCATTGCATACGGAAAAACGGCTTACCCAAAGGTGCCCTCTCCAAGCTTTCCTAAGAATTCAAAGTCACGAATGCTTGAACAACCACGGAAGCGTGAATAGCCGTTTTGGTCTCTCTCAAGAGAAGCCCTGGCAGGTAACGGCTGGTCTGGTAGAGCCATTTGCTAAACCGGAGACAGATTCGGAGGTGCAGTAATCGTTGAAGGGACTGGAAGCTTTGGAGCCTGTGTGTTGTTTATCTCATAGTACTATTTAGTAATAGCAAGGAAATAAGTAAAACAGGATGATCTCTCAAAAAAAAAAAAAAAAAAAAAAAAAAAAAAAAAAAAAAAAAAAAGTARTADKASMACATAGTATACT
>HG983346.1:503894-525943 GCA_900006255.1 Xeromyces bisporus
AAAAAAAAAAAAAAAAAAAAAAAAAAAAAAAAAAAAAAAAAAAAAGTATAGCACATGTATACTCTGGGTTTGTATGACTATAAGTACTGTACGAGGAGGAAAAGCTGTGCAGTATGTAGTATGTACTCCGGAGTAAGTATGTACCTACCTGCCAAGCCAAGCAAAGCCGATTGGGACATTACAAAATGCACGTACTGTACTTTTGTATTGTATTGTATTAGACTTCTTACATTGTATGTACAGACAGTAAAACAGAAGTCCGTGACCGTACAGTAGAATCTCACATCCTGTCCTGTCTGTACAGAGTACGCACGAGTTAACTACTATTAGAACACATCACTGGGCATTCAATCTTTGCACATCAATTTCTCATTATTCAACAATCCCTAGCAAAATAATCTGGCACAAGGTATTTTGAGATACAGTTCCAAACTCCCTCGACGTACAAGCAAATTAAACCCTCTCGAGGACTTGCTCCTTGAACTCCCGCTCAACCTTGTGGCCCTTGTCATCTGTCGATGACTCCCCATGCAAACTTAGAAGCGCACCAAGATCGAATTTCGGCGATTTCAGGAGTTTCACCTTGCGGACGTGCACCTAAATCGCAAATGTCAGCTCGTATGTATGGCCATCTTGGTTGGGATACACAAACATTTTGCAGCGGGTAGATGCCTTGGGTTGACTTCTCAATCTCACGACCAATGACCTCCGGAATAAGCTTGTTGGTGAGCTGAGAAAGTGTGCAGCCAGATGCCTCCCGCAGCATAATCTCGGTCATCTTCTTTCGAATCGCACGGATCTGGGAGGAGCGGGCGTATGTAGTCTTCTTGATCTGGTTATGGCGTCTCTTCGTGAAGGCAACGGCGAAAAGACGGAGAAGGTAGTCGTCGGTAGTCTTGATCGTTACGTTGGCCTCGATGAGAGTTTGCCACTTGCGAACAAGAGAGCGCAGTTTGTCGGTTGTGAAGTCCAAGCCATGGAAGTTGGTTAGGCAGTTCTTGCCTTGGACCTCATCAACGCGCAACTTGACCTTACGGAAAGCATGGTCTTCGTCGTTCTGCAGATCAGCGAGCGAGACCTCGAAGATTCGTCCCTTCAAGTAGTCGTTCGCGTTCCTAAGACCACTGGTCCGGTTGACAAGAGTTTTCCCAACGCTTTATACAGTTAGCAGCGATAACAATGAAAATAAAATTGACAGCTGCATGACATACTCTCGGATCTGGAAGGTTGAGGGTGCCTAATTTCGGTCAGCACGTTTACCCTCAGCGCATAAAACGAGTTTCATACCTTCACAGAGTATTCATCCTTCTTAGAGAAAGGGTCGACAGTCCTCTTCTTGATACCCTTCTTGCCCTTGGACAAACGCTTGTTCCTATGATATGTTAGCAACACTGGCGTCTCAAATTGCTGTCTTGTAGTTTTGAAGATAAAATCAATGGGAGAGGGAAATGTATCTTACTTTCCAACAGCCATGACTTGAAACTTCGTCTATCTCTTTGTTAAAGAATAGACGGCTGTGGTACCGGACGTTTTGAGACTATTGACGGTCGACGGTGAGAATGTTAAATTCCGGACTCCCACAAAAAAGTTGGCTAAGCGAGGCATTGGCCCTATCAGTGAATAACGTAATTCCGCTTCGTCACATGATTTCAAGTGCAGGACAATACGGGCTACCTTACGACCCAACCGTGCATCATTTGTAACATCCAATCAAGCATCTTGGCAATAATAACTACATACTACTGTACAGAGCTGTCACCTGTGTTTATGATATGATACGTATGTACTCGTCCACCTATGTACTCGTCCACCTCCTACTCTGTATACATATTTGGTGCAGAGTATAGAGCGGTTTTTTTCTTTAACTCGGCTCCTATAGATATCTAATACTTATTAAAGTGTTCAGAATTGGCCGGACTCAATCATACTCTAACTCATGACTGGTGAGAACGCAGAGCCTGTGCCTTCACCTGCTCAAGGGGTAGGTCCAATCTACAGGCCTGATGGAGAGAAGCCAACTGCAACAGTCTCAAAGGACGTATCTTATGATAATGTTCATGTTTTACCACAGACTCCTCAACTGATTGCACTCTTGACGTAAGACTCAGGTTCTGAATTGCGTTTTGCTACATCTGCGTTTGGTCCCTAGTACAGATTCGCTGATGATTCTGCAGTATGATTAGAGACAAGTCAACGGGTCGTGCTGATTTCATTTTTTATTCAAATCGTATTATTCGTCTGTTGGTTGAAGAAGGACTGAATCATCTACCTGTCGTTGAGCACCCTGTAACAACACCTCTTGGCCGAGCTTATTTAGGCGTCAAATTTCAAGGGAAGATATGTGGCGTGTCGATTATGAGGGCTGGAGAAGCTATGGAGCAAGGGTTGAGAGACTGCTGTCGGTCTGTTCGCATTGGGAAGATCTTGATACAACGAGACGATGAGACTTGCAAGCCTAAGCTTTTTTATGAAAAGTTGCCTGTCGATATCGCTCAGAGATGGGTCCTCCTTCTTGATCCAATGTTTGCGACTGGTGTGTACTTTTTACTCCTTAATGATATTGTTTTTATTTCTATTTTGTGGCAATCGATCTAATTTGACCTAGGGGGCTCTGCTACGCTTGCTGTCGAGGTCTTGAAAGCAAAGGGTGTTCCGGAAGATCGAATTCTCTTCCTCAATCTTATTGCAAGCCCGTCTGGTGTTACAGAATTTGCTAAAGCATTTCCCAAACTGAGAATCGTTTCCGCATTTATTGATCAAGGTTTAGATGAGAAAAAGTGGGTGTCATGTTTTAATTATGCGTTTAATGGTCGTTTCTAATCTTCGTGAAGGTATATCATTCCAGGTTTAGGTGACTTTGGTGACCGATATTATACTCTTTGACTTGTGATGCACTGCAATCTTGAAGGAGCTTCAAATGAGCTTTTTATATTATTATTAACGACATATATGATACGATACTTTCGTTGTACATGTGAGGAAATTCCCAACCATCAAGGTTCTTGGGTCTCACTTACGGCCTGTCGCTATCACTCTTCGAAAGCACGACATTACCGTTAATATAGGTAGTTGCTGCCGTGTTGCACTGTGCTCTGCTTTCAAACATGCCGAGCTTGTTGTCAATTTTCAAAAAATACATTGAATTTAACAAATGCTATGTGGATGTCTTCCCTGAGTTACCTCATTGTTGTATGAATGAATGTACAATGTACCAGTGTATCACCTTATATACTCTGTACTAGTCAGACTTGACCAGCTCTCCGAATGAACATGGACAACGGCCGCGATTGTCCGTCCCATCCTTTTTCATCTCATCCAACAATTGGGAGAGCCAGTCGGTTATCATATCATATCATACACCGAGTTTGGTTGGCTATGCATTGCATATTTACAAACTCCACGCCTACGGATCGGAGTAATACATAATAGAGTACATACTTCACCAAGCTTGAGCGAATTCTTATCATACAACACACAAAACAACGCTTGACCCAAATTAGTCGCAGCCTACTTGACGGAGTGTCGGAGATGACGAAGACGTCCGACATTTGGCCCAAAAGAACTTATCTACAATGAGACTGTTTTGCGACACCGCCGTAGCTGCTAATGAGTGATTGGCACATTCCTTCCTTGTGACACTACTGTCACTTCCAAGAGCTCAAGTATGTATCATACACTCCGTATCATACACTCCGAGTCCTGTACCGATGAACACGGAGCATGTATTTATAGGCTCCGTTAGTAATTATACGCAATTAGATAACCCTAAGTTCTTCCTCATCTTTGACTCGAAGGGTTACAGTAGTCAGACCTGACCAGCTCGAAGGATCGCTGAGACCTGGTTGCTAGCATGCGAAATTTCCTTTCTTATCCTCCTTCTTATGTTCAATAATTCAAGGCTGCTTATTCTTATCGTATGTACAACCTCCGTATATCGACATTCTCCTCGATAACTTCCTCAACCCTCTTGACTCTTGAGGACCTTTGAACTCGGCTTCCAGTTCTCAGGCCGTAGCTTCTCATTGATATAGAAGCACTTCTTCGAGGGATGTCTTCCTCCGCACACTTGGAATGCTGATTCCTTCTTCTTACCGTTTGCAGTTTAAGACTTGCTGGTCTTTCTTATGGCTTCTTTTTGGTCGGAGTTCTCGCTTTCTTCATCGACTTCTCAACGGAATGAAGCTGCTAGGCCCAGATACCCTTTCCGTCCTGCTAGCTTTCTCTTTTCTCCTCTTGCTGTTCCCAGTACCCCTTAATTGTCCTTCTCGAATTTTCATTGTGTGCTAGCCCGTAAAGCCACCGGCTGCCACCCCATAGGCATCTGGCAGGTACTGCTTCATGCATTTATTTGAGAAACTCGTTATTGCCAATTTGCCTCCATAGGTAGTGAGTGGTCCCGACTCCCTTGGAACTTGACCATGCCAATTTGCTCAGACCGAACATAAAAATCATCCCATCTGTGAAGCCACTCCGTCATTCGCACCCCCTCTTAGCGCGCATTTGTATAAGTGAAGCCATTGTCATCTCTTGATTCGGCTTGTGCTTCCGCAGCAAGTCTATTAAGATCTCTCGGGCTTCTTCTGGCGGATGTCTGACGATGAGACCTCCGCCGTGGTGTTGAGAATATGAGCTAGAGTCCTAGTTGGATATCTTTCAACCGTCTCATATCTGCAGTCAAAATATGCCAATATGGTGTGCGAGTCCGACGGGATACCTGGTCAGGTCTGACTAGTACATACATGTACGTACTCTCACAGGAAATTATTTATGTACGTGTCCCGCACATCCATCTATCAGGTTACTTCGGGGAAAACTATCTACACACCCTTTTTAGCTACCTACACACCCTTTGACTGATGATGTAATCCAATGCTATCTACACACCCCTCTGTCTGTATTTTTACGTATCGTTACGTATTGCTACGTATTTGTATTTAACTTGGCTATTGACGTCTCGAAAAAGATCCTTCCGGTCTCTCAGCACTATCCCTCAGCCGTCTTCATTTTTTTCTTCTTGCCTTTTCTTTTTCGATAGCTTTACCAAGTGGCAAGTCTCCTGTGGATGATATCGTACATATCCTTGAATTGGATTTGGCATTCATTCTCTCGCGTGGTGCCCCTTGGACTTGCAGATATAGCAGGTCCGTCCGGTCCGCTTGCCATCATTCCTCTCGTCTCCTTTTGGCGTTGGAGTTTGGCAAGAGGAAGAGTCGGTCTGTCGAGAAGAAGACGAGCTATTTCGTCGACGACCTTCTGCAACCCTCCGCACCGACATGCCTCTGCACCGACATGTGTGACGAGGAGTCAATGGGTCCTCCCTGGTGGTCACGAGTGTCTCTGAAGACCTTCAAGTCGCCTACTTTGTCATAACCATCCTCTCCTGCACCTAAATTGGCAGCGCAGGCCTCTTCAGAGTAATCAGCGGAGTGGCCTTTCTCGTCGTCATTTCTGATGTCTTCATCTTCGTTGTCGTCGCTGTTACCCGCCGCTTGGTGGTTGGCGGTCTATATGCACTGCTCACCATAGAATTAATTGCCGCACCCTCGACGGGTCGTGGACAGATTCCCGCAACGGATACTGATTGCAGTCAGGGAATGTAGGTCTCAGTGGTGCCTGCGGAGGTTGTCAATTTGACTTTGGGCAGGTACTTGAGGAGGCTGACCATAAGAAGGGAATGCTAGTACGTCCAAGCAGGTCTTAGGGACGCTGATGGGTATCCTATAACAAGTAGCCGAGTAAAGTCGAATTTCAATTAATTATTAATGACAGCTGGTGACACATATATAATTGATATCAAAAGGATATATATCAAACTTATGCCCCTTGAGTATCGAATACCATTGATATCAATACATGTACTACTACGTACATCAATATACTGCATGGCTATACACAATTTCTTCCAGGTAATCGGGTTAGAGTTGATACATAAAACTGCCTTTCGAGTCTCAAGCAGCAAGAAGATGGACAGCCGTCACAAGCGGCAGCTCTAAGTGAAGAGAGACGTCAATGCGACACTAGCAAAGTTGAATACAAATATGTATCAATACGTAACGATACGTAAAAATACAGACAGAGGGGTGTGTAGATAGCACTGGATTACATCATCAGTCAAAGGGTGTGTAGGTAGCTAAAAAGAGTGTGTAGATAGTTTTCCCCGGTTACTTCAGGTATGATTTGCGGAGGGAGCGAAGCGGTCCCCTTGGGAGTGGTTATATGGTCAACAGGGTCAAGCGCGCTTAGGAATTCAAGCGCCGCACGTGAGTGATTAGCGTTGCGCTAGTAACTTAGCTCCACACTTGAGTCCCCACTAAGAATACAACGTACAATACTAAGTCACTTATAGTAGGCGGTACTACTTAATTCTGCCAGGAAGCATGAAATGGAAATTCTCGAAGGTATGCGAGTATGCCAGTCTGCCAACTGGTGTATGTCAGACCGTCAACTGGCACCATTTTTTCACGAACTACGGTGTATGATACTCTGTAAGCTAACAACTAACCGACCCCTGACACCCCTCCACCATAAGATTCCGGGGTCGCGCTAGTGTCGGTTATGAAAATAACACCAGTAGCAACATATACCATTTTACTACTGCGCTCTGTAATTTCAAGTTGATTTAGAACACTGAACAACAACAACAACAACAACAAAAAAAAAAAAAAAAAAAAAAAAAAAAAAAAAAAAAAAGTGCTACTATGATAGAAACTACTAATTCAGTGATGAAATCAGAGAAATGTGCCAGTTGGCAGATTTTTAGACGTTTTCGCATCCCGGCGGATCAGCGATTTACCGCTTTACATACGTAGTCATTTCAGACATTCCCAGGTCGGTAATATTATTAGTGAAATTTACTAGGGCGACGCTAAGTTACTACATAAAATGCGTAGCAAATCGGCAAACCCCTAAATTGACAACTCCAAAATTAGTAAACCCTAAATTGACAAAAATTGCCCCTCGATTAACAAATCCAAAGTAACCCCTGTCTAGCAATTAAACCTGTCTAGCAATTAAAAACCCTCTGTTAGCAACTTCAAATTATTGAACTAAACCTTTTTTGGTAACAGCCCTAGTCTTCATTTGGTAGTTATTGGCAAATAACTACATGTTGAACTGCAAGAAAACTATCAGCAATGATCAATAGCCACCAAATCCTTGTAGGTGCGTCTGGCACGAGTATTCCAGTTTGAGGCAGGCAAACCGGCGTTTATCTCTTAAGCTGCCCCGTCTGCAGGTACGTTTGAGAGCCGGGTGAGGCCTGAGCTGCCGCATAATGGGTTTCGGGGCGACGAACACGGCGCCTCTTCCTGCGGGCTCTTCTTGCTGAATAGACCGGTGGAGGGCTTGTCGTTGCTGTTGCCGGTCTTCGTCATGTCTCGTTCGTTGCGTACCCCTTTTCCTTAGACTAGGTCTGCCGGGACGCCGAGGTCCCTCGGCCGCACGCGCATTCGGCGGAGGTATCGTGTCATCGACGCCGACAGAAGGAAGAGAAACAACTTTCGAAAACCAGGATGGGGAGGGCGAGAAAAGAAGCGGTTTACGGACGGATGTTTTCTCTCGAGGAAGGAGAAAGGAAATTGAGACGCGACACGACACTTATTTTGGACTTGTTAATCAAGGGGTAATAATTGTTAATTCAGGGTTTAGGGTTGTCAATTTAGGGGTTTACCGCGCAACCGAATACCCCTGGAATAGCAATCCAAGATACGAAATCCCTCAGATAGGAGCCACTTGTTGATCATAGGGGCAATTTATGTCAATTTAGGGTTTAATCCCACTATATTTTAGCGCGTTCTGGCAGGGTGGCCAAATCTCAGGATGCTTATTTTTACTGACGAAGACTGAAGGCATTTGACAGAATTTCGAAACGATCAAGTGATTCAGCGAGCTAAAAGAAGACGATTCATCGCAAAAGAATTGAGATACGACCCATACTTGTCGTGCAGTTACTGGATTAGTCTCAGATATTTTGGTGAGCCGGTGTCAAGGTTCTGGTGGGAACTACGTGTCCCGCACCATAAGCTATTATTTCGACCCCGCTCTATCGTTTCCCAGATTCAAAATTGTTTAAGCTGTTTCTCCTGTGGCGTCAATAGGCTTTGAAGTTGGGACATTTTGTATGGGAAGCCCATCCAAAGTTCCTCCCGGCAGAATGTGGTCACTATAAACTTATTGGGAAAGCGGTAGTGATAAGTAAGGGCGGGACCCACCGGCACTAACCTATATAGGTTAGCGTGTACTTCTAAAAGGGCTTAGCGTTTCTTTACATAATCCTGAGGCCTTGGCCAAGGTGTCATTGACCATTGATCGTCCAGGAAGTTACCTTTACCGGTTAGACTGCTCACGTGCATTACCATATACGGTTAGGGCGTTCACGTGATCTGCCTTCGGGGCCAAAGTTCCGCCCATGTCGGTTACAGGTCTCCCATCAAAGCCAAATCCTCCCATATTCCAGTTTGTGGCAGGTAAACCGGCGTTTATCTCTTAAGCTCTTGTGTTCTCACTGCTCGAAGGCAAGTTAGGCGACTTCGCAAACCCCCTCCTACCTAAACGAATATAAACGAATAAGTAAACGAATAATAATAAACAGGTCAGCAGCGTTTTATTCGGTAAGGAATAGTCCATTAATATATTCGTTGCCGACCCCTAGGACTCCGACTCACCGTCACCAAATCCTAGGATGCCCATCTATTACGTCTTCTATATATGGACGCATTTTGGCGCAACTATCGAAATTTCGTGTGTCGCTTCTGGTCTTTCCCGTCCGCCGTAGTCCCCACCCCGAGCCTTTCACCAAGAGCCTTTCATAAGAACCTTTCATAAGAGCCTTTCATAAGAGCCTTTCATAAGAGCCTTTCATAGCCTTTCATAAGAGGCTTAAGAGCCTTTCTCTTGACTTGATGAATATTTACTGCTCTCTACTCACCCCCCTTCTTCCTCCGAGCTTCGTTCTACATATTGACGAAGAAGAATTCCGAAACGGCCAAGTAATTATTATTCTGCGAGTTTAAAGAAGACGACGTCGCAAAATAGAATAAAATAAAATAAAATAAAAATTTGAGATACGACCCATATTCGTCGTTCATTCACCGTATTTTTATGATAAGGAAGCCTGGGACCAAAGGAAGCGAACATTTTGAGCTCGCTTAATAATTAACTACAAACTAACCTAAAAGGGAAGGTACCTGTGTGAGACTAACCCAATGTGCTTAGGTGTATCCTTCCCCTGGGCGGGAGGTAAGTTGTAATACCACTAATGCCTCGTTGCAGCTTGCGTTTTATTCTCTTCCTGTCTCTTCCAAATCTTCATTCTGTCCTCTTTAAGCGGCGCTCTGGTTCCTCTACGCGGACGAGAGCTGTCGTCGAGTCGGTTGAGATGAGAGAAACCAAGATGTCAGAAGGTCTTACAAAGCTAGGTGTTCTAAGTAAAGGATCAAGAGTTCTAGCGAGAAGACAACGCAACAAACAGTATGGTTCGATTGCAACAAAACGATCAGCTTGACCTAAGCAAAACTATGACATGACAAGAACGGGAGAACAGAACAGGCTGTCACGGCCCGTCCTATATCCGGTATACGTGACCCACAACGTCTGACCTTTTTTACTTCTTCCTTGTTTATGGGAACCTCTAAAATGACTACCCGGCTTTAATTGTAGTATGGTTATGAGTCATGACAACATATAGTAGTTAGAGAATTGCATCTTTCTCTTTCCTTTCTCCCACGGGCCATGACAAAGTGGGAATTCAATTTCTGACCATGGCCATTGGCCACCATAATAAGGTTGCAAATCATTCTAATTTGATTATTAATAACGTCATTGCTTTGCGCCCTAATCTTTGTCGCTTGATAACCCTACCACGTGATTACTGTTTAGCGACTATATTTATTGAGTCATTCGTTGAGAGCTTCCCACACTCTTTGATTTGTTCTTCGCCTTCCACGTATCAACTTTATCATAAACAGGAGCACAACGCCTGCAAGTAATTCTGTCGCTGCCACTCCTTTCTCTTCTCCTTTTCCTCGATAAGAAACCTGCCTAGAGTAGGTCTGTTTAGGATGGTCATTGACTTGACTCATTACCACGATTCTGATTCTGATCAATCCGATGTAAGTGAGTTCATGCTGCTGGCGCTCTAAATAAGGTTGTACCCCGGGCTTCAGCCAAGCCCCTCTTCGGAAGAGAATCTCCAGGCTGCTATTCTTGAGCTGCTCGGTATCCATGCAAGTAACTGGTGGGTGTTTCATATTTTCGAAATTAAGGAGATTCTTGGTGTTGTTCCCATCCAGTAAGGCGTCTATTGATTACCTTATGCCTTTCTTATGTACTATGTCTATTTGCTAGTTCGGTTCTCCCTGTCCAAGTCACTAAATGACTGTTTCACTGGCTCCCCTTCATTTCGAGTTGACTGGAAGCTGACAACAATTCTAATTTAGAGAAGGAAGTCTATTTCTTCATTCCAGAATTTTTCTCAGCCAAAAGCATCATCTGCCTCTCTTAAAAGAAAACCAGAGAGCAGTCCTGACGAGTTGTCCCTGTCATCCGCACAGTCGGTACCTCGAAAAAGCCGTACTGATGCCTTGAGCAATGGGTACAGTCACAGCTCCAATCTGCAGAGTCTCCGCACCGGCTCCAAGGCAGTGAGTGTTGTTGTTCCTACACCGTCACGTCAGCTTGAAAAGGAAACCGAGCAAATAGACTGGGACTGCAAAAGTTTGAGGTATAATGTCACTCTTCAATCGGATTGAACTATAAGTCCTTTGACTGATTCGCCTTTTTAGACGCGTGCCGTCTCCTGTAACTGGTTTATCAGAAAGACACTATCCAACAGAACAAGATGAAAGGAGGTCAACAAAGGGCGCATATCCACGTTTCAAAAAGGTCAATCGCAGAGCTATTTCTTTACTTGCTGAATATCCTGGCATAATTCTATCGCAAAGCTCGCCAGACAAGTCGTCCATTGCTGTTTGCCGCCAGCTTCGCTGCTCCTTAGAACGGAAACTGTCGTCAATAGCAGGGCCAACAGTCTCCCTTGCCGTCAAGAATGAGCGATCATTCGACGGCTTTTCTTCTGACTTCGAGTTTATTCACGCTTACAAATTACACAAAGGCGTTGAAAAGGTCGACCAGTCATTTAACGGAGGCTGTGCTTGTTATGGAACTTGCGATCCAAAACGATGCTCATGCCTATCTCAGGAGATTGAATCAGATGATCTTATCATTCCTTATAGAAGGGCAGAGGATACGCCTAATTTACTTGTGTTGACCCCGGACTTTCTGAAACGAACCACCATGATATATGAGTGTACACCTCAATGTGGGTGTGATGAGAATTGTTGGAATCGTGTTGTGCAGCACGGTCGCACTGTCCGCCTGGAGGTTTTCCACACTGGAAACCGAGGTTTTGGTGAGCTTATATCGGTTTTGGATATTCGCTAAGCGTTCGAAGAAAGTATCATGATAAATCAGCTAACGCACATTGCTGTCACCAGGTCTTCGCTCTCCAGACCGTATTCGAGCCGGCCAGTTCATCGATTGTTACTTGGGCGAAGTGATAACCGCAAAAGAGGCTGACCTACGGGAAGACCTAGCATCACCACCAAACGCGCACTCATTTTTTTTCAGTCTCGACTTTCTAGTCAACGACAACAAGACCTATGTCGTTGATGCTCGAAGATTGGGCTCGCCTACCCGATTCATCAACCACTCGTGTAACCCCAACTGCAAAATATTTCCTGTGTCGATGAACCACGGGGAAAGCCGCCTATATGATCTTGCATTCTTTTCCTTGCGGGAAATCCCACCCATGACGGAGTTCACATTTGACTATAACCCCACCTGGGAAGGGGGCAAGAAAGTGGACCCGAACGCAGTGAAATGTCTCTGCGGTGAGGAAAGGTGCCGGGGCCAGCTCTGGCCTAACCGAAGAAAAGGAATGAAATAGTGGTCTCCAGGCAAAGTCTGCAAAAGGAACTTTCCATTTGCACCGTACCAGGTGACTCACGCAACCTCCATGCTGCAATGGGCCACACCCATTTCTTATGACTGTATTAGGCAGCAACGACGAAGATTGAATTGCTGGAGACCGATGAATCGATGTGGCAGGTGACTAAGCACAAAAGCGATAAACAAGGATACGTGGCAGTAGGGCTATCAAGAAACGGAAAAAAAAAAAATTATAGTGGGGTCCAAAAGTAGTCGGACACTTTGTTAGGCGGTCTGGCGCGGTAGTGTACGACTACTTTTGACACCCTGTGGTTGCTAAGCACACAACGCAACAGATATATTTGACTAAGTGTCAGGAACGGGCTACATGGTGTGCCGGCCACGACGAGCAAGACGGAAGCAGATGGATAAAATAGTTGCATTGTTGAACCGGAGTAATAATGAACAGAAACGGGGGAAAGACACAAGACGATCTTCTCGAAGAGGAAAACGGACAAGACAGGGAGAGGGCACACTGGCGGGTTAGTATATGTACAATCACGAAAAGGCAGGGAATTGCCCCCTAGGATAGAAATAACTTAAATCAGGGGCTCGTCTGGTAAACCATCCAGACGAAGGAGTGCTAAGCCGGGCCGGGCAAGGTACGGAGCATGAATATCCTAGGACGGTGAGGGTCGGAAGGTCACCGGTACCGGTAGCCGACGAGATGTCAGATTTAGCAGAGGCTGGACAAGTACATTGTAGCTGCATGGAAGGAAGCTAATGGGAACAAAAAGGACCAACGCAGCAGTGGCTATGCAGCGACTCGTGTCTGTTCACCTGCGATAGGCGGGGGACTAACAGGAGCCTTAGGAGCGCCGATGCGAGTATAGTATGCATAATGGGAACTGTGTGAGTTGGGCAATTAAACGGAATGGTTAGGCAGAATGTTTGCTCAAACGGCCCGCCCGGATTACATAGGGCGGACAATTGAAAGCGACGGATGGTCACCCACGAATTAAGTCAGAACGGTAACCTGCAACGAGCAAGCAGGCCAAACAGGAACGTTATATAGGTGCCGCGGCCCGTCCTTGCATCTGTAAAGGACAAGCGATTTCGGACCCGCTTTGAAGAAAACTCTACGTGGAACAATATTCCCCTCCCATTATTATTATTACGTGCCTTTTGATGACCTCGCTTCGCTCGGAGGGGAAAGGGGAAAACAGCAAGAGTAGTAGAGAAAGGGAAGTTTTAAGTCACCGCTGGGACGTAAGCCTAGGCTTTTCTTAAGCAGGGAAGAGTACTCCGTCCATGTCCATGATTCCATCAATGATGTCCATATCCGTATCATATTCGCTCGCTCAATGTTGACTCCGGCGGACGTGGGAGACTGGGAGTGAAAAAACGGAAGTCGGAGTTTACCAGAAAGGGGAAAAACCGCGGATACGGCAGAAAAAAAAAAAAAAAAAACTTCATTATAATAGTAGATTATTATTATTACTATTTGCTGAGGGTGTTAGGGACGTAGGTGGAACTGGAGGGATGTACAAGGAGATAGAAGATGATAGGTAGCAGGAGCGTGCCAATGGAGGGTATAGCGCTACGAACGTGTTGCAGTGCAGAACAGGAACGCTGGCCCTCGGAATTCTGGGTCCAGCTCTCTATTTATACGACCTCGAGTGTCTTGGCCTAACGACCAGTTTCCTTGTGCGTCTATAGCCGACGGTGGATACGCCGTGGGTCTGCATGAGCGTTGATCATGCGACGCCTAGGGCTCGATGGTCACGCGTCGTGGACGTCCGTAACAACTATCCCCCCCTCTGGAGTCCCCGGGCCCCGGGACTCAATAGAGCACCACGAGTTTTCAAGCGGAAACAAGATTATTTGCTGAGGTGGCCGCTCTGCCCGCAGGCCGGTCACCGGGCTTAGGCCGTGTGGAGTTGGATTAGGCTATGCCAAAGACATCAGAGCCGTCAGTCGACGCGCAACGCCACTGGCGTTGGCAGTGCGTACTTACTGACGCTCGTGCCCGGATCTTGCTCAACTCAACGTCAACAGGTTAAGAAACCTCAATTAGACAACGGCCTTGGTGATTCCGTGCCGTTTGGCCCGGTCCCAGTACTCGTCGAGGCACTCCTGGGCATTCTCGAGGTCTTTCTCACTCTGCCAGGTCGATTCTTCTATGTCGTACCCTTTCCATTTGACGAGGTACTTGAGCCTCTTGTGTAGGGAAGTCGGCCACTCGATGACCACCCCACGAAAAATCGCCTCCTCTACGAGCCACCCGCAAAAAAAGCAGAACATCGTCAACAACAATTACACAATTTAACATTTTAAAAGCTATAGAATTACTTAGTTAAACAATCTGTATAATCTCCGGGGTTCATTTTATTCCTTCCTACAGTGCGTCCTGAGCGGGTTCTTTTGCCAGGTGCCTTTGAGGGGGTTAGGCTGTCTTCAATGGGTTGAGAGACCGACGGGGATGCAGTTGCAATTAAAATATTTGTTGCTGCAGCTACATTGCCCCTACAGTACTGGCAGGTGCTTGGCCCATCGCGGAGCTGCTACCGGGCTCTGGATCTTCAGGGAAGTGGCGATTATTTGCGCCTCGCGCCGCCGGCCGTTGGGTGGCCTGCTTCGCAGAGCGTTTTGCTGCTTCTGCCTGCTTCTTTTCTTCCCGTTCTTTGTTGGAAGCAGGTCGCTGGGCATCTTTGGCTTCCTTCTCAGCCTCTTTGACTCGATCACGCTCTTGCCGGGCTTCCTCCCTTTCGATTTTCTTCTGAGATTGGGCCTCTTTCTTGTGTTGGCGTTGAAGAGCCCGCTCAGCCAGTTTCTGCTCGCGCTCCTCTTTCTCTTGCTGCTGTCAGGGACTAAGGAGACGAGGTGTCGACTGCAGAAGTATACGAAGGACAAGGACAGAATACGACCAAGAATGGCATTCAAGGACTACGTCACAGCCAGAACTAAGGGACAAGATCAAGAATGAGGAAAACACAAGACGTTCGACTTGAAGAACAAAGGAAAAGGAGCAAGACAGAAAGGATACACGCCAGTACTTATGCTAACCAAGAATCTGGAGACAACAATGGAATGACATCAACCCAGCTGGTCGGGAATATCGCGCGATCAGGAACGGAGCGGCAATCCGGCTAGCTGGGAACGTCGTACGATCAGGAACCTGGCGGCCGAGAAGGAGCATCGAGCTGGAAGCAGTAACGTCGGAACACGAAGCCAGTTCTAGCAGGAGGTTATGAGCCGACGAGCCGGGTCAGAACCGTGACAGCTGCTTGGAGGCCTCTGCCGCCTCTGCCGCCTCTGCCGCCTCTCTGATCTCCTTCACTCGGCTAGGCAAAAAGAATTGAGCCTCCACTCCCTTATTTTTGTCAACCAAGCCTGCTGCCTTCCCTCGTCGCCCCTTACGTTCTTTGAGGTTGCCGTAATGCTCAGATAGACCATCCAACCGAATACCTTGTACTTCTTGCTCGGTAGCACTGTTCAAGCCAGCACGTAGGGCTTGACGGACGTCAGGTCCAACTGGGCGATCGCTGCGGTAGATGTTGCGCACAAGGCCACGGACCTCCTTCGGGCGGCTATCATAGATACATAGGAATTTGCTCTACTTCTTCCTTCTTATCAGATCCACGCTCTCACATAAGTAGAATGCGTAGAAGTTGGCCAAAATGCCCATTTCTAGTACAAATTCGCCGAACCGGACAGCCGAAATATCGTGGGAACCAGATGGCAAGTTCTTGTCATTGAACCGAGGGCTGCACAAGGCCCAGTCTTCGCTTGCCACCCAACTGTCAACGGGGAGGATTGGTCTGAATGGCTTCCTTTATCTGAGGAAAGTACCAGACCACCCCTCACCACGTTGTGAGGAGTGTAGTTTCTGGGAACCCCCCCYCCCCCGGCATGTCACTGTATTTTGCCGGAGATACAGTGACCGCCGCTGGGAACTCAGGGAAGGAAGTCATTTAGACTTCAATGAACTGATGACGACTCGAGGAGGATTGAACAGACTAACGAAATGGTGGTTAAGGATTGAGCGCCTGGGGATGTACTCTGTTGCAAACGACTTGATTTCTGATTGTTGATTTCTGATTGAAACTGTGCTTGCTTTGTTTTGTGCTCATTATAATATTCTGTTTTGTTAAACGGTTTTATCGTGACTGTTGTT
This sequence comes from Xeromyces bisporus, assembly GCA_900006255.1. Taxonomy (NCBI): domain Eukaryota; kingdom Fungi; phylum Ascomycota; class Eurotiomycetes; order Eurotiales; family Aspergillaceae; genus Xeromyces; species Xeromyces bisporus. Next base: position 519,997 of record HG983346.1, read on the forward strand.
GTTTTTCTACCTTTTGGTACTTGTTGACGCTTCACCTTTGGATGTTGCTGTTGTTTATTATCAGCCTTGTACATAACTTGGATGGATCCGAAGGCCGCTCCAGTGGCCAAATGGAGTAACTTGTTCTTCTTCAAATTCGCCAAAATCTATGAAATCCTTGGGTATGGGCTGCGTTGTGTCCTCAGAACTGCCGGCCAAAAAGTGACATAATCGGTCACGTGGTCAGGCGGTGCGTAGTACTGCCGGACCTTTGGTCGGCGGTCTGAGATTCTGAGGCAATGTTATATTTTTTAGACGTGGCTGAGTAATTGACCGATTCCTGATGTGTTCAGCCAAAGCTGCTTCGATGTCGCTTTCGTTGACCAGTTTTTTGATCGTTTGTGGTGTTAAGTTGGATTTTTGCTATGTACATGTGTATCTGGGTTTCCCGTGTGGGGTGGTCATCGAGTGGCCCATTTCCCTATGATCTTATGGTCTAAGATGATCTCGACTTCCCACTCCTCGTGGTCGTCAACTGTCATGGCCCGACGTTCGTCCAGTCGTTCGGTCCGACGTTCATCCGACCGCTCGTGATTCACCGACTCGCTTCTCCTGAATTAGGAAGTTCTTTTCCCTCTCTTCTTTCTTTTTCCTTCCCATGTTCAGAGTTCTCGTGTATATAGTGGTAGATACATAGGAATTTGCTCTACTCCTTCCTTCTTATCAGATCCACGCCCTCACATCAACCAATTCCGGTGGAGGGTTAGGAGCTTCCTCCCCTCGGCGAACCCTGAAGGGTTCAAGGAGCGATACGTGGAATACGTCGTGAATGCGGTAGCTATCAGGGAGCTTCAGCCGGTAGGCTACTTCCCCTATACGCTCCACAACTTGGAGGGGACCATAGCGCTTATTATCAAGCTTCTTGCTAGGCCTCCTGGAGGCAAGGTTCTTGCCGGAAAGACTGACCAGTTCTCCAGGGGCAAAGGCCATGTCTTTATGCCTCCGGTTGTAGTATTCGGCCGCCTTTCCTGCGGCAAGTTGCAGGTTCGGGATGATTTCCCCTCGTGTGGCGAGCAGAAGCTCAATTTTCTCCCGAGCATCTTTAACCTCACCGGCCTTCCGCTGGGCGATGTCGTCGTCATCGTCCAAGAGACGGGGGTGATACCCGTAGAGGGCGTAGAAGGGAGTCTGTCTGATGGAGGAATGCTCAGAGTTGTTATACGAGCATTCAGCCAACTCTAACCAATCAATCCAGTCATCCTGCTCAAAGTTGAGGTAGCAGCGTAGGTACTGTTCCAACGTGCAATTTTGGACCTCTTTTTGACCGTCTGTTTGAGTGTGGTAGGCCGTAGAAAGTCCGCGCCGGATTCTAAGGATGGTTAGCACCGTTCCCCAATATTCAGACGTGAATACGGGTCCTCGATCGGAGATAATCTCTTCGGGATATCCATACTTGAGAAAGATGTGCTTTTCCAGTCTGCCTAGAAGTTCTGGAGGCTTTATCTTCTCTGAGAAAGGAATATACACCGCCATCTTGGTGAACCGATCAACGACAACCAGGATCGAGTCATACGTGGTCCCGCCGCGCTTGATCGTTGGTAGTTTTACAATGAAGTCCATGGTGATAAATTTCCATGGCTTAGTAGGAGGTTTTAATGGTTGCAGAAGACCATACGGTTTATGCTTTGGTGCACTTGTCTTTTGGCGGACTTGGCAATGCGCGTCTTTTACATCTGCTCTAAGGCGTTGCCAGTGGTATTTCCGATGGAGCAACTCGTAAGTAGTCGTCACGTCGAAATGCCCTGCCACTGGGCTGTCGTGATGAATTCTCATCAGTTCCTTTCTCAACGCAGGGGCGTTGGGTATGAATATAGCACCGTTGCAAAGGATAAGGCCGCGTTCACCAAACGACCATTCCTGTCCCGCTGGGCCTGAGAGGATTGCCTGGCGCTGGGTCCCTGCGAAGGCGTCCCTTGTCTGTACCCTGGCGATCAGGTCCACTAGAGAATCCTGCGGCTGTGAAAACGCGGTTTCGCCTCCGGCGGCCCGGACCGCGCGGATGTGAGGCAAGAGATGTATCAATCCATCCTCGCCAGCTGTAGAATCGAGCGGTTTGGCAGAAGCTGTGCTTGGAGACGTGCCCAAGGCCCCCACAGGTTCGCCAGCCTGAATGTCGGTGACTCCCTCCTTTCGGCAAGGGAGGAGCGTCCTTTCAAGCAGTAATTCTGCATTGGGATTGTCGAGGGTGCTCTGGTAGCGGAGTTTTTTCTCGAACGTCGGAAGGAAGTCTTCTTCATCCTGAGCTCTCCTCCCAGTATAATCCGGACGCCGGGGCGGGCCGTCTGCTGGGTTGGTCTTCCCTGGCCGGTGAATAATGACGAAGCCATAAGCAGCTAAGCGCTGCACCCAAACTGCGTGGCGGCGTTGGGTCGGTCTGTGACTGGACTTCATGAATCCAGAATATGTACAAGACTGATAATAAACAACAGCAACATCCAAAGGTGAAGTGTCTAGAAGAACAAGTTACTCCATTTGGCCACTGGAGCGGCCTTCGGATTCATCCAAAATATGTACAAGACTGATAATAAACAACAGCAGTATCCAAAAGTAAAGTGTCAACAAGTACCAAAAGAAAGAAAAACAACAACAGTCACGGTAAAACCGTTAACAAAGCAAAATATTATAATGAGCACAAAACAATGCAAGCACAGTTCCAATCAGAAATCATCAATCAGAAATCAAGTCGTTTGCAACAGAGTACATCCCCAGGCGTGTCACTGTATTTTGCCGGAGATACAGTGACCGCCGCTGGGAACTCAGGGAAGGAAGTCATTTAGACTTCAATGAACTGATGACGACTCGAGGAGGATTGAACAGACTAACAAAATGGTGGCTAAGGATTGAGAGCCTGGGGATGTACTCTGTTGCAAACGACTTGATTTCTGATTGATGATTTCTGACTGGAACTGTGCTTGCATTGTTTTGTGCTCATTATAATATTTTGCTTTGTTAACGGTTTTGCCGTGACTGTTGTTGTTTTCTTTCTTTGGGTACTTGTTGACACTTCACTTTTGGATACTGCTGTTGTTTATTATCAGTCTTGTACATATTTTGGATGGATCCGAAGGCCGCTCCAGTGGCAAAATGGAGTAACTTGTTCTTCTTCTTCTACATCCCCAGGCGCTCAATCCTTAACCACCATTTTGTTAGTCTCTTCAATCCTCCTCGAGTCGTCATCAGTTCATTGAAGTCTAAATGACTTCCTTCCCTGAGTTCCCAGCGGCGGTCACTGTATCTCCGGCAAAATACAGTGACATGCCGGGGGGATTCCCAGACATTACACTCCTCACAACGTGGTGAGGGGTGGTCTGATACTTTTCTCAGATAAAGGAAGCCATTCAGACCAATCTTCCCCGTTGACAGTTGGGTGGCAAGCGAAGACTGGGCCTTGTGCAGCCCTCGGTTCAATGACAAGAACTTGCCGTCTGGTTCCCACGAGATTTCGGCTGTCCCGCTCAACTTGGAATCATGTATTTCCTGCATGATACGGGTACGGAGGGGCTCGTAGTCTGGGACCCAACGACGGCCGCGGAAGAGCGGCTGACCGCGATTATCGAGCTCGCATTCACTGATCGAAACACTGAGCTGGAGTTCCTTGGGAAAACGCGTGTTTCCATCCCGAATGGCCGTAGTGATAGAGGGAAATTTGTCGTCATGGGCAGCCAATTTTGCTGCCAAAGGCTCTCGAAGTCCGGCGCGTCGTCTTATGCTGCGCGCTTATTGGGGCAGCGTGTAGTTCGGGTGCGTCGGTAAGCGGCGCTGGGAAGCGCGGGCTTGATCCACCTGTGGCGATACGGATTGGTGCCACTTGCGCCATTCCTCCCCCTCCATCCGCGCATTCAACGAAACTGCGCTCTTTAAAGAGCTGCTTCTCTCGGTTCCTGAGTCTTGCATCGTCATCCCGTGGGATATCCTGCTCTCGGTGGGACAACGCATCCGGTACGATAGCTTGTTTACCCGGTCGATAGGTCAACTGGAAATTGAACTGAGAAAGGATATCCGATCAACGCATCTGTCTCCCATTCAAACGGCGCATCGACATAAAATATCGAAGATTCTTATGGTCCGTTATAATATTAAGAGAACTGTGACAAACTCATGAGTTCCGCTTCCCATGTCTTCAGGCAGTTGATGATTGCTAGCAGCTCCTTGTCATGAATGTCATGATTACATTCGGCTGGAGTGTTCTTGCGCGAAAAGAAGGCACAAGGGCGCAGTAGACCCTGGTCATCGATCTGGGACGATGCGCCACCAGTGGCTATCCTGACGAGTCGGCTTCAACAACAGTTTCTCGATCAGGATCGAACTGCATGAGAATCGGCGCGGTAGTAAAGAGCTCTTTCAGACGCTCAAATGCGTCGTGGCATTCGTTTGTCCATACGAACGGCTGGCCCTTGCGTGTGAGCTTGGTCAAGGGCATAGTGACATTTGCAAAATCGCGAATGAACCGCCGGTAGAAATTCGCAAATCCTAAGAGAAACGAACTCCCTTAACCGATTTAGGGGCACGCCACTCCTTTACAGCCGCAACTTCCTCAGGGTCCATACTGACTCCCTTCCCAGCATCCACGATGAAACCCAAGTACTTCGTTCGTTGGACTTCAAACTCATATGTCGATGTCAAGTTGTAGTCCAGCATCTGACAATGTTTCTAGAGTCGCGCCAACTTGATCACGGTGGTCTTGAAGGGAATCTGAGGAGAAAATCAGGATATCATCGAGGTAGGCGGAGGCGAACTCGTCTAAGTAATCCGGAATAGTCCAATTGATAAACCGTTGGAACGTGCTTGGTGCATTGGCCAGTCCAAAAGGGGTAACTAGCCACTCGAAGAGTCCGAACCGAGTGCGAAAGGCCGGTGGAAAGCAGAGATCACATCGAGCTCGGTAAACCAGCGAGCTTTCCCGATTCGTTCTAAGGTCTCATCGACGAGAGGGAGCGGGTACCGATCCTTCTTGGACAAAGCGTTCCTTCTTGGACAAAGCGTTCGGGGCGCGGTAATCACAACAGAAGCGCAAGCCTCCCCCGGTTTTCTCACAGAAAGGATCGGAGCTGCCGCGGGTGATTGGCTGACGCGGATGAAATTGCGATCCAAGAGTTCTTGCAAGGTTTTTCGCAAAACCAGAAGCTCTTCGCGCGACATGTGGTACAAGGGCCCATATGGAGGTTGCTTGGGACGTCCGTGGTCGTCCTTCTCGGATATCTCAATCGAGTGGTCTATGCCAGGACCACGCAGAGAGGGAAGCTTATCGGCTTGTTTGCGGTCGAAGAGTTTCAACCAACGCCGATAGTGGCGAGGCAGCCTCTCTCGGGGGTCGGAATATTGTTTGACCTTCAGGGCTTTTTCAATATCGGCCGTGCTGGCAGCAAACACGCGAACATCAGAATTGGGTCTTGACTGGCGATTCAGGACGCCAAAGGCACTAGCACTAATGGGCGAATGTCCAACTTGGGCTCATCCTGGAAGGCGGGAACCAGGCTGCCGTCGCGAAGACGTAGAACGGCATTCTTCCCGTGGGGGACCACACTGGCAAGGTTTTGCTTCATCCATGGAAGCCCCGAAATTATGGCCTCTCCATCCAGGCTCGGGACTACGTACGCGTATACAACACGCTGGGTGATCGTGCATGGCGTAAAAACCTCGCTCTTCCCGAATGACACCCAAGACGAGAACCTCCTGTCTTTGACAACACAGAACCCGAACGTCACAAACCGCGGTAACTTTGTGAAGACCACCTGGCGAAAGCGAGTGTTCCGCCAGAAGAAAAGGTACAGCTCCCTGCTCGTCGACGTCAGCACACCGGAGCTCGCCAACCACATGATCGACACTGGACTCGTTGTTGCAGACGAGCTTCACGAGGTGGAACTCTTTGACTCCCGATGCCTTCTGACCCGGTGTTATAGAAGAAGAA